>JAYEVH010000319.1:0-344448 GCA_036346255.1 Ampelocalamus luodianensis | reverse complement strand
TCACCACAACAATAGTATGAAGTACCCTTCATACCACCCATGTCAAGTTTAAGTTTTTAAAAGGTTGTAGTCTAGTTCTTGCGACCTTACCAAGCATGTCGTAACCTAGACAAGGCTATTCGAATAGTTTTAACCTGCGGGTGTACCAATGTACCCACACGATAGACCGCTTCCACCACCACGGTTAGCACACTTCCTTTGGTATGCGGGCATGGCTAAGTCTAACAAGACGCTTTCCAATGGACGGTGCTAATTAAGAGCGCAACCCACGGAGAAGGACACATTAGGCGACCTAACCTTAGGTCCGCTAATGCTCCTCCAACACCACAACCACACACACACAGAACACACCCACCAACCACTCATAATTAACACCTCCCAAAGTACTTAGTCAAGAGAGGTTCCATATCCCCCTCGTGTGGTTAGCACGCAATAAGCGCTTGGCTTAGTGACACAAGTAACTCGGTCCTTGGGGACTTAGGCACCATTCCAACACACCCAACAGATCACATCAACATACCATTGTGCCCAAGTCAAGATATAGTTTTATTTTCAGTTTTTGATTTGTAAATCAATAAAACACAAGGGTTGGACATAATGGAGTAGTATAAGTATTTGTGTGATCAAGATCATCGACTAAGTCGATGATCGCCCAATACTACCGATAACTAGGCATGGCTAAGCAATATTCATTCGTAATCTACTAAGTGATAAGAGTTCATCCATCGAACTCTAACCACAGCAAATAACCTAGGCTCGGTAGTAGAGGATAACCATTTACCTCTGAGTTATGCAACTAGAGGTCTAACTAATCAATTTAACAACAAATAGCAATGCATACATAGAAGTTAAACAAAATATTAGACTTTAAAAGTAATAGGATTAATGGGAAATGATCAAGCTGCTTGCCTTCTTGCTGTTGCTCAATTTGTTGCGGAGGGTCGTTCTCGGGATTACATAAATATCGAATCCTAAGCGAAAGAGCGAAACAACCAATAAGACGAGCAACACTTAAACAAAAGAGCGAACAAAAAATTATCCAAATGCGATGACATTTACACACAAGGTAGAATACAAATATACCTAGACATAGGAACTGGAAAAACTTAATTTGGATTTGTGGTGCAAAAGATATTCTCTAAAACCTATTTTCTACCATAATTAGCAATCAGAGCAAAAATATTTTCTAGGAAGATTTTGAAGCTGAAATTTTTATGGTGGCTACCTACTGGTATAGTGGTAACCCATATAAAATTTCAGGTCATTTGGAGTTATATTGAAAGAGCTATGATTTTTCAAGTCATGAAAATGAACCAATTTAAATTGCATGTGAAATCTTGTTAAACACAGTAACATGCCTAAAACCAATTTTATCATTTAGTACTGTATTAGGGGAAGCTAACAAAATTGGTTTCACTAAAATTTTATTTTCAGAGAATTAGTTATGCAATTTACAAGTTAATTGCCAATTTTAGAATAATAAGTAGAACCTATTTCTAAACAAATTTTAAAATCTGTTTTCTGGAGCCGAACTAAACTCCTATTCATTTTTAAATTAAAGTACAACTCAATCTAAAGCTAACAAAATTTGAATCAACCGATTTGGGTTTAAAATGAATTAGTTATGTATTTTGAAGTTTAATACCTTTTTCGGTTTGCAAATAAAGCTTTGGAAACTCATAAGGGCTATTACGACGTGGTGAATAGGGACCGTTGATCTGGATCGGACGGCCCACGCGCGCGGCGCGCCACAAAGACACACACGCTCCGAGGCTCACCGTTGGATCAAGATCCAACGGTCCAAATGATGATGGCATTCGGACCGAGCGAATGCCTTCGCAATCCTAGCCGTTGATCTTGATCCAACGATCTAGATTGAACCACGCCGACAGCTTTTGGCAGCGGCTAGCGGCGTGCGGCGCGGTGTGGACCGTCGATCGTGAGATGGACGACTCACAATCAACGCTACGAAGACACCGCATGAACACACGAAATCTCGACCGCAGATCTAGGATGGGCGGCGCACGTTGGGCCACGCCGCGCCTTCGTGCTCACGCGTCCGACAACGCGAACCGAAAGCTTCACGGCCAATCGCCGGCGACCAAAGGCACCGCGCGCGAGGATGCTAGCAACGGTGTGCAATAGCATTGCACCCTTTGGCACCACTCACACCGGCGGTGGTGGACGAGCGCGACGCGACGGAGAGAGGCGGCCACGGCAAAGATGACGACGACGATAAGCGAGAAAAGAGCTCCGCATCGGTCCATTCAAGCGGTGCCCGAGCATCTAGGGACTACCAGGCTACTGACGGACGTGGGGTGCGAGGCGGTCGGAGTAGCTCGGCAACAAAGCTCGCGACGGCAACAATGGCGGCAACGCGGAAGCCGTCCCGACAACTAGAGAGCGACCGCATCATCAAAATAGGTCCCACGTGCCACACGATGCTCCCGAGAAAAGAATTGAGGGAGATGGACTCACCGCACCCAGAGGCGGCGCCGCGGCGAATTGGGGAACTCGAAATTAGCCTCCTGCGACGATAAACCCAAAATTAATTGAGGGTTAAGCAGGAGTAAGTAGGGAGCCGAGGAGCAAGAAAAAGAGAGGAGAGCCAGCGTGGTACCGCCTTCAGAGAAGCTCGCGGGCAACAATGGCGTGAGAGAAAAAAAGTTGTTTGGGAGCTCCACGAATGCAAGGTGCAAGGGAGAGCTCACGGTGCGTAAAGGAAGGCGGGAGGAAGATGGGAGCTTAAGTAGGCGAGGAAGCCGAGAGCAAGCGGCGGCAAGCCTCGGATGCCCACGCCGCTCACGCCGCCACGAGTGACGGGAGCAGTGGCGATGGACTTTGGGCGGCTCTGCGCGCATTTAATGCACCCGCCCGGCGTCGCGAGGTGAGTGGACGCGACGCTATCGCCACGCAGCCTCTGCCATGGCGCAGGCGAGCGCGAAGTGCCGGGCGAGCGCGCGAGGAGGACGGCGATGGCCACCGTCCGATTTGCATCCAAGGGCTAGCGCGCGATCACGTTGAAACGGCATCGGCGAACGTCGACCGCCTGATTGAAATCCAACGGCTGAGAATCCAAGGGCAACCGGAGTTGTCCGAATGCATACACGAACGCGAGCCGTCCGATTGAGATCCAACGGTCCAGAGCGCGCACGCCCGATCGACCACGCCGGTACAGTTAGTTGACTCGACCGAGTCGGTTGGCTCGAGCCCGAGTCTGACCCGCGCCCGAGGAACAGTGCAAACCCATTAGAATTTGATTTTTGAGCTGAAACTTTTGGGGATTTAATTGAGGCATCAAATCAACTCCAAAATTTATGAAATTTTAACTGGGGCTTCCAGACTTAATGATTAACCTCCCATAAAATTTCCAGAGATTTTTGTGCACTGGAATTTTCTCAATAATTTCCAGAAGGTTATTTCAAAGGTTTGACCAAGGTTTGACTTGCCTCTAAAATATTTCAAATAATTTCCAAAAATTATGAAATAATTCAGAGGTGTTACCAAGCAACCCTAGAACCAGGGAAAATTATTTCCAAGGGTTTGACAAAAGATTTGACCAAGGAGGTAGTTGACTTGATAAATGAGGCCTTTGATTTTTAATTTTCCAAAATTCTTTTACAAGAATTTCAGAAAAGTTTCAAAAGTAAAAGGATGAAGGAAAAGTTTTAATTTACCCTCATTTTATTACATTTGAAACACAAGCCAAACTGGGGATGTTACACCACCCTTCTAGAAATTTTCACCAAACAATTTAATTATGTGAAGCGAATGATTGCAATTTTTTCCAATGAGCAAAATTGTTTTGATCATATCTTTTCTGTGAGAGTCCAAATCAGTTGGTTCTTGTTTCTAAATTCATTTTAAATCATGATCTTGCTGCTGTGAAATTTTCAGAGCATTTGGAGCATTTTGGTTTTAGAGTATTTTTCGTTTTCTTTGTTCTTATCGGTTCTTTTCGCTCTTTCTGTAGGTTTCACGATTGTGCCATCCTTGAAAGTGACCCTCTGCAGCATATTGAGCAGCGAAAGAATGAGCAAAGCGGTTTGATCATTTCCCATTTGATCCCATTACTTTCAAAGTCTAATACTTTGTTTAACTTGTATGTATGCATTGCTATTTTGTTGTTAAATTGATTAGTTAAGCCTCTAGTTGCATAATCTGTAGGTAAATAAATATCCTCTACTACCTGAGCCTAGGTTATTTGCTATGATTAGAGTTCGTTGGATGAACTCTTATCACTTAGTAGATTACGAATGAATATTGCTTAGCCATGCCTAGTTATCGGTAGTATTGGGCGATCATCGACTTAGTCGATGATCTTGATCACACAAATACTTATACTACTCTATTATGTCCAATCCTTGTGTTTTATTGATTTACAAATCAAAAGCTGGAAACAAAACTATATCTTGACTTGGGCACAATGGTATGTTGGTGTGATCTGTTGGGTGTGTTTGGAATGGTGCCTAAGTCCCCAGGACCGAGTTACTTGTGTCACTAAGCCAGCGCTTATTGCGTGCTAACCACACGAGGGGGATATGGAACCTCTCTTGACTAAGTACTTTGGGAGGTGTTAATTATGAGCTGGTTGGTGGGTGTGTTCTTGTGTGTGTGTGATTGTGGTGTTGGAGGGGAGCATTAGCAGACCGGTTAGGCTGTCTAATGTGTCCTTCTCCCGTGGGTTGCGGCTCTTAATTAGCATCGTCCATTGGAAAGTGTCTTGTTAGACTTAGCCGTGCCTGCATACCAAAGGAAGTATGCTAACCGTACGTGGTGGAAAGGCGGTTTATCGTGTGGTACATTGGTACACCCTGCAAGGTTAAAACTATTCGAATAGCCTCGTCCTAGGTTATGGACATGCTTGGTAAGGTCGTGCAAGAACTAGACTACAACCTTTTAAAACTTAAACTTGACATGGGTGGTATGAAGGGTACTTCATGCTATTGTTGTGGTGACTATTGGGTTAGTCACTTTGCTAGGACATTGTTGTTCTCTATCTATTGTTATAATTGTTTCTCTTTTATTTGAACAATAGAAATTATTTGCAAACTTGCTTTCAAATGTATTACCTTATTGCAAAGAAAACTTGCTATTTCTCAAAATAAGTCCGCCTCCTCCACTTAAATAAAGCTTGCATGTAGTTAATTATAGTTCTGTTATCTTACACGTCGGTCTTGCAGTACAAAAACAATTTTTGTACTCGGATGCTATGCTTAATTGTTTTGTTGCGAGGGAAGAGCTCGAGGGCCTCACTTTTGTGAGATTTGTTGTGGCGTGTGTCGGAGCGATTAGTTTGGCGGTCCGGTTGGTTGCCTTGTGGGTAAAGGCACACCGATTGGCTTTTGTTTATTGCCATCTTATGGCCCTTTTGCTTCATTGTTTAAATTAGTTACTTATGTGTTATTTGGTGGTGGCCTCTCTTTTGTAATAACTCTCTTTATACTATGTATGTCTTTCGGTTGTTGCTTTGCTTGGCTCTATGTGCATGAATGGAATTGATGCATGATTTTGTAACGGTGTGTATATCGCATTTACAGGAAGTATACATATCTCGAGGCTTAGTTTATTTGATTTGTCTTTGCTAGGACCAAGTGGATGGTTAAGCGGTAGATGCCGAATAAACCGGGTCCTCACATTAATTGACGGTGTAGCTTGCGAGCACGGTTGTTGCTCATTCTTGCTTGAAATAATCTTTTGAGCGGTGAAGAGTTCCTTGTTGAGGATCAAGTGGTTCTGGACGACTAGGCTGCGCCCTCCAGCCAATTACTTGTGGTGTATTAGATGGACTATCTTTTTATTTTCCGCTGTGTAAAATTACTCTCTTGTCGGCTTGTAAGCCAACTTTGTAATCAACTCTTTTGTTGGTAATTATGTTTTCGTGGATGTATGATTATCACTTGTGTGGCTGTGTGAACTAGCCGTTGATCCTTGGGACTAGTTCGAACACGGAGATGTAGGACTTTTTCAAGTCTCACAACCTCCCCGAGTGGTCGTGGCACTTGGGAGGTCTCGATCTCAAGACCTCCTCGGGTCAACCCTCGGGACCTCTAGGTGGTCCACCGGACCTCTGGGTGGTCCTAGAGGTGTTCGAGAGGTTCTCTTGGACCTCTGAGAGGTCATAGTGGACTTTTAGGAGTACTAGGAGGTCCTCTCGGGTGACCTTGGGTCGGGTTGTGATAGGTTTCGCCTTCGTCTCGCTAGAATCGCCAAAGAAGCCACCGTCGCCACAAGCTCTTCACCATTGCATTTCGCCGTTGTCTGTTGTCCTCTGACGTGCCTCCACCGCCGTTGGGTTCGCATCTTCACGTTCTACGTGGTGCTTCCATCCTCTTCACTTGAACCATGCCGAACCACCGCCGCCCTTGTCTTCCCAAAACTGGCCGCCGCCTCCGCCGATCTAGCCGCCGATGAGCCCCTTGCCTCCCATGTGTGTCATGACGTGTTCTTCACCCTCCTCTTCCGATCCTCCTCTTTTGTTCTCTTCGTCACCAAGCACCTCGTCGCCGCCATCTCTCCGTCGCCGCCATCTCTCCACGCCATTGTTTCGACCATCCTCCAACCGCCCCAAGGCGCCCTCCGTGTTCTTTGCGCCATCGTCAAGCCTATGCTCACCTCTTTTCTCTTCGGGCACTGTGGAGCTCTTTTGCCGCCGCATGCCCGTGGAGCTCTTTCGCCGCTTTGCCATGCTTCCACCTCCAGATCCATTTGCCCTCGGTCCGAGCTTCTGCGCCGTCGGTGGCCATCGCCCACTTGCCTGAGCGCCACCGCTAGCTCCTGTGCTTCTCTCTCTTTCCCTCTCTTCCACTGAGTCGCCACCTCAGCAAAGCCAAAGCAAGTCGTAGTCCTTTGATCATATTGAACCTATGATTTCAAAATTATATTATTTTATATCAAATTGCTTGCTATATTTATATCATTTGCTTTTGGGAATAGTTAATCACCTATTTGTCACTATGCCTTAATTGGTTATTTGAATTGCATGAATCATTTATCACCATAGGATGGTCAATATTAGTTGAACATATTTGTATCACCAACATGAATATCGTAGAAATGTTTAGACATGCTTAGTTACGATGGCCAATGTTGAAAATTTGACTTAATGATATATAGAATTATGGTGCGATGTCATTTGTTGTGCAACTGTGGTCTGATGTCACTGTTGTATCAATTGTGGTGTGATGCCGATATTATAAAATTTGGTGCCATAACAGAGATTGTCATTGGTTTGGATGAACAAAATGATTTATACTTAGGTGAGTGATAGTGCAGTAAAAGAGATGCGTGAGGCATATTGTTTTGAATGTCGATGGCAATGACGGCGGGGTACTTGTTGTAGTGGGCAACGTAGAAGGAGCGGGTGCGGCTGCTTTACCACCATGCGCTCAAGGACACCCTCAATTGGGCCGTCCACCGACACCTCTTCTACCAGGACGTGAGCGCTCGTCTCCCCCAACTCGATCTCTCTCCTCCCTTGCGAATCTGATCTCGTGTTCTTTTCTTGTGCATGTGTTGGATCTCAGGGACAGGTTCGAGGCCAATAGACATATGGTAACGCCTCTATTTCTCTGATGCATCTCTATCTCCGTCTATTTCGGTGACGAGTGGAATCATGAGTTGCATCTGATGATGATTTTTATGTGTTGTTATGATGCTAGATTTATGTTTGGAGGGGAATGGGCGATAGGAACATGATTTGGGAGCTAGTCTGATGGCTTTTGATGGGTAAATGGATGTCCGGACGTTCGGCTCGGAGTATTACCCTTGATTTTAACATGTATGATATATATGGTTATTATTTTTGTATTATATCCGACTAAATATTTATGATCAAAACTCCATATTTGACTGTCATGTATTCGCTCCATATTCACGATGAAGGCTATCCGTTTCGTACGATGATGTCCGTGTTCCCGAGAAAATTGTGGAATAACATACATGAGAGGCGATATCAGTGCTTATCTGCTCAGATTGCACCCATTCGAAGAGGGAGGGAGGCTGACAGGCAGCGAGCGAGGTGAGGGCAGCACCATCGTTCTCATGTGTATCGCGGCCGCGAATCGATTACCCACCCACCGTCGCATTCGCAGGGCCGCCGCCTCCTCCTCCGGCTCCGGCTGCTTCTCGCTGAATTTCCGCCCGTCTTAATTTGTGTGGTGTGGGGGATCATTAAAGGTTGGATTTTGGGGGTAATCGAGTCATATCCAAATCCAACTCGAAATCCAAATTGGGTGGTGAGGTCCTCTTCCTCTTGTCTTCTCCTCTCCTGTGCGCCCAAACCCTAAACACCATTGCTCTCGGGCGCTGCCTTCTCCCACTCCACCGGCACACGCATTGCTCTCGGCCCAAACCCTACTCGCAGGTAAGGTCAGGTCAGTGCTGCTGCTTCGTCTTCTAGGGGTTTGCTTTGCTTTGGTCGCGCCAAAGCCAAAACGAGGATGGGGTCGTCATGCTCACCGCCTTCCTAGGGTTTGGTTCCGTTTGGTTCCTCCTGTTGGTGATGTTTGGGGAGATGGCCGCCGATTCCAGCATAGGCATGGGCATGGGCATGAGCATGAGCTTCCACCAGGGGGTCGTCACCTCCACCTCCTTGTACCACCACCACATGCTCTCCTTCCAATCCAATCCCGATTCTACTCCCACTGCTGCTGCTGTCACGACTCCCACCACCCCTGCTGGACCTGCAGCTGCACCTGCACATGGAATTGGACCCAACAGTGCCGGCCTCTTCCTCCCTCCTCCCAACACTCCCATGCTTGCCAATGTCGCCTCCAACTCCTCCTCCTCCTCCTCACTCCATGGGGTACCGTCCACTCCAAAGTATAAGTTTGTCACTGGCTCACCTGCCGATTGGACCTCCCATGAGCTCGCAGTATTTAAGGAGGGCCTCATCAGGTTGAAATCAAATAAATCCCTTCCTTATTACACTACATTGTTTTATTATCGCTATTATATATTCTTCTACTGCAGCCTGCTGTTATGTTTTCCCCTGATGAATGACTACCAGATATTATGCCTGCAACAATGCCCTGCTGCTTTCCTTTTCTTTCTTTTTCTTTTTTGGCACACAGTTCAACTCCCCGATCATGTTTCTTCAACTTCAACTGAGTAAAGTGATTACATTCTCGTAGATAGATCATTTACTTCCTTTTGGCATCTACCGACCCTTTGTTTAATGACAATACTAGATATGCTCATGAGCCTAATATTATGAAGTACATCAAGATTGCTGCTATGCTGCCCACTAGGACCATCAGGGACGTTGCATTAAGATGCTGGTGGACCACTGTAAGTTCTGTTCTTTATTCCTTTTATTCTAGTTTTCACTTATCTGTTCTCCTTGCCTGTTCTGATGTCTGTAGGACTTTTTCTGCTCTGCTTCTCAGAGCAGCTTGTTAGTGTTCCGAAGACTGTTAATGACCTGCACACACCCTGACACCTTGATTATTCACATGTTTCTTGTTACTGGCCAGGTGCTCTTTTTGCTTGAATACAATACCATTACCTTTTTTTTTAACCCATCAGCTGTGTTGTGCTTCTTTAGTCTCTACATATCATAAGGGTTTTTTGAAGTGCTAAGCTAATTTACTTTTGAAGTGATAAATCCCTACATAAGCTAGACGATTAGCACCAAAAAAGGTTAATATCAAGTGGAGCTAATTGTCAGTTTACAAATGAATGGGCCAAACTATAATCTAAAAGTACTTAATGGTTCATTGCTCTAGTGAACTGAAAATGTTTAAAAAAATATAAGTAATTATGTAAAAGCATAGAGATGAGAAGAGGGGGGGGGGGGGGGGGTGATCCTTGTCCATTTTGTTGATATGCTATTTCCATTCCAGGGCAAGGAATGTAGGAGGAGGAAACCTGATGAATTCTATGCAGGGAAAAAGATTAGAGACTTCAAGGTATTTTTGTATTTAGTGAGTGACTCATTTAGATACTTACTCTGGTAGTTATGGCTTTAAATCTTGTGCAGATCCTTTAGTTCATTTCTGTAGTATTAATCATGTTTTTCCCAATAACGAAGTTCCATGGACATCACTGCAGGAGAAAATGGTTGCCTCTACCTCGGTAGCTAATTTTCAAATGGCACCTCTAAACAATGTGGTCCCCTTTTCGACATCGATGCATCATGCAGGTCAAAATAGCCTGGTTCCTAAGGAAGGTTGGTCCCATTGCTAAATGTTTCATGTGTGTTTCCTTGAATGTGCTGGTTGAAGTTGTTTGAAGATCAATTTCTTGAGATTGTCAGTGGGTTAATTATACGGAGATCTGTTCTTATTATTTTGTGGTTAAATCATAGAGACCTGGTTCACACTGGAATTCTAGGCTTAGTGTTGGCTCCGATTATCTTAGCACTAGTTTGTGCTGGTTGATGGTTCTCTCTAGTAATTGTTATTAATTATTAAGTGGAAGAAAGCTGATGATTTTTAAGAATTAAATATAGCCTAATTTTGTGGGCCTGGATCTGTGGGCTCACTACTTTTCCACTCCTCCGTTGAAAATGTAAGGCATGGTTTCACTTGGCGCGGTTTTTAAATTGAAGTTTGACATTAATTTATTTTACATATTTTGTTAATAACTTATAACTACCAAATCATGGTAATGTGATGGTAGTTTCAAGTACAAATCTAATGGTATTTGCGTATTGCTTTTGGTTCACTAAACCTATATGTTGTTGGACTAATTGTTGGTCAAAAATTACAAAGTTTGACTTCCGAAATGCATGGGCGCCTTATAAAAATCAATGGAGGGGGTAGCTACTAGCTAGCATGGCATCTGCTGGGAGCAACCTTCAGACCCGTTCACTTGGTGACTAGATCCCAGAGTTTATAATAAGGAAGAACAAAAACAAAATCATGCAGTGATTTTAAAAATACCAACCTTATTTTTAAACACAGAATCATGGTCTGATCCCTTGTTCAGTACCACACATACATTTCTAAACCCGAAAGATGAGTTCTCAACCAGGTCGCAATGTTTACCTGTAGTACTTGCACCATAAATCTTTCATATTCTTGGGCGATGATCCATGAGTTCATAGTATGTAACCTGGGAATATATTAGGAATGAAATATGGATTTCTGCATCAGAAGCTTTGGGTTATAAGCAGGTATGTACACAACTAGAGAAATATGGCTAGGATTTGTCATGATTCGGGATATTGATCTTCATTAATATCAGAGTTGTTACATGCTAATTGTTTTTTAGGAAAACAGTAGGGAGCACCCTACTGTATGTAAATTATATTAGTAACTTTATGAGAGTATATGTATGAGAGGATAAAAAGAGAATGTACATGCCCGTAGGAAATCAAAAGTAATCTAAAGATGTAAGTCTCTCCAAAGCTTCAGTACTGGCTTATGTTTTTCCTTGGCACGGTGAAGTAACAAAGATATATCCTTGGAAAACCAAGCTCGAGGTAAAGATCGCTGAGCAATATTATCACAAACCATACGGTTACATGTTAATTATGATGCTTGTTTCTGTTCTGTTTACATTGTCCTGTATGCAGTGCTTCTGTTGCACTACATACTAATGCAATATACTAATATATGATGATGCTTAGATAAGAGCACTAAAAACAATGCTTTTTCTTATGCAAATCATGGAACTATTTCATGTTGGTTTTATTTCTCCTAATGATGTTCATATGTTTACATTCTGAGCCAGTCCCTGTTTCAGATAATGCAACTCAGCATCTTCTGGAGGAAAATAATCACTTACTCAGCCAGATCGCTGCAAATATCGAAACTTTCAAGGTTTGCATACTGATGTACTTTATCTCTTATTTCTGGGCATAAATATATTGCTGCACCATACTTTACTTGGCACTGCTGCTAGGGAGCACCCACCATCTGCTACTGAACAGATGGAACATGGAAAATGAAAATTGACATTTTCATGGAGCACATGTTAATTTAAAGCTATACATGGAAGCTTGAGTTGTTGTAATTGTGTCTGAAATTCCAAATTTCCTACAGATGGAGAACATGAATCTCTTTCTACGCATTTGAGTAACAATATCAGAACAATTTTGAAAAGGTATGATTGTTATCTGTTGCATTTTGCTTGTATTTCATCCATTTCTTATATGCTACTTTAGTTGCACACACAACATATGCATAAGCTTGATATGCAGTTTTCACCATCTACTTTAATTTCAATTTGTTGTAGTCATTTCCTGTATACGCATGTGTAGAATCATGCATGGCAGATGTCTCGCTCATAAATTAAAGAAGTGAGGTGCAAAACAGAGCACGATCAAAGGTGTCCTGTTTTTGCTGTTTTGTTTATTTGCTCCTTGTCGAAGTTAACTAATTTAGACAAATTTATGTTGTAGAATGAGCGAGACGCCTGGTATCATGGGTCAGATGCCTCCCTTGCCATTACCTGTAAATGAAGACCACCTAAATTCGCTTCTTCAGTTGGACAGAGTGGTAAGATCACCACCTTGTGATTGTAGGAGATCTCCATAAGATACGTAACTATACTGTATGTTAAAATGTAAAATATGTTCGTCGCAAAAAAAGTGAAATATGTGCACTAGTTATTGTCAGGCTCTAATATAGTAGAGATCTAACATTTCTGTCAAGATTTGAAGAACGGAGGTTATTTTTAGCGTTATTATACTTCTTAATAATTAATGATATGAAACTTGCCAATAAAATAGTAATGTGGAAAAATAATAAAAATGGAAGCTCAATGATTTGCCTAAATTGGAAAGTTTCTTTTGCCGTGTTACCAAACTTATCAATTCCATTCGGTACCGCCATTCCGCTGGTATATACCATTTCATTGCTCAAAATGGTAAAAAGAGCCCCGATTCTGTACCGGCCAAAATTCCGGTCGTTTCAGCGCATTCCCGCCGGAACAATCATGTCGTTCATCTCGGTGCCGGTGTACAGAAGAGGAGAGGGAGAAGAGGCAGCAGCCAGCGAGGAATTTACAAAAAATTCACACCAAATAACTAGTATGAGACATGCCAGAAACCAAGAAACAATATCTGTTCCCCATCCATCTCGACGGCAAGAAATCAAGGGGAAAATACTTAGATCTGAGAAGAAGCGAAAAAATCAAGAAACCTCAGCTACAAAAGGACAAGAGCTGAGTGAGGGCGATGCGACCCTTCCTAGCGTGACACAAGGATGGAAAACGGCGGTTCGATGGAGGCATCCCTGGCTGTGAAGACCTGCAACATCTCCCTTCTCGTGTGTGTTTTTCTTTTTTCTTTTGCCGGCGGCGCTAGTGGACCAGTTGCCCTACCCTGTTGTGTAGTTGTGTGCGTGTGTGTTAGGTTTGTTGAGGCTGGGAGTTTGGGTTCCTCAGGTAAGCCTGTGTTACGGGTTGTTGAGGCTTGTTGGGCCAGCCCAATATACTCCTTTGCTATTTTTTTTAAAAAAACTTAATATATATTATACTCCGGAACAGTACGCCGGTATAGACCGGTACTGAAACATTTCATTCCAAAAGCCAAACCGGAATGATCTCCGGAATGGAATTGACAACTATGCGTGTTACTGCCATTTTGGTATTTTTCAGAAGGGTTTCACATATGTTTCTGTGTTTAAACCTATTCATAGTATCGTTTCAATGTTATGTTTCAGCTTTTGCTTCCTTTTTAGGAACTGTGATAATTATGTTGTTGTTTTCTCCTGAAGGTTGTTTCTTATGGTGTACTACATAACTCTCATACGAAGGAAGAAGCACGAAACTGATGTATGATAAATTTGAAGCGAGGAGATGTAAGCATCCTGTCGCAAAAGATGACAGGAGCTTTTGCCTGATTTGTACAAATGGCATGAAGAACTCCGCTGTAGAATTAGATGGTGTTATACTGACCAAGGCGCCACAGAATAAGTCATGCTTTTCGCGGATGTGGTTTTTTTTGGTGTGAGCTAATTGTTTCAGCCATCGCCTGTCTATCCTTGATTCTTGGGAAAGGGAAGGGAAGGGAATTTTAAACAAGTCATCAGTCAGGTTTATTTTGTTCAGTTGTATTGGGTGCTGGAAGGAAGAAATACAGCTTAGAATAGACTAGATTGCCGCAGTTGAGGTTGCTACTAGAGGCGTTCAAATGTTCTAGGCCGTGCCGTGGCGGCACAAGACTGTTGACCCGGCCTAGGCGAGGCATGGCCTGACCGAGCGTGCCGTGCTTAGGTGGCACCCTAGCCTGGCTTGTCTAGCCCAATTATGGTCGTTCGCCCGGTTAGGCATGACCGTCGGTCCGCTTAGGCATGGTAAATATGATTTTTTGATACCATTTTTAGCTGTTGGAGAGGTCTAAAATAAATAAATCTAAATATTTTTTTCTATAAATAGGCGCCATATCTTCTCATTTAGCATCTATTTATTCTTCAATCTCTTTATGAATTATGTTGTGCAAATTTAGATTCTTTTGTGATAATTTGGCAAATTTTCAAAAATTGTGCCAAATATTTGAAAAATTGAAATCCAACTACAAGTCATGAAAAGAGGTACAATATATTTTTTTTGTATATTTTTTGTTCTTATTTGTTATATTAAGATGAAATAAATAATAGTGTTATTTTTCTATTTGCACTTTTTGTGATGGGAAATTACAGTAGTTTTGTTATCGGTTATTACGGAATTTCATTGGAGGATCTTGCATCCTGAGGCCTCAAATCAAGAGCTAGCGCAAGCATCAATACCATCACCAGGCTCTACGAGTGTTTCTGCGTCTGCAAACACTGTGTTTGCAAACACTAGAGCAAAGATATCTAGGTTGAGCACATCGAGAGTCGGGATGATTTCGATAAGACAATCATAAGAAGTTTAACTTCAGGTAGGTAGTTCAGGTATTTATAAAATAAATACTACCTCCGGTCTTCTATACTTGACGTTCATACAAAGTAATTGAATTGTATTTGTGCTATGTAATGCTGTCTGAACGTCAAGCTTTCAAGTGAAATCGGAGGGAGTATGTTGTTTGTAAACTTTGTAAACATGAATGAGCAGCACACCAAAGTCTGGCACGGGCTCATTTAGACGCGGCCCGTGGGCTTAGGCCCAACTAGCTAGGCAATTCTCTCTCTCTCTCTCTCTCTCTCCACTAGACAAGCAAGGAGGCAGTACGAAGAAGAGGAGGAGAGAGGCAAGGCAAGGCACGTCAAGTATACTTGGGTCGGTGTCGGCCGCGAAGCGAGGAGAGAGAGCCAGAGATTTGAAGACGACGAGGCTTCGCCAAGGCTAATGGCCGCCGCCCCTCCGCCGGCGACGGCGCTCTCTGCGGTGGACGGCTCCGAGGACGAGGAGGAGGAGGAGCAGTGCCGCATCTGCCGCTTCCCCGCCGAGGCCGACCGCCCCCTGCGCCATCCCTGCGCCTGCAGCGGCAGCATCAAGTTCGTCCACGACGACTGCCTCCTCCGATGGCTCGCCACCCGCCGCCAATCCAGATGCGAGGTCCGTCCCATTCCTCCCCTCCTCCTCGTATTCCCCGCCTAGCCTACGGGCTAGGGTTGGTTGGTTCCATTCATTGCTGGGGTTTCGAGCCTGAAGCGTCCATGTCATCCGCATCAATCCAATCCAATCCAATCCAATCCCCACGAGTGATCGATCATTCGTATGTGGTTCAGCAGTGTTGTTGCCGTATGTGGTTGCACTTCACTTGCTTGCAATAATCCCTTTAATTTCCCTTCATTGTATGTAATGTAATGTGGATATGACATGTGCTCAGGTGTGCAAGCGTGACATCTCCATCTGCCCTCTCTACGCTGCAAATGCTCCTGCAAGGCTGCCCGTCTCCGAATTCATGCTGGGCTTAGCAAACAAGCTCATGGGCTGGATCTTCTTGCTGCTCTCCCTCGTCTTCGCCATGTGCGTCTGGGAATTCGTTATGCCGCTCACCACCGCCTGGACATGGCGCCTCGCTCTTGCCAGGAGCTTTGCTCAAGTGCGCCACCTGCTCTCCCTCCGTTTCTCTACCAGTTCCATTCTCGCAGATGGCCTCTATGGCTTGAGGTTCATGCCTTCCGCGGATACCATATTTGCCTGTGTTTCAATCAGAAGAGCCTTTCTCAGGGAGCTTGGCCATTTTAGACAGCTCAATGGGCTCGCCAGAATTGCTGCTGATGCTCTTGCTCCATTTGCGCTCTGGGTTGCACGCCTAGAAACTAACCTTCAGCACAGGTTTGGGGGATTGGATAGCTTGCAAGTCCTTGCACTACATACCGTTGAAGCTTCCTTGATGGTATGCTTCTTGCTTCTCAGTCAGTACCCTCTCTCTATAGTACACACACACACACACACACACACACATATATATATATATTGATGGTGTGGTGATAGTTTTCTTGATTCTTCCTATAGTAGTAAAGCACCAATGCAGTTCTATTCTTGAGCGTTTAGCGCATCTTGCCAGGTTTTGCTGATTGTTTTACTGTTGGTCACAGTGCAGCATAACTTCAGTTCAAAGTGTGTCATCCTAGATGTCGCTTACAGTCCAGGTGGTTGCTAGAAATAGCAAAACTTAAATGATGGTTACATGGAATAAACTAGTATGAGCTGTTCTGTGAAACAAGGGGATGATGTTCGGTTCTTTTTCTACCCTTCAATTGTGCGAGACATCATCAGTTTGGCCTGCTGTCCATCAGTCTGGATAGATACACTGGTAGGAGGAATATTCCCAAAATATAGGTGTAGGATTTCTTCTGGTCATTATTCTGAGTGCACCAATACGAGTGGCTAAGACTTTTCTTTTTGGTGCTTTAGTTGTTTTGCTATTGCAGTATTTTTATTACCTTTTTAGGCTAATTCTACCCTGGCTTTATCTAGAGGGTTATTTCTCTGCTTGCTTTCTTTACTTATTTCCAGAAAATTCTAACAATATGCTTGTCTGATCAGGTGGTAATAGGTGACGTGGTCCTTGCTTGTATTTTTGGTTTTCTCCCCTTCTCACTGGGAAGGATAATCCTGTGCTGCACATCGTGTTTCAATTTTGGCAATGTGGATAAAGTCCACTCATACACTTCAACAGCTTCTATCCTATTAATTGGATATGGATTTATCTTCTCACTGGGTGTACTTTTCACTGGGCTGCATACATTCCTCCAATACTCTAGGGGCGAGCGATTTACGATCACAATTTTCTTCATGGTCTTTACCAATGGGATGTATTGGCTGTTGAGCCCTTTTGGAAGGCTGCCTGGTATACATGTAATGGTCCATAGGACATTCTCTTTCTTGAAGCAGTTCTTCAGAGTGATCATAAATTTAATCACTGTTGCCAATATTTGTCTTAATCTCATAAACACAGTTGTAATATGCCCATTGTTCTTTGGCTGGTCGCTTGATATCTGCACTTCAAAATTGTTTGGTGCAACAATATCTCAGAAGCTCAAACTTCTATTTGCTTCATCTTTTGCTTCTACTGCTCTTCATTGGCTCATCGGATGCATCTGTTTGAAGCTACACTTCAAAATTTCCAGTTTTCGCCGCCCGGTATTTATCATATTATATTTGTGGTCTCATCATTTCAATAGTCTACGCAGTATATGTTTCAGGGGTATGCCAATTGATTTTCTTTTGTTTGTGAGTAGGTACTGAGGCCAGGAGTTAATATTCCCTTTGTCCACATTGCTGAAGACGAAAATGTGATACAATTCCTTCATGAACCATTTTACAATTTTTTTTTCAAGATGCTGCCTGGTCTTTTTGTCAGCGGTATCTATGTTGCGATGGTCATTCTAGTTCCTGTTCAAATTGCTAGTCAATTGGCACCTAAGGTGTTCCCATTGGATATCACGTAAGTATTCCATTTTTGTTCTTCATTACAAGATGCATCTGCCAGTCTTTAGCGACTCGACACATTTATCTTAATATTTGTGAATTGCAGCTACTTCCATCCTCCTACTCAGGGCACATCATTTTGGCAAGTGCCACGAAATTACGCAGAGTTACTTTCTGGTGTTGTTCTTCTGAGGTTGCTCATTTGCAATACACTCAAATACCTTGAGCCTGGTGCATTAGTGGAGAAGGTACTGCGTTGTTGGTTTGCCACTACTGGACAGGCTCTTGGTCTGTCAGATTTGTTGATTGTCCGGCCTGATGGAGCTGTTGGACGTGAGGTTGGGAATAGTGCTGCATCAAAAGATCAGCATGGTAGCACTGCTGAAGCTAAGGGTAAAAGGTAACCCCCTCTTTCTCTCCGCACTCTCCTCCTCCTCTCTCTCTCTCTTTCTCCACATGCGTAGCTTTATATAGGTTTGTTCATTCAGGAAACTACACTACAGCCTGACTGCAAGTACTTCCATTTTCGCAAATTCACATATATACTTAAAATGTATAGTTTGTATCTTCCAAAGAAAAACATGACAATATAATTCAACACCAAGGTAATGCGTTAGGCTGTAAGTGCTGGACTGTAGGTCACTCATATAACTTTTTAAAAAAGTGGTAAAACTGCACTTTTTAATGTACAGGAGGAAATTTTCAAGGCTCAAAACTGCAAATGGCCATGATGCAATTTTATCTGGATTTTGCGCTTCGACAATTTAGTAAAATGTTGCAAACATACTAGTTCCCAGCTCTTTAAAAATTGCTGTACTTCCTGGTCTAATATGTGTTGCGCTTGACTGTTACTTGTAGGTAAGTTTATCTAAGAAGGATCTTTTGTTTGTTGACTGACTCCTTGTGCACATTATTTCGTGGCAAATTGAAACATGAGTGAGGTTAAACGTTTCTGAAATTGGTTGCTTACTGTTCATTCTGAGTGCATAGAGATATGCAGCATATTATTAGAGGATGTACAATGGTACAGATAGCTGCTATTTATATCAACTTTTCATGTCACTTGTAGACAGCACTATAGACAGCTCATACAATGAGTTGTTTTTTTCACTTATCTTTATAGATGACACAATCTTTTAATGCTTTTATGGACCTAAGACATTCTCCTTGGTTCTGGTGATACAGTCGATACATGATTTTTGACAACACATTTCTCTCTCTTTATTCTCTTTCATCCACATCAGCTTAAATCCTACGTGGTAGAGACTATAGACAGCTGATGTAAGCCTATTGTATATGACCTTAGGCTTCACAATATCTGCTATTCTGCATGAGCAACCAGCAGCAGCACTTCTGAGTTCCGATCAATTCTGATAGCAGACTGATGATAATATTTTGACCTTAGTTCCCATCTCATTGGCTGGTGCTGTGGGTTGTTCACGGTCAGAATTCAGTACCACAACTGCTGATATGCTCCATATAGAACAGGCATATCTGCTATTCTGCATGATCAACCCACAGCACCACTCCTGTCCAATACTGATAACAGACTGATGATAATATTCCAACCTTAATTCCCACCTCATTGGCTGGTGCTGTGGGGGGTTCATGGTCCAGAATGTAATACCTCAATCCCTGATGAGGTCTACTTTATGCTTGTTTCTACCAGTGAAGGTATAACTTCACTTTTGTAACCCCTGATTGTATGAGGGACTTGCAGATGCATCAATTGTTACTCTTTTGAACACCTTAAGATTTAACAATATTCTATTTCCCACATATAATTAACACTCATATTAACTGGTTTCTTAATAGTTCATACTATTTTGTTGGTAGGCTTAGGTTTCTAATATGTTCTATTTATTGATATTTTGACTTTTTTTATAATAAAATTTCATTGTCCTCTATTTATTTAGGATAATTGCAGTCTGGTGTATAGGCGGTAGTGTTGGCATGTTTTCTTGATCCTTTTTACCTTTCTGATCAACACCTTTGCATTCTGACACTTTGTTTCTTAAGATAGTCCTTGTCTTTTCATTGTCTTAGTCATGCGGATCCGATATTTATCAAAGAGTAAATAGCACCATAGGAATCTAAACTTGCATAGGTGGTTCAAGTAGGCCTCAACTGGAAAATTGTACATTTGGATCCTCAAACTTTGGATAAGTGGATCAAGTGAGATCCAAAGAAGTTTTTGCTGTCTGACATGGCTTCCATGTGGGCACTATGGACCTTGTGAAAGGGCTCTTTGAGAAACAAATGATGCGTATCATTGCTGGATCCTTGTTACGACAATTTTATTCTGAAGTCTCAAAAGAAAGTGTTTTCTCCTAATCTCTTGTTTGTTTCCTATTCTTGTCTGCTCAGCTAATTTTTTACTATTCAATTTACTAAAGTTTTTGCAAACCCAGATGGGTTGGACGCATAACTTTTTGAGTGTTGGAAAATTACTGTTCTTGCACATTGCACCAGGAAATTTGTTGCAGTTCGTGTGATGCTACTTGTATTGCTAGCTTGGTTGACTGTTGTGATGTTCAATTCTGCTGTGCTTACTGTTCCAATCTCAGTTGGGCGTGCATTGTTGTTTGCCATCCCTCAGCTGCCAGTAGCAGGTGGATTGAAGTCCAATGGTAATGATTGTTCAGAGATGATTATTGGACTAACTTTGTAAGCCAAGTAACGAAGTAAACATTTATATATTTTTTGGGCTTAATTGTGCAATCTTTTTCTCCTAGATCTATTTGCTTTTGCCATTGGATTTTGCATCATGTCAACTATTATCGCCGCCTCTAGAGATTCATTTGCCTACATGACTTCTGGGAGAACACGCCTTCTGGCTTCTGTTATCTGCAAGTGGGGTATAACTGCTTTGAAGAGTTCTCCGCTTTTGTTCATATGGGTGAGCAATTTAATTGAGGTGGTTTCATTTATAGTTTTAATTGAGGTGGGTCAGTTCATTGACTTAAAACTGTCTGCTGTCAGATTGTCATAATTCCCTTCTGATCGGATTGCTGGTTGATTTTCTACTGATATCACCCTTCATTGTGCCTGCCAATGACGTTCCAGTTCTCGACTTTTTCTGCACTTGGTTCCTGGGGCTGCTATTGCTGAAATTCTGGACTAAGTTGGTGAGTTGCAACTTTTCTTGTCGCTTTCCAGGCCTCTTACCTCATATTATTCCCCTGTATATATCAAACTTAGCATAATTAGACCAGCAAAATTATTTGGGAAAATTTGCTTCGCGGCACTCAAAGTGACCCTTGCTGTATGCCACATTGCCACCCCAAAATTACCAAAATGTTGCTTGTAAATTTTCATTTTCGTATTTCTCCTTACCAAAGTTTGTATGTCTTCATTAGCCACAATAGTTTTTCTGTACTTTGTCCTTCCCCATTGTTAAACTCATATAATTACTCCGTCTTGTCTCCTATGCCTCCTCATGCACTCGCAGAACTATCAATATTTGCCCCATGATGGCTGAGTTTCTGTTGGGGCTGATTTTGCAACTGGCACACTTTTAGGGTGGCATGCAGCGAATTTCCCAAATTATAAGTAAGGCTCACATAGGGAAATTTTTTTAACTAGTCGGGTTTATTTTTTTGAAGGCTCATTGGACAAGGGTGGCGCCTTTCCTGGCCTATTTCATTGATGAAAGGTGGGACTGGAAGCTTACTCAGGCAAGGGAGGATGGGCTTTCCGGGCTCAGGGCAATGTGGGTCTTGCAAGATGTATTGATGCCTATCACTAGAAAGCTACTGACTGCTCTCTGTGTTCCTTATGTGCTTGCGAAGGGCGTCTTCCCAAGCTTTGGCTACTCTGCTGCCGTGAACTCGACGGTGTACCATTTTGCATGGCTAGGCAGCCTCGCCTTGTTTGCGCTCTGTTATCTAGCCAAGGTATTCTGCAGGGTCTTGGTTAGACTCCATGATTCTATTAGGGATGATCGCTATCTTATTGGGCAGAGGTTGCAAAACTACGCTGACAACAGCACGTTGCATAGTGGTATTAACAGTTAGCGCACAAAGTGAAGAAATGTCTAGGCGTTGTTACGGACAACTGAGATGTACAATTTTCTGGCGAAACTTGTAAATACGGATGATGCAGTTTTCCTTGGATCGACAGTATTGCTCCCGGTTAATCCATGTCGACGTTTGTTTTGTTTCATTGTTTGTATGCCGTTATGGAAGATCGTCTGCACTTTTTTTTCTTCACGGCATTGTGTGTTGGCTGGTAAAGGTTTCGAAACATATGGTGCCGTTTTTGGAGGTTTCGGTGCCAGATTTACTTTACTATGGTTCACTGTTCTCATGGGTTTTGTGTCATTTTTATTTTCTTAAAAAAAAACCAGAAGTTTAAGGAAATCCATGAAAACTGTTCTTGGATGCAACTGTTCAAATTGTGCTTGCATTGCAAGACAATTTCAGCCTTTTAGATTTTGGGACAAATATTAATGAAGCATAACCTCATGCTCCGCTGGACTCACTCGCCTCGGATAAATGATGTGGATATGGATTTGGGTATGGATAATGGGTGCCCGTGACAACCCTACCGATACGTATAATGTCTAGTTCGTTTTTAATGGCACTTTGCAATGTAGATAAATTCCATACGAATTGGTAGACAACGTCAAAGTGACCTCTACTCTAGATTATGATTCGTACTTGTCTTCAGAGAAGAACCAAGGGGCACTATATAGAGCCATAAGGGGCGGTTATGGAAAAGCTAAAACATAAACCAACTCATTCAAAGTAAAATGCTCACGAGAGGATTAGAGATTAGGTTATTCTTTAGCACTAGATTTTTGTATACCGTAAAGATCTCAGGGGTCCTAAAAGGTTCGAGAAGGTTATTATAAAGCGACAATCCCTCGTACTCTTTTGAGGTTGTACTTAAAGAATTTGCAGTCGGCTTCATGAAATCTCTCTATTGTCGTGGTTATTTCGGCATTGCTATTTTGTTTTCTACGAGATTCATATACTTAGTTCTTAATATCATGCACGCACGTGTCACATCTCACAACTTTGATCCTATGTAGGGTTGATGCGTATAAGGAGGGGTATTAGAGTATAACAGATTAGTTCTAGGTTAGTCTACCTGAATTGTTGATGAAAATACAACTCATGATTTGATGTGATTTCTCGTAAAACATCATTGTGTGGTTTCGAGGGAAGATATGCCTTGCTATGGAAATCGTTTTTAACCCAACTTTATATTTTTTTTGAAAAAAGTTTATTTTTTAACCTTCAGCTATGGCCTGAGATTGAATTTCAACCCGCATCTCCAAAACAGTCTAAAACACAACCCGTCACTATCAAAACCATCTAAAATACAACATTGACCCGTTCCAGGGTGGTTTTGCTCCGACGTGGCATCCTTATTGGCAATGGTTTGCTGACGTGGCACATTGGTTAGCAACATATTAAATAAACCAACAAATAAAAAATTGTTGGGCTCACATGTTACCCTCTAAGACCTTTCTTCTCCCTTCCTTGTCTTCTTTCTCTCTCCCTCCCTTCACTCTTCCTTCTCTTGGGGCCATGTGCACGGGGCTATGCTGCTGCAACTAGGGTTGGGAAAATAGCTTGAGGCTCGCGAGCCGGCTCGGCTCGGGATTGTGAATTTTCGAGCCGAGCCCCATGTCCACCGCAAAAAATCGAGCTGAGCTCGAGCCGCTCACGGACGGCTCACGAGCCTCGTTTGGCTCGTGCTTGCTTGACGACGCACGAAAGCCCAGCCCAGCCCAAGCCACTAACCTAATCCTAACCCTAACCATACACTCCCGTCCTGATCCCCAATTCCCCATCCCGATCCCCTTCCTCTCCCGCTCCGTCCATCGTGCCGCTCACCCTGTCCATCGCGACGCCGCGCCCCGTCCTCCCCCTAGCCACATGCTCCCCCTTGTCCTCCCCCCTGGCCTCATGCTCCCCTCGTCTTCCCCTGGCCCCATGCTCCCCCGTCCTCCGCGTTGCCGCCCCGTCCATTGCACCGTTGTGCCCCGTCCTCCCCTGGCCACGTGTCCCCCTGTCCTCCCCTTGGCTGCGTGCTCCCCTCGTCCTCCCTTTGTCCTCTCCTTGGCCCCGTGCTCCAGCCCGCCCCATGCTCCACCCGTCCTCCGCCGCCACCCGCCCACCGCACCGCCGCCTGTGCTTCCCCTATCCTCCACATCGCCGCCCCGTCCTCCTCACCGGCCCCTTGCTCCATCCGCCATGCCGTCCACTCCTGCATTTGCCGCGCCCTTCTCCAACTGACTCCCATGGACCGCTAACGGAGCATGGAGTCTCCGACGTTGGTCGACGTCAGGGCCTCCAACTCGGCACTAGCAGGCGAGCATGCAACCGGCCGATGCCTCTCGCTCCCGCCGCCTCCTAAACTTGGCAAACCGGCTGCACTTGGTGAGTTAGGTTCAAAATGTTAATAATTTTTGTTGATGTTTTGTAGTGTAGTGTCACTCATTTTGTGAATGATTTTGTAGTGTAGTGTTAATAAAATCTTCTAAATGATTTTGTACCTGTTTAGTGGTGTAGTCGGTGACTCGGTGTGTCTCATATTGTAGTTGTTTAGTGGTGTAGTCAGTGTGTCTCATATTGTAGTTTAGTGGTGTTGTCAGTGTGTCAATAAAATCTTGTAGCTGTTTTGTAGTGTAGTGTTAATAAAATCTTTTGAATGATTTTGCTCTCATATATTCATAAGTCATAACTCATATGTACTAGACATGCTTGCACTTCTATGGCTTCGTGAATATATATGAATCATGCACTCATGTATTCACTGTTTTATTCATATGTTCATATATTCATTGTTTTATTAACTATTTTACTCATATATTCACTATTTTACTCTTTCATATATTAACTGTTTTACTCATATATTCACTATTTTATTCATCGTTTAGATAACAAGGGCTTCAAATTGCTTGAGTGTTGGAATTTGAATGAATGCACATAGATTCCCTAGTGTCAAATATGGCTAAGAATTTCTTGACTGCACTAGCTAGCATCAGATCCTCGTAATCAACTTTCGGTGTTGGAGGTAGAGTACTAGATGACTATCGGAGTTCTCTACGTCCGGCCATGGTTCAGTATTTGGTGTGTGCCTCTAGCTGGATAAGAGGTCAACATGATGATATGAGACCTCCCTATATTTGTGGTAGGTTCTTATGTATTGTAATCATTCTGGATTTTTTTGGCTTATGTCATGTCTAACTCGAATATTATGCACTTTTCAGGAAGAAGATGATGAGGACGATGTTGAAACCATTCTATTTCCTCATGTCGTAGAGAGCAACTAGTGAGTGCTAACGCTTCTAGGAGTGTATCAAACTCAATTTGTTAATTGAATTTTATGTTTTGGTTGTATTTGATCATAGAACAATTTTCCAAATAGGGGATCTATTTTTTTTTAATGAAACTAGAGGATGGCCTACTTTGGCCATTATTTGGTTCAATGTCATGGTAGTGTTTGTGCGTTTACCATGTCATAGCATTTACAAGGCAAAAGCATAGGAGTAACTCAACATGCACAAGCCTTTTATTTTGGTTTGTGCTTGATTGCACTTCTCTGTAGAAAATGTGCCCTATGGTTGTATGTGTAAGTATGCTCTAATAACACTTTGGAAGCTAAAAGTGTAGAATCACTGCCTGCAATGGTATATGGTAAATAACAAAAATCCAGTAGGGCTATGCTCATTCGATTAGGGTTAAAGATCCTGCTAGTAACTGACATTTGAGTCTTTAATTTAAAATTTGGATATCTATTGAAAGATCTGATGTGCATATATATCTTGTATGAAGGAAAACAATGCACCGCACTACTTTTATGTTGTATTGCCAAGTAATTTAGACTAGCTAGTACAGTTGCATGCAAGTGAGCAAATCTGTTTGACTGTTTCGTTGATGCCATTTGGGCTCATTGTCTGATTGTGCATTGTAGGCTCATTGGATGACAAGATGACATCATGACATGTTCACAAGAGGACCTTTTGTTTGGTAGCCTTTGCATAATACAAGACCTTCCAAAGTCCAAACTATGAAGTCCATGTGGGCCCCGAGCCCTGTGCACGTGTGTTAAAGCTCGCGTGTGTGACTCACAGTCACTAACATGCGGCCCTACGTGTCAGCGCTCCAGGTTGCACTTCGATCTTTGACCGCCGTCCATTTTGCGATCTGCGGCCCAGATCTGGTATGCGTTCGGACCATCCGGTTGCCTAAATCATTCTAGGCCGTCCATTGCTTGATCTGCGGTCGTGATCGTGAATGCAGTCGGACCATCCGAAGGGAGGTGCGATCTGAGCCGTTCATCTTTAAATCCGCGGTCGTGGTTTGCCGAGGCAACCGCACCGTCCGAATGCATCCTTCCTCGTCAGCTGTTGGATCTTGATCCAACGGTGGGCTCCTTTTAGAGATTGCGCGCGTGCGCTGTTCCCGGTGCGCGTGGGCCGTAGGATGTTAGATCGAGGGCTCTCGTGCGTCCACGTCGTTTATTTCCGTTTGAGTTGGATTTCATTTCTGTAAGTACTTAATTATCAACTGAAAATTGTATCAAAACTTTAGAAACTCATAACTAATTCATTTTAAATCCTTTTTAGATGTTTCCAACTGTAATAAATTTGTATGCTTCTGTAGCTTAATATAAAAATGCATTTGGCCATGTTTCTGTCACAGAAAATTGTGTAACTCAAATAACTTGTTTTCTGCCAATTTTGATTATCCCAAAAATAGAATTAAACTGGTAAAATGCATATCTTTTCCTGTATAACTCCAAAATGTGCAAAATCAATTCTATCAGATTCCTCTGTTAGTGTACTTTAATGCGAAATAGGTTTTGAACATGGTTATATTTCTGTGATGTAACTTGTGCTAGGTTTACAATTTAGAAAAATCATAAGTAAATCATTATAACTCCAAATTTAGTAAACTCAACTTTGCTGTCATTAGGATGTCATAATCTGCTTGCTATAAAAATTTCAGAGCTTAGATCATTCCAGAAACTTTCGCCATGAACAGTACCAATAATTAATTTAGTGATTTAATAGTCTGAGAAAGTGTATTTTGGCTGTAACTTTTGCATCCTAAATCCAAATTGCATGATTCTTGTTCCTAAAATTATCTAAAATCATTCTCTAGCAGCTGTCTAAATTTCATGGAATTTGGATGTCTTTTGCTGTTGGGTTTTGTTTGGTGTTCTTCGTTCTTATCGGGTTTTATCGCCTTTTCGCGTTAGGTTCCGAAGATTATATTGAACCTGAGGATCCTCCTCTGCAGCAAGAACAATTGCAGCAAGGCAAGCAGTTTGATCATGTTAATCCCTGTATTTTTAAGTATTTATGTTGTTTGCAAATTCTATATATGCATTGCTAGTTGTGTTAAACTATTGTCGCTAGTTGACCTAGTAGATGCATTTCCTTAGGTAAATGATTATCCTCTACTACCGTGAGCCTAGGTTATTGCTGTGATTAGAACTCGTGGATGAGCTCTTGTCACTTAGTAGTTGCGAATTAATTGCTTAGCCATGCTTAGCTTCCGGTAGAAATGGGCGGTTATCGACTTGTCGATAACCTTGATCACATAAAACTCATTATGACTTATGATTTCAGCCTTGTGCCATGTCTACTTATGAAAACTAAAACCTAAAAACAAAATAGTTTAGACTTGGGCACAATGGTATGATTGGTGTGCTTTTGGGTGTGACTGGAATGGTGCCCGAGTCAATTAAGGACCGAACATCTTGTGAGTACCTGTTATCCGAGCAATTTGTGCGTGCTAACCACACTAGAGGGTATGGGACCTCTCTTGACTTAGTACTTTGGCGTGTATTGGCTCCGGGTCGCAGGAGGTCGCAGGAGGGATGGTGTTGGGAGCATTGTAGTGTCCGAAAGGCTTCACCCGTGATGGGATTTGTTGTCTTTCGGCTTGCAATGTAAGCGTATGAGTTTCTATCCATACGAGCGGCTCGTAGTTAATACACAATATTGGAAAGCGTCTCGTAGGACTTAGCCGTGCCGGCATACCTTCGGAAGTGTGCTTTGTGGCTTAAAGGTGGTCTGAAGTGTGGGTACATTGGCACACCCCTGCAGGGTTAAAACTATTCGAATAGCCTCGTCCTAGGTTATGGACACGCTTGGGTAACCTTTTCAAGAGTTAGACTACAACCTTTTAATTAAAACTTGATGGGTGGTACGAATCGGGGATTCGTGCTATGTTGTGGTGGCTATTGGGATAGTCACTTCCAGGTGGTTACTTGTATGTATCTTTATTTCGCTGTTATTTTGACAATAAAACAGTTTTGCAAATTTGCTTTTAAATGTATTATATTATTGCAAATAAAGTTGGCTTTGTGCAAAATGAGACATACAACCTCCACCTAAATAAGCTTGCATGTAGTTTATGAATAGGTCTGCTATTCCACACGTCAGTCTTGCGAGTACCTTTGTGTACTCAGTTATCTTGCTTAAATGTATTTGTTGCAGAGGAAGAAGGTGAGCTTGATGGGCCTCACTTTTGTGAGCTGTGTTGTGGTAGCTTGTGGGGCGACTAGCTTGGCGGCCCGGTCGGTTGCCTTGTGGGTTGTGTTGGCTAACCGGTCGACTTTTGTTCTTAGCCATCTTATGGCGCTTTTGCTTCCGCCGTCATTCTTGTATATTGTGCTATTTGACCGATCGGCTCTTTTGTAATAACTTTACTTTATGTATGTCGTTGTTGAACTTAGTATTAATTGTTGTATGGAAATGATGTATGATTTTGTGATGATGAGCGTGTGCTGCAATTCTAGGAAGCACATGTCCATCGAAGCTTTGGATATTTGATTAGTAATGCTAGAACCATATAGAGGTTAAGTATTACTAGTTAAATACCCGGGTCCTCACAAAGCACAACTCACAAAAGTTGACCCCTTGGGGATCAACCTCCTCTGCAACAATTAAGCAATGCAAATGAGTACAAAAATGTACTCGCAAGACTTACGAGTAACAAACCTAGATATTACTACATGCAAGCTTAATCAAAGGAGAGGGCTAAAGGTTCATTTTCAGCATAAAGCAGATTTTATTTGCAATAAGTAATAGATTGAAAGCAGTTTTAACAATATGATTTTATTTGCTCAAATAACAGCGAGACAATATTTAATAACCATAAGACATTCTGGAGATGACTAACTCAATAGCCATCACAACAATAGCACGAATTACCCATTCGTACCAACCAATTCAATTTTATGGAAAAGTTATAGTCTAGTTCTTGCACGACCTTACCAAGCATGTCCATAACCTAGGACGAGGCTATTCGAATAATTTTATACCCTGCAGGGGTGTATCAATGTACCCACACTTCAGACCGCCTTTTGGCCAAGCTATTAAGCACACTTCTTTTGGTATGCCGGCACGGCTAAGTCTTACGAGACATTTCCAATGGATGGTATTAATTAAGAGTCACACGTATGGAGGTTAACCCTTAGTGATTCGTCGGCGACGAAGGCCACTAAGGACCCATACATTGAGTCGGACGCACCAGCCCAGCCGAACAACTACGGGTGCTCCTGGGTATGGAGAACCTAGAAAGGAACCCATCCCTCTCATCCCAACAACGAACATTTTTCTCTATCATTACCACAAACGACTCATTAATTAATACCTCCCAAAGTACTAAGTCAAGAGAGGTCCCATATCCCTCTAGTGTGGTTAGCACGCAAAAATCGCTTGGCTTAGTGATACAAGTAACTCAGTCCTTGGTGACCCGGGCACCATTCCATTCACACCAAAAGATCACACCATCACACCAATGTGCCCAAGTCTAAAACATTTTATTTTCAGGTTTAGACTTTACAAAGTACAAAGCACAAGGTGCTAATCATAAATAATAATAAGTTTTGTGTGATCAAGGTTATCGACTAAGTCGACAACTGCCCAATTCTACTGGTAACTAAGCATTGCTAAACATCATATCGTAAAGACAATAAAAGAGCATAAATCATTTACCGGGCTCTAATTCACCAGTGAGGATAATAACTTAGGTTAGTGGTAGGGGTGGGCAATTTTTAGGGAAACAATGCAATAGGATTAGCAACCTCTAAACGACAAAATTAACTTTGACACAAAGAAGCATGCATACATATTCTTTGCAAACAAGATATTAGACTTTAAAAGTAATATGATCAATATGATCAAATGGATGCTACATATGCTTGACTTGCTGGAAATCACTTGCTTGCTGCAGAGGATCACTCTCATATTCAACATACTTGACGGAACCTAACGAAAGAAGCGAAAAGAACCGATAAGAACGAAGAATACCGAAAAGACTCAAAAACCAACTTTAATCAAAAGCTTTGAAATTTGCACAGCAGGAAGAGCATGAATTTAAATGAATTTAGCAACAAGAATCAATCGATTTGGATTAAGCATGCAAAGGTTATAGCCTAAACAATTTCAATCTGCTGGAGATTCCAATTTAATAGTTCTCTGTTACTGTTCATTACATAAATTTCTAGAAGGTTGGTGAACCCGAAAATTTTATGGTAGACCGAGAATGACATTCTAAGAACAACAAAATTGGGTTCACTTCATTTGAAGTTAAAATGAATTTATCATGATTTTTCTAAGTTATGACACTAGTGCACAATTAATTTCAGAGGCAAAGATAATATTAAAACCTATTATACTCTAAAGCATATTAATAGAGGAGTCTAACACATTTCAGTTTACTAAGTTTGGAGTTACAGAGAATTACTTATGCCTTTTTCAAGTTAAATGAATTTTTAGAGCACAAATAAAGCCTAAACAGAATTTAAATCTACTAATAGATTTTTCTGGAACAAAACTAAGCGTCCAACCACTTTTAGATTAAAGCTTAGTTAAAACCAGAATTAACAAAATTTGAATCAATCGAAAAGGAGTTACAATGAATTAGTTATGCTATTTTGAAGTTTAACACATTTTACAGTTCACAAATAAAGGATCTCCTGATTTCTTTAATACTAACCCAAAGCAGAAAAACTTGGGTCGTAGAGATTGAATGAGGAGGTACTAAAGGTTAAGATCTACAAGAAGGGAGGTCCTGGACGGCCAAGATTTACAAGAGAAGGTCATGGACAGTCAAGATTTACAAGAGGAGGTCCTAGACAAAAAGATCTAAAAGAAGGGGGGGGTCCTAGACGGCTCAGATCTCCATAGGGAGGTCATGAACGGTCAAGATCTACCCAGAGGAGGTTCTGAACGATAAGGTCTAAAAGAGGAGGTCCTGAACGGCTCAGATCTCCAAGGGGAGGTCCTGAACGGCTCAGATCTCCACAGGGAGGTCCTAAATGATAAGATCTAAAAGAGAGGAGGTCATGAACGGCTCAGATATCTAAGAGGAGGTCCTAAATGATAAGGTCTAAAAGAGGGGAGGTCCTGGATGGCTCAGATCTCCATGGGGAGGTTCTGAACGGTCAAGATGTCCACAGGGAGGTCCTCAAGGTTAAGATCAACGAGAGAGGAGGTCCTGAAGGTTGTCTTTACGAAAGTCCACGGGGTTGTCTTTTGCAAAGAGGACCCCGAGGGTGGTCTTGGTAAAAACAAAAGGAGTTGGTCGTGGCTTACGACAACGGACAAAATACGTCCGACACGATTTGCCCGGCGGCTCGCCGGTGCTACGAGCCACAGCGGAGCCAGCCAAGGGCACGACCAGGTCCACAATAGCAATGCGCACACCTAGGTGGTACTTCCAACCACACCGCCGGTCTAGAACAGCGGTGAGCCGGTGTAACATCCCAAATTTTGGCTTGTGTTTCAAATGTAAGAAATTGAGGGTAAATTAAAACTTTTCTTACATCCTTGTGCTTTTGAACTTTTCTGAAAATTCTTGTAAAAAGGATTTTGGGAACTTCAAAATCAAAAGCCTCATTTATCAAGTCAACAACCTCCTTGGTGAAATCTTGTTTCAAACCCTTGGAAATAATTTTTCCTTGGTTCTAAGGTTGCTTGGTAACACCTCTGAATTATTTCATAATTTTTGGAAGTTATTTGAAATATTTTAGAGGCAAGTCAAACCTTGGTCAAACCTCTGAAATCACCTTCTGGAATTTCTTGAGGAAAATTCCTTGCACAAAAATCTCTGGAAATTTTATGGAAGGTTAATCCTAAAGTCAGCAAGCTCCAGTTAAAATTTTATAAATTTTGGAGTTGATTTGATACCTCAATTAAATCCCCAAAATTTCAGCTTTAAAATCAAAACCCTAGTTGGTCTTCATCGTTTCGCTCGAGTCAATTGACTCGCCGAACCACCTAACCGCACCGAGCGACTCGTGGGGTTGCGTGTGCGATCCGACCATAGGATCCATGTCGAACGCCCAGATCGGTGGGGCATTCGGACAGTTGGTTGCCCCGATTTTCACCGCTGATCCTCGATCCAACCATCGCGGATCGCACTGCTTCGCGTTAGCCGCTTTTCAAATCGGCGATCGCATCGTGGCCGTCTGATTCTAATCCGACGGTCAGCATCGAGTGGGTTGGGCTCGACCGCGTTAGCTGTTGAGTCCGAGCCGCTTCGTTCTCTCTCGCTGACTGGTGGGCCCGACGTAGCGCTGGTCATCTTCCTCCTCGCGTGCGTGTGCCCTGTACGCCGTGGCAGAGAAAGAGAGGAGGTGCGATGCCTTGTCACCTCCTTGAGCCCTTTAAACGGCTCCCTCTGCAGCGCATTAATTGCTCGTCGTGCGGCCGCCCGGTCGCCGAACTCACGGCCCCGCCGCCCGAGCGACGCAGACACCGCTGTGGACCAAGACCATCCTCGAGCGTGCGCGCCGCTCTCTTCGCCCTCGCTACTTAAGCCCTCAAGACCTTCGGGCTTTCTTTACACCCCCTGAGCTCCAACTTGCACTCGCTTTGCTTGCTTGAGCCCAAATCTCCGTAACCCTTTCACCGCCATTGTTGAGCTGAGCTCCTGCAACCCGCGCCCATTGGCTTTTCTTCCCTTCTTTTGCTTTGGTTTGTGTCCCTTACTTCTGGAGCAAAACCCTAACTTAATTGTAGTTTGCTTTCACAGAGCACTCAATTTTGGGGAATTGCTTCGCAAACCGAATCACCCCTTCTTCCTCCTCGCCAGAAGGAGCTTTTTCTAATTCCTTGCTCATGTGGCATCTCCGAGCTATTGTGAAGATGTTGTGATGACCCGGTCTCCCCATTTTGCTCAGCCGTCGTCTCCACTTTTTCTTCTTCGGTGCCGCGCGCTTCGTCACGAGTCGCCCAGACCCCTCGGCACCTCCGCATCCTCGTAGCCTCCTAGTAGTCCCTAGAAGCCGTGGCACCCGCTTACGGATCTGCGAGCTTTGAGCATTTTCGCATTTCGGCCGTTTGGTCACCGGCGCTCACCGCCGACTCACCGCCGTTCTGGGCCACCACCGACGGTGTGGATGGTCCCGGTGTGTGCGTTATGCTATTGCGGTTCCATTTTGGCATTTAGCTCCCGCCGCCGTGCCTTGGGTCGCCGGCGACAAGCCGGGGAACACCCTCGGGTTCGTTGTCGGACGAAAACGGCAGTGCCGTAATATCGTTCGGACACAGTAATGGCGTTCATTAATGCCTAATCATTGCTTAGCGTTAATCATGTCTTTAGCCGCCGCCAGTGTCACTTACATGTGGCCTCGCACGGCACTTAATCCTCCCGCGACTCTCTGTCACTAACAGTGGGCCGTAGTATCGCGGCGCATGTGTTAAGACATCGTGAGCGTGACTCAAGCCGCCGCCGATGGGTCCCGCCGCCGCCGATCCATCGTCCATTCGCGAACGCCCAATCCTTTTCACCGTCCGATGCTCGATCGCGCCGAGATCGTGGGGTATTCGCTCGGTCCAATGCCATCATCATTTGGACCGTTGGATCTTGATCCAACGGTGAGCCTCGTGAGCGCTGTGTGTCCGTGGCGCTGCTGCTGCGTGGGCCGTCCGATCCAGATCGACGGTCCCTATTCAGCCACGCCGAATAGCCTTTATGAGTTTCCAAAGCTTTATTTGCAAACCAAAAAGGTATTAAACTTCAAAAATGCATATCTAATTCATTTTAAACCCAAATCGTTGATTCAAATTTTGTTAGCTTTAGATTGAGTTGTACTTTAATCTAAAAAGGAATAGGAGTTTAGTTCGGCTCCGAAAACATATTTTAAAATTTGTTTAGAAATAGGTTCTACTTATTATTCTAAAATTGGCAATTAACTTGTAAATTGCATAACTAATTCTCTGAAAATCAAATTTTAGTGAAACCAATTTTGTTAGCTTCCCCTAATACAGTACTAAATGATAAAATTGGTTTTAGGCATGTTACTGTTTTTAACAAGATTTCACATGCAATTTAAATTGGTTCATTTTCATGACTTGAAAAATCATAGCTCTTTAAATACAACTCCAAATGACCTGAAATGTTATATGGGTTATCACCACACCAGTAGGTAGCCACCCTAAAAGTTTCAGCTCCAAAATCTTTCTAGAAAATATTTTTGCTACAGTGCTAATTATGGCCGAAAATAGGTTTTTAGAGAATATCTTTTGCACCACAAATCCAAATTAGGTTTTTCCAATTCCTATGTCTAGGTATATTCGTATTCTACCTTGTGTATAAATTTCATCGCATTTGGATAATTTTTGCTTGCTCTTTTGTTTAAGTGTTGCTCGTCTTATTGGTTGTTTTCGCTCTTTCGCTTAGGATTCGATATTTGCGGTAACCCCGAGAACGACCATCCGCAACAATTTGAGCAACAGCAAGAAGGCAAGCAGTTTGATCATTTCCCATTTGATCCCATTACTTTTAAAGTCTAATATTTTGTTTACCTTCTATGTATGCATTGCTAATTTGTTGTTAAATTGATTAGTAATCCTCTAGTTGCATAATCTGTAGGTAAGTAATCATCCTCTACTACCTGAGCCTAGGTTATTTGCTGTGATTAGAGTTCGTTGGATGAGCTCTTGTCACTGGGCGATCATCGACTTAGTCGGTGATCTTGATCACACTAATGCTATTATTATTCCATTATGTCCAACCCTTGTGTTTTACCAATTTGCAAATCAAAAACTGAAAACAAAAATTATATCTTGATTTGGGCACAATGGTATGTTGGTGTGATCTGCTGGGCGTGATTGAATGGTGCCTAAGTCCCCAAGGACCGAGTTACTTGTGTCACTAAGCCAAGCGCTTATTGCGTGCTAACCACATGAGGGGATATGGAACCTCTCTTGACTAAGTACTTTGGGAGGTGTTAATTATGAGCCGGTCGGTGGGTGTGTCCTGTGTGTGTGTTTTGGAGGGGAGCATTAGCGCACCGGTTAGGGCTGTCTAATGTGTCTTTCTCCGTGGGTTGCGGCTCTTAATTAGCATCGCCCATTGGAAAGCGCCTTATTAGACTTAGCCATGCCCGCATACCAAAGGAAGTGTGCTAACCGTGGTCGGTGGAAAGGCGGTCTATCGTGTGGGTACATTGGTACACCTCGCAGGTTAAAACTATTCGAATAGCCTCGCCCTAGGTTATGGACATGCTTGGTAAGGTCGCAAGAACTAGACTACAACCTTTTAAAACTTAAACTTGACATGGGTGGTATGAAGGGGTACTTCATGCTATTGTTGTGGTGACTATGGGTTAGTCACTTCTAGGTTGGTGTTGTCATCTATCTATTGTTATAATTGTCTCTCTTTATTTGAACAATAAAAGTTAATTGCAAACTTGCTTTGAATCTATTACCCTATTGCAAATGAAAACTTGCTTTATGTCTGAAAATAAGTCCGAGCCTCATCCATTTAAATAAAGCTTGCATGTAGTTAATTATAGTTCGTTATCTCACACGTCAGTTTTGCAGTACAAAAACAAGTTTTGTACTCATCCGCTTTGCTTAATATTAATTGTTGTAGAGGAAGAAGGTGAGCCCAAGGGCCTCACTTTTGTGAGTGTGTTGCGCGCTGTTGGGACGATTAGCTTGGCGGTCCGGTTGGTTGCCTTGTGGGTAAAGGCACACCGATTGGCTTTTGTTTATCGCCATCTTATGGCCATTTTGCTTCACTGTGTATTTCTTATTTGTATGACTTTTGGCCGGTCGGCCTCTCTTTTGTAATAACTCTCTTTATATTATCTATGTCTTTCAGTTGTTGCTTTTACTTCGGCTCTATGTGTATGAATGGAATTGATGCATGATTTTGTAACGGGGTGTGTATACTGCAATTCTGGGAAGTATACATATCTCGAGGCTTGGTTTATTTGATTTGTACCGTTAGGACCAAGTGGATGGTTAAACAAACAAGCCTAATAAACCGGGTCCTCACAAAGTTGGTATCAGAGCCATTCCGACCGTAGTAACCCAAGCTTGGTCGTCCTTAGGATATTTTGGAAACCTTATTTTCAAAGTATCAAATGATTCATGAAAGCTTAAGTAAGTTCTCAGATTTTATTCCTTACCTATCTTAGCTTTCTATCTCATCTTGCTCTAATTTGAGTTTTAAAAGTTGTCCTCCTTTCCTTCTCTCAAAAGATAGTCATTATCGTTTAAATGGGGTTTTGGGAACCATTGAGTTTGGCAAATTGAAGTGTTAGCTGCCCTCTACAAGGTTTTGAAGCTTCGGAAGTTGAAGAATTCGACTTAGAAGCTTGGATGCAAAATCTGGACAGCGAGCGTCGATTTCCGGACAGCAGGCTCAAAGGTTCTAAATAGGGTAGAAAATGAGAGGTTAATCAATTAAAACTTGTGGGAACAAAAGGGTAAGATGTGATACTAGTTAGCTAAGTATCTAACACCTATTTCGTTGATTTAACCTTGCTCTCGAGTAGTGTTAGACTTGTTGCAGTGTGTTGAAATTTTTATCTTCTCAAACCATTGCTCGTTCTTTCAATACGGGTTAATGGCATTGAGAAGTTGAGCTTGGTTTGGAGTTTCTTTGCTGTTTTGGAGCTTCTTTGGAAACATTTAAAGTTTGTTTACTTGCTGTTTTGGCTTTCGGTTAGGTGGTATCTCATTCCCTAATCGTTAGCTTTTCGCCATCAACTTCTAGTATTAGTGCTTTGGTTTCTAACCTAAATTTCTTGAATCAGATGGTGGAGGTACTCGTAGCGCCGTGGTCGCACTGGTTTGGATGAGGAGCTCCCGCCTCCTCCGACCATGGTGAGGTCCTTCTTCGATAGAGCGCAACTGCTCAGAGGACAGGAGGGTCTCGCCGGATGTTATTGCGCGCAACACCTCCGCCCGACCGTGCCTCGTGATCCGGCAGGGGCGACATCGCCTCGTGGGGTTTGGCCGAAGTTTCTTCGCACTCGCCCCACGCTTCTCCGTGTCCGAGGACCCATTGGACGCAGATGACTGGTCGCGTCAAAGTTGAGCGTAAGCTCGACGCTGCTCGGCTCGACTAGACAGGCACTCTTTGCCTCCCATCGGCTTCAGGCGCACTCTCCCGGTGGGAGAACTTCTGGCTATGCAGCCCACCGGTCACACCGCCTCTTGGGATGAGTTCCGACGGCGTTCGTCCGAGCTCACATCCCCGCCGCTTGATGAAGTCAAGAAGAAGGAGTTTCGCGCTCAAGCAAGGGCGTAAGTCGCTGATGGAGTACCGCACGAGTTCAACCACTTGGCTCGTTATGCTCCTCCGAGGTGGCCACCGATGAGGCCAAGCAGAGAAGTTCATGGAGGGTTTGTCCGAGGAGCCGCAAGACAGCTCTCCATTGTGGACTTTGCGCACTTTCGTGCTTTGGTGGACAAGGCCATTGTTGCCGAGCACAAGGCCAAGGCGGCAAGGCAGTCCCGCAAGCGCAAGTGGGAGGCCCAATGTCCGCACAGCCGCCTCTCCGCCTCGTGTCGGCCTACCTGGGCCTGCTCGGGCTTCACTACCACCGAGGCCGCCACACCGCCCTCGCCCGCAGCCGCGTGCCCCGCCACGGCGCTGCGAACCAGCCAGGTGGCCCCGCAATCCGGCCGCCGGTCACTTGCTTTTCATGCAACCGAAGGACATTATGCCAATAGTTGCCCTAACAGATCGAAGCGCCCTCGCCCTAATGGAGGACGCGCGGGAGGTGGTCCTCTCCGATCGAAGGTTGTCCCCGCTACCCAAGGCGTGGGTAGTGGCCGCCAACCTCATCTCCGCGAGGAGGCATAGGAGGCACCGACGCCGTGTTGGGTACCTTTCGGTTAACTCTTTCCTCGCTACGCTTTTGTTTGATTGACGCATCTCATTCGCTTGTTTCGAGTCTTTGTCTTCTGTGGAGGTCTTCTTTTACTCCGTTGTTGGTCCTGCTGCTCATTCGCTCCCGGTTCGGAGTTGAGAGCCGAGTCCAGTGTAGGGATGTCCTGTGGAGATAGAAGGGTAGGATTCTTAGCAAACCTTATCCTCCTTCGACCAAGCGAGCTTGGATGTAATCCTAGGCATGGATTGGTTGTCTCAAAGACATGGGACAAATTGATTGCGCTAGGAGGCTCATCTACCTCACCAATCCTTCGGCGAAGCAGTTCGCTTTTAGCCAAGCCGCAGGATCTGCATCTCTTCGCGCTTAAGCGGCTTGCCACTCTAGATATTAGTGAAGTCCCAGTGGTATGTGACTTTGTTGATGTCTTCCCGAAGACCTTCCAGGATGCCACCAGTTCGAGACCTCGAGTTCGTCATTGAGTTGGTTCCTGCATCGCCCGATTTCAAAGAGGCCTTACCGATGGACCCAATTGAGTTGGTGGAGTTGAAGAAGCACCGGGTGAGCTTCAAGAGAAGGGTTTCATCCGCCCTAGCTCATCTACTTGGGGATGCTCAGCAATCTTTGTCCCAAAAAGGACAAGACGGCTGCAGATAAAGCGTTGATTACCGCCCACTTAATGAAGTAACGGTAAAGAACAAGTACCCTTTGCCCAGTGTCGACGATCTCTTCGATCAATTAACCGAGCTCGAGTTTTCTCAAGATCGATCCGAGTGGGATATCATCGTTCGGATTCGACCGGAGGATATTCCAAAGACGGCTTTTTCTACTCGTTATGGCTTATACGAGTATACCGTCATGTCATTCGGCTTAACCAATGCTTCGGCCTTGTTCATGAACCTCATGAATTCGGTGTTCATGGAGTATTTTGATAGGTTCGTTGTGGTCTTCATCAATGATATCCTTATCTACTCCCAGAGCAATGAGGAACACACCGAGCATTTGAGGCTTGTGTTGGGCAAGCTTCGCGAGCACCAGCTGTATGCGAAGTTCAGCAAGTGCGCGTTCTGGTTGAAGGAAGTAGCCTTCTTAGGCCATATTCTTTCTGCAGAGGCGAGTCGTGGATCCTAGCAAGATCGCGACGTGCTTTCTCGAGTCACCCACTTCGGTCACCGGTTCGGAGTTTTCTTGGTTTAGCGATATTATCGCCGCTTATCGAGAACTTCTCCAAGATAGCGAAACCGATGACGGAGTTGCTCAAGAAGGACAAGAAGTTCTCGTGGTCCGCGATTGCAGGAAAGTTTCCAAGCGCTTAAGAAGCGATTGACCACCGCCCCATTCTTGTTCTCCCGATGTCCGTCCGGCTTCGATATCTTTTGTGACGCTTCGCCGAGGCCTCGGTTGTGTCCTTATGCAAGAAGGCAAGGTAGTGGCCTATGCATCAAGGCAATTGAGACCTCATGATCTCAACTATCCTACCCATGACTTGGAGTTGGCGCGTGATCCATGCACTTAAGATTTGGCGACATTACCTAATCGGTAATCGTTGCGGTGTATTCGGATCACAAAAGCTTAAAGTATTTGTTCACCCAACCAGATCTGAACCTCGTGCAAAGGAGATGGTTGGGGCTGATCAAGGACTATGACATGGGTATTCACTACCATCCGGCAAGGCCAATGTCGCTATGCGATGCGCTTAGTCGCAAAGCGCATTGCAATGCATTGCGCTCAAGGAGCCTCACCCACCCTTCCGGGAGTTCCAAATGTCTCAACTTGGGTTTGGTTAAGCATGGTTCCTCACGCCCTAGTTGTACACCCAACCTTGGTGGATCGGATCAAGTCTCGCTCAGCATCGATGTTGGAGTGACCTCATCAAGGAAAATGTCAAGAATGGAACGACCAAGTGCTTCTCCGTAGATGAGCTTGGTGTCGTGAGGTTCGCAACGCCGTGGTTCCAAAGGACATGGAGTTGCGGAATTGATCCTCCGCTAAGCCCATGATTCTCCGTTATCCATTCATCCCGGCCACGAAGATGTACCAGATCTTCGCGAGAGATTTTGGTGGACCCAATGAAGAGGGAGATCGCAAGGTTCGTTGTCGAGCGCGACGTGTGTCGCCGTGTCAAGGCCGAGCATCGTCCGCAGATCGCTTCACTTTTACCAATTCCGGAGTGGAAGTGGGATTCGGTCGGGATGGACTTTATCACCGGTCTACCTCGGTCTCCAAAGAAGAATGATGCCATCCGGTCGCCATCGATCGATTGACTAAGGTGGCTCATTTTCTTCTCACAAGACCGACCTTCGAGTGGGTCTCTCGCAGAGCTCTACCTAGCCCGCATCGTGAGTTTGCATGGTGTGCCAAAGACAATTGTGTCGATCGTGGTTCATTGTTCACTTCGATTTTGGCATAGCCTACAAGAGGCTATGGGAACTCGCTTTTCTTTCACTCAAAGATTTCACCTCCAAACAGATGGTCGGCCGAGAGGGTCAACCAAGTTTTGGAAGACATGTTTGTGAGCTTGTGTCCTTTCCTATGGGAAGCATTGGGAGAAGTGCTTGCCATTCGCCGAGTTTTCTTATAACAATGACTTCTAAGCCGGTCCTCGGCATGACACCATTTGAGGCCTTATACGGAGAAAGTGTAGGACCCGTTGAATCGGTCCGAGACCGGTGAAAGACCTTTCTTTGGCCTTAATCGATTAATGAGGCCGAGGGTCAAGTCCACTCATTAGTGATCGCTACGCACTGACTCAATCCGAGCAAAGAGCTATGCGGATCGCCGCCGTCGCGAGTTGAGCTTTGAGCCCAATGACTTCGCTTTATCTCAAGGTTTCTCCTCGAAAGGTCACCAGCGTTTTGGTGTCAAGGGCAAGTTAGCTCTCGATATGTCGGTCCATACCGTGTCATCGAAAGAAGGAGCCGCCGCCTACAAGTTGGAGTTGCTCGCTGCACTTGCGGGGTACATGATGTGTTCCATGTGTCCCGCCTTAAGAAGTGCCTCCGTGTTCCAACAGAGGAAGCTCCGTTGGAAACTCTTGATGTTCAGAGGATTTGACCTATCGCGAGCACCTGCTCGCATACTCGAGGAGGCCGAGCGAAGAACTGTGAACAAGACCACCAAGTTCCTTAAAGTTCAGTGGTCAAACCATTCCGAGGATGAGGCTACTTGGGAGCGAGAAGATCGTCTCCGCACTGCACTACCTCTTTCTTTTCCGAGTGAACCAAATCTCGGGACGAGATTTTTGTAAGGGGGGGGGGAGGTTTGTAACATCCCAAATTTTGGCTTGTGTTTCAAATGTAAGAAATTGAGGGTAAATTAAAACTTTTCTTACATCCTTGTGCTTTTGAAATTTTCTGAAAATTCTTGTAAAAAGGATTTTGGGAACTTCAAAATCAAAAGCCTCATTTATCAAGTCAACAACCTCCTTGGTGAAATCTTGTTTCAAACCCTTGGAAATAATTTTTCCTTGGTTCTAAAGTTGCTTGGTAACACCTCTGAATTATTTCATAATTTTTGGAAGTTATTTGAAATATTTTAGAGGCAAGTCAAACCTTGGTCAAACCTTTGAAATCACCTTCTGGAATTTCTTGAGGAAAATTCCTTGCACAAAAATCTCTGGAAATTTTATGGAAGGTTAATCCTAAAGTCAGCAAGCTCCAGTTAAAATTTCATAAATTTTGGAGTTGATTTGATACCTCAATTAAATCCCCAAAATTTCAGCTTTAAAATCAAAACCCTAGTTGGTCTTCATCGTTCCTCGCTCGAGTCAATTGACTCGGCCAACCACCTAACCGCACCGAGCGACTCGTGGGGTTGCGCGCGCGATCCGACCATAGGATCCATGTCGAACGCCCCGGTCGGTGGGGCATTCGGACGGTCGGTTGCCCCCGATTTTCGTACCGTTGGATCTGATGCAACCATCGCGGATCGCACTGCTTCGCGTTAGCCGTTTTCAAATCAGCGATCGCATCGTGGCCGTCTGATTCTAATCCGACGGTCAGCATCGAGTGGGTTGGGCTCGACCGCGTTAGCTGTTGAGTCCGAGCCGCTTCTGTTCTCGCTCGCTGACTGGTGGGCCCGACGTAGCGCTGGTCATCTTCCTCCTCGCGTGCGTGTGCCCTGTACGCCGTGGCAGAGAAAGAGAGGAGGTGCGATGCCTTGTCACCTCCTTGAGCCCTTTAAACGGCTCCTCTCGCAGCGCGCAGACATTGCTCGTCGTCGCGCCGCCCGGTCGTCAAACTCACGGCCCCGCCGCCCGGCGACGGACACCGCCGTGGACCAAGACCATCCCTGAGCGTGTGCGCGCTACTCTCTTCGTCCCCTCGGCTACTTAAGCCCCTCAAGACCTTCAGTGGCTTTCTTTACACCCCCCCTTGAGCTCCAGCTTGCACTCGCCTTGCTTGCTTGAGCCCAAATCTCCAGAACCCTTTCAGCCGCCATTGTTGAGCTGGGAGCTCCTCGGTGCAACCCGCGCTCCAGTGGCTTTTCTTCCCTTCTTTTTGCTTCAGTTTGTGTTCCTTACTTCTTGGAGCAAAACCCCTAACTTAATTGTAGTTTGCTTTCACAGGAGCAGCTCAATTTTGGGGAATTGCTTCTGCAAACCGAATCACCCCCTTCTTCCTCCTCGCCGGTAAGGAGCTTCTTTTTCTAATTCCTTGCTCATGTGGCATCTCTGAGCTATTGTGAAGATGTTGTGATGACCCGGTCTCCCCCATTTTGCTCAGGCCGTCGTCTCCACTTTTTCTTCTTCGGTGCCGGCGCCGCTCTTCGTCGCCGGAGCTGCTCCGACCCCCTCGGCACCTCCGCATCCTCGTAGCCTCCTAGTAGTCCCTAGAAGTGTGGCACCCGCCACCGGATCAAGCGCGAGCTTTGAGCGCCGCATTTCGCCGCTTGGTCACCGGCGCCACCGCCGACTCACCGCTGCTCGGGCCACCACCGACGGTATGGATGGTCCCGTGTGCGTTATGCTATTGCGGTTCCACTTTGGCATTTAGCTCCCGCCGCGTGCCTTGGGTCGCGGCGACAAGCGGAACACCTCGGGTTCGTTGTCGGACGAAACGACAAAGGCCGTAATATCGCTCGGACACGATAATGGCGTTCATTAATGCCTAATCATTGCTTAGCGTTAATCATGTCTTTAGCCGTCGCCAGTGTCACTTACATGTGGGCCTCGCACGGTGCACTTAACCTCCCCGCACCCTCACACTAACGGGTGGGCGTGAGTATCGCGCGCATGTGTTAAGACCTCGTGAGCGTGACTCGGCGTCCGACGATGGGTCCCGCCGTCGGCGATCCATCGGTCCATTCGCGAACGGCCCAATCCTTTTCAGCCGTCCGATGCTCGATCAGCGGCTGAGATCGTGGGGGCATTCGTTCGGTCCGAATGCCATCATCATTTGGACCGTTGGATCTTGATCCAACGGTGAGCCTCGGTGAGCGCTGTGTGTGTGTGTGCTGTGCGCGCCGTGCGCGTGGGCCGTCCGATCCAGGATCGACGGTCCCTATTCAGCCACGTCGTAATAGCCTTTATGAGTTTCCCGAAAGCTTTATTTGCAAACTGAAAAAGGTATTAAACTTCAAAAATGCATATCTAATTCATTTTAAACCCAAATCGGTTGATTCAAATTTTGTTAGCTTTAGATTGAGTTGTACTTTAATCTAAAAAGGAATAGGAGTTTAGTTCGGCTCCAGAAAACAGATTTTAAAATTTGTTTAGAAATAGGTTCTACTTATTATTCTAAAATTGGCAATTAACTTGTAAATTGCATAACTAATTCTCTGAAAATCAAATTTTAGTGAAACCAATTTTGTTAGCTTCCCCTAATACAGTACTAAATGATAAAATTGGTTTTAGGCATGTTACTGTTTTTAACAAGATTTCACATGCAATTTAAATTGGTTCATTTTCATGACTTGAAAAATCATAGCTCTTTAAATACAACTCCAAATGACCTGAAATTTTATATGGGTTATCACCACACCAGTAGGTAGCCACCCTAAAAGTTTCAGCTCCAAAATCTTTCTAGAAAATATTTTTGCTACAGTGCTAATTATGGCAGAAAATAGGTTTTAGAGAATATCTTTGCACCACAAATCCAAATTAGGTTTTTCCAATTCCTATGTCTAGGTATATTCGTATTCTACCTTGTGTATAAATTTCGTCGCATTTGGATAATTTTTGCTTGCTCTTTTGTTTAAGTGTTGCTCGTCTTATTGGTTGTTTTCGCTCTTTCGCTAGGATTCGATATTTGCGGTAACCCCAGAACGACCCTCCGCAACAATTTGAGCAACAGCAAGAAGGCAAGCAGTTTGATCATTTCCCATTTGATCCCATTACTTTTAAAGTCTAATATTTTGTTTACCTTCTATGTATGCATTGCTAATTTGTTGTTAAATTGATTAGTAATCCTCTAGTTGCATAATCTGTAGGTAAGTAATCATCCTCTACTACCTGAGCCTAGGTTATTTGCTGTGATTAGAGTTCGTTGGATGAGCTCTTGTCACTTAGTAAATTTCAATGAATATTGCTTAGCCATGCCTAGTTATCGGTAGTATCTTGGCGATCATCGACTTAGTCGGTGATCTTGATCACACTAATGCTATTATTATTCCATTATGTCCAACCCTTGTGTTTTACCAATTTGCAAATCAAAACTGAAAACAAAAATTATATCTTGACTTGGGCACAATGGTATGTTGGTGTGATCTGTTGGGCGTGATTGAATGGTGCCTAAGTCCCCAAGGACCGAGTTACTTGTGTCACTAAGCCAGCGCTTGTTGCGTGCTAACCACACGAGGGGATATGGAACCTCTCTGACTAAGTACTTTGGGAGGTGTTAATTATGAGCCGGTCGGTGGGTGTGTCCTTGTGTGTGTGTTTTGGAGGGGAGCATTAGCGCACCGGTTAGGCTGTCTAATGTGTCTTTCTCCGTGGGTTGCGGCTCTTAATTAGCATCGCCCATTGGAAAGCGTCTTGTTAGACTTAGCCATGCCTCGCATACCAAAGGAAGTGTGCTAACCGTGGTGGTGGAAAGGCGGTCTATCGTGTGGGTACATTGGTACACCCCGCAGGTTAAAACTATTCGAATAGCCTCGTCCTAGGTTATGGACATGCTTGGTAAGGTCGTGCAAGAACTAGACTACAACCTTTTAAAAACTTAAACTTGACATGAGTGGTATGAAGGGGTACTTCATGCTATTGTTGTGGTGACTATGGGTTAGTCACTTCTAGGTTGGTGTTGTCATCTATCTATTGTTATAATTGTCTCTCTTTATTTGAACAATAAAAGTTAATTGCAAACTTGCTTTGAATCTATTACCCTATTGCAAATGAAAACTTGCTTTATGCTGAAAATAAGTCCGAGCCTCATCCATTTAAATAAAGCTTGCATGTAGTTAATTATAGTTCTGTTATCTCACACGTCGTTTTTGCAGTACAAAAACAAGTTTTGTACTCATCCGCTTTACTTAATATTAATTGTTGTAGAGGAAGAAGGTGAGCCCCAAGGGCCTCACTTTTGTGAGTCGTGTTGCGCGCTGCTTGGGACGATTAGCTTGGCGGTCCGGTTGATTGCCTTGTGGGTAAAGGCACACCGATTGGCTTTTGTTTATCGCCATCTTATGGCCATTTTGCTTCATTGTGTATTTCCTTATTTGTATGACTTTTGGCCGGTCGCCTCTCTTTTGTAATAACTCTCTTTATATTATCTATGTCTTTCAGCTTGTTGCTTTTACTTGACTCTATGTGTATGAATGGAATTGATGCATGATTTTGTAACGGGTGTATATCTGCACTGCAGGAAGTATACATATCTCGAGGCTTGGTTTATTTGATTTGTAATGTTAGGACCAAGTGGATGGTTAAACAGACAAGCCGAATAAACCGGGTCCTCACAATGAGAGAGGCGGCGGTTCAAAGCACGCCAAAATGAAAATAGCGACAAGCTTCGAGCGGTCCAAGATAGCGAGTTCCACAAAGAACTAGGGGCTACTAGAAAGCTCCCCGAGAACCGGGGGCTAGAGATGGTCGGAGCTGCACTGCCGACGGCACAACGTCGTCGCCGAGGAAGAAAGCGAGGAGACGATGGCCTGAGCAAAAAGAACATGACCAGGTCATCACAATAGCTTCAATAGAACTCACAGAAGGTTCATGAGCAAGTAATTGAAGAGCCGAGGTGCTTACCGACGTTGAGGAAGAACGAGGCGATTTTGGCCGAAGAGGTCCAAAACCCAAAATTGGGCAGCTCCTGTGAAAGCAACCCAAAATCAAGTTAGGGGAAATGATTAAGGCAAAGAGAGGCACAAGGTGATGTGCTTGGATTGCCACAAGAACCCTTGGAGCACAGAAGAAGAAGATGAAGCTCCACGGTCCAACAATGGCGATTTAGGGCTCTCTGGTGTTTTGAGCTCAAGCAAGCCGAGAAGGAGCTAGCTAGAGCTGGAAAAGGATCCAAGGAAGAGTTCAAGGGCTTTATATAGCCGGAGAGCTAAGGGTCGAGCAAAAGCAAAGCCCCACGGATAAGCTTGGTCCACGTTCTGCCATGGACAAGTTGAGGCGACGGGGGCAGCTAAGACCAGGACTTTGGGGGCGAAAAGCACTGATGAGCATTTAATGCTTAGCGGCAAAGAGCCGTTTGAAGGACTCCAAGGAGGTGACAAAGCACTGCAAAGCCTTTCCCATGCTCTGCCATGGCGCACGCGCGTGCGGAGAAGAAGCTGTGAGGACCCGGAATATTTAACTAGTAACACTTAACCTCTAAATGGTTCTAGCGTTACTAATTAAACATTCTAAGCCTCGATGGACATATGCTTCCTGCACTGCAGCATATGCACATCATCACAAAATTACACATCATTTCCATACAACATACAAAGACTAAGTTCAATAACGACATACATAAAGTAAAGTTATTACAAAAGAGCCGACCGCCAAATAGAACAATAAACAAGAAAGACAATGAGCAAAAGGTGCCATAAGATGGCTAGAACCAAAGTCGACCAGGTTAGCCACACCACCCACAAGGCAACCGACAGGCGCCAAGCTAGACGCTCGCAAGCTACCACAAAGACAACTCACGAGTGAGGCCCTCAAGCTCACTTTCTTCCTCTACAACAATTACATTTAAGCAAGATAATCGAGTACACAAAGGTACTCGCAAGACTGACGTGTGGAATAGCAGACCTATTCATAAACTACATGCAAGCTTATTTAGGTGGAGGTTGTATGTCTCATTTTGCACAAAGCCAACTTTATTTGCAATAACGTAATACATTTAAAAGCAAGTTTACAAACCAATTTTAATGTTGAAAGTACCAGCAAAAATAATGATAAATACAAGCAACCACCTAGAAGTGACTATCCCAATTGTCACCACAACATAGCACGAATCCCTGATTCGTACCACCCATCAAGTTTTAATTAAAAGGTTGTAGTCTAACTCTTGAAAGCTTACCAAGCGTGTCCATAACCTAGGACGAGGCTATTCGAATAGTTTTAACCCTGCGGGTGTACCAATGTACCCACACTTGCACCACCTTTAAGCCACAAAGCACACTTCCAAGGTATGCCAGACACTAAGTCCTACGAGACGCTTTCCAATATTGTGCATTGACTACGAGCCGCTCGTATGGATAGAAACCCATACGCTTACATTGCAAGTCGAAGACAACAAATCCCATCACGGGTGAAGTCTTTGACACTACAATGCTCCCAACACCATCCTCCCGCGACTCCCTGCGACCAAGCCAATACACTCCAAAGTACTAAGTCAAGAGAGGTCCCATACCCTCTAGTGTGGTTAGCACGCACAAATTGCTCGGATAATGTGTACTCACAAGATGTTCGGTCCTTAATTGACTCTGCACCATTCCATCACACCAAAATCACACCATCTTACCATTGTGCCCAAATCTAAATCATTTTGCTTTTCAGTTTTAGTTTTCATAAGTAGACATGGCACAAGGTGGAAATCATAAATCATAATAAGTTTTATATGATCAAGGTTATCGACAAGTCGATAACCGCCCATTTCTACCGGAAGCTAAGCATGGCTAAGCAATTAATTCGCAAACTACTAAGTGACAAGAGCTCATCCATGAACCCTAAATCACAGCAATAACCTAGGCTCACGGTAGTAGAGGATAATCATTTATCTTAAGGAAATGCATCTACTAGGTCAACTAGCGACAATAGTTTAACACAAACTAGCAATGCATACATAGAATTTGTAAACAACATAAATACTTAAAATACTGGGATTAACATGATCAAACTGCTTGCCTTGCTGGATTTGTTCCCGCTGCAGAGGGGAGTGCTCAGGTTCAATAAATTCTTCGGAACCTAACGCGAAAAGGCGATAAAAACCGATAAGAACGAAGAACACCAAAAGGAACTCAACAGCAAAGAACATCCATTTCCAATGAAATTTCCACAGCAGCTAGAGGTTGATTTTAGATAATTTTAGAAACAAGAATCACTTCATTTGGACTTAGCATGAAAAAGTTATGGCTAATCTAAGTTCTCTCAGCGTGACAATTCATAATTAAATTAATTTCGGTTACTGTTCATGACGAAAATTTCTAGAATGATATGGAACTTGAAATTTTTATGGTCGGTAGATATGGTTATCCTAACAACAGCAAAACTGAGTTTGCACAATTTGAAGTTTAAATGAATTAGTTATGATTTTTCTAAGTTCTGAAACTAGTGAACCATTAATTTCAGTGGCAAGGATCATATGAAGACCTATTCTATATTACAAGACATTCCTAGTGGGTTTTAACAAAACTTAGTTTGCTCAGTTTGGAATTACAGAGAAACAGATATGCATTTGACAAATTTTTAAAGAGTTTCTAGACATCATTATTCACTAAACAAGATCATGTAGTTAAAATCATTTTCTACTATATAACAGCGCCTAAATTCATTCTCAAATTAAAGTTCATACTCTAACAGAGCTACAACAACTGGAATTATTCAAAAAGAAGCTAAAATGACAAAGTTATGCACTTTCGAAATTTAAAACATTAAAAGACTTAGAAAATTTGAGCTCTCGGGAGGTCCAAATGAACTGAAGGAAAAAGGAGAGGTTGTGGGCCGTCGATCCTTCATCGCACGACCACGGACCTCGGCACAGACAAAAGACCTCCTCCCGCGACTGGGAGGTCCGGACCGTTGAGATCGATCCAACGGCCACGACCGGTGCATGCAGCGCCAGACGCAAAGGAGGTCCTTGCGCTTAACGGAGGTCGCCACCGCGGATCAAGATCCGCGTCCCAGCACTAGGGGAGGTCCTAAGGCTAAACCTATAGAGGGAGGTCTGGATGGCTAAGATTTCACGGAGGAGGTCTTCAACGGTCTAGATCTCCAGAGTGTTAGATCTAAATCTAACGGTTCAGACCTGAGGAGGAGGTCCTAAAGCTACGGTTCTAAAGGAGAAAGTCCTAGACGGTCAAGATCTCCAGGGGGAGGTCCTGAACGGCTAAGATTAACACGAGGAGGTCTTGGATGGCCAAGATCTGCTCGGGGAGGTCCTAAGCGATAGGGTTTTAACTGGAGGAGATCTGGACGGCTCAGATTAAACCTAGGGAGGTCCTGAACGGTTCAGATCGACGCGGAGGGAGGTCCTGAGACTAAGGATTTTACAAAGGAGATCTAACGCTCAGATCTAAATTCGGGGAGGTCGTGAACGGCTAGGATTGAGCCTAAGAGATCCTGAGCGGGTTGTCTGTGAAAAAGACCAGGGGTGGCTTTTTACAAGGAGGATCCCGAGGGTGGTCTAGGGGTGGTCTTTGCAAAACGACCAAGGGGAGGTCTTTTTGCAAAGAGGACCTCGGTGGAGGTCCAGGGGTGGTCTTTAACAACGAGGACCTCAAGGAGGTCTTTGCAAAGAGGACCCCAAGGCGGAGGGTGATCCTAACGGCTGGGATTTAACCTACGGTGGTCTTTAATGGCCAGGATTTCAGCGGGGAGGTCCTGGCACTAAGAAAATACACGGAAAACTCTCTACGGTACAGATCTACCAGGAGGTGATCTTAAACGACTGAGATCAAACTAGGGGGAGGTCCAGAGGCTTAAGCTTTTCGGAAAGGAGCCAAAGGCTCGGATCTAAACTGGGGTGGTCGTGGACGGCCACGATGAACCCGAGGAGGTCTTGGGACTTGTCGGAAACCCGACAAAAGACAGGCTACCGCAGTTCACTCGCCGGCACGTCGCCGACGACCAAGGCCACGGCGGCGCTAACTAAAGGTACCAACACGAGCGCAATACTATTGCGAACTTAACGGAGGTATCCTCGACGGCGGGGCAGGCCTAAAACGCCGGCGAGCCGGAGAGGGGCGGAGGACAAGTTTTCGGCAAAAACCGAAAACATGAAAAGGGCTCGACACGACCTAATCTGACAAGTGCTCGAGCTCTAGGAGGCCAGAACGAACTTACCAGGGCCAAGATGAGGTTCAGAGGAGCTCGGAGGAGGTCCAGCGGCGGAGACCGCAGCCGGAGTTGGAGAAGATGACGACGACAAAGTGCTCTGAGCAACGCAAGGTACAAAGAATGGTCAGAGCAACGATGCGATGGCCTGGAGGTGGTCCAGGGCCAAAGAATTGAACGGAGGAGGTCTTACCGGAGATGGGAACGAAGGGGAGCACTTTCGGCCGCGAAGATCCAAGAACTTCAAATTAGGCGGTTCCTGAGAATGCAACCCAAATTGAGTTAGGGAGAGGACTTGCGACAACAAGAGGTCCACAAATGAAGTGAGACAAGGGCTAAAGAACCACTGGAGGAACCAAGTCGCACCGAGCTCACGCGCCGAAATGGCGAAATGAGCCCAAGGTGAGGTTTGGCGCTCAACCTTACAAAAACGGTTTGGGAGGGCGACTGGAGGTGGAAGAGACTTAGAGGAAAGCCTCGGAGGTGCTCATGTAGTCCGGAGGCCTCACGAGCACGAGGACGCCGTTAAATGGCGACGGACAAAGGGAGGTTGCTTTGCGCGAGAAAACGAGGCGAGGGCGTAAGGTCGTGGCAAAGTCGACACGCTGATTTAAAAGAAAGGCTCCGAGCCGTTGCAGGACCCCACGAGGTGATTGGAGCCTGCACTGCTCACCTACGCACGCGCACGCGGGGAGGAGGAAGAAGAATAGAAGAGGAGCTCGGGGAGGTTGAGAGCCCCACGATTTCAACTGACGCCCCGAACAAGCGCAAGACAAGATCGAGCCCTAGCTCGGTGAACTTGACTCGACCGAGCCACGGTGGAGTGCGACTGAGTCCAGCCGACTGCACTGAATTTGAGTTTTAAACTAACCTGAGGTTTGGGAATTTGTTTGAGGTAGCAAACTTACTCCAAAAATTACGAAATTTTTACAGGAGCTTGCCAGCTGAGCTATTGACCTTGTGTAAATTTTGCAGAGGTTTTTGTGCTATACATTTTCCTCCAAAAATTCCACAAGGTGCTGGTCCACAATTTGACCAGAATTTGAATAGGTTTGACTGACCTCCAAAATATTCAAACAATTTCTAATAATTGTGAAATTTTTCAGAGGAGTCACATACCAACCCAAGAACTCAGGAAAAATATTTCCAGGAGATGATTAAGAGGTTTGACAAGATTGTTTTTGAAGGATAAAGATTTAACATCAAAAGACTTGTGACTATGTATTTCCATAACTTCTTGTACAATAATTGTTCAGCATAATTAGGAAATACATGATGTAAGAAAAAGTTTTAATTTCTACTCATTTTCTTACATTTGAAACACAAGCCCAAAATTGGGATGTTACAGAAGCACAGCCCCCGGCGGGGCCCACCTGGCAGTGACACAAGTCAAAACACTTCAATGGTTGGATTAGAAATGGACGGCTGAGATTGATTATGGCTCTCGGGCGGCCCGAACGTTCACGCGAACGTGGACGGCCAGATCAAGATCCAACGGTTGAAAACCAAGCACCGCTTTGAGCGAGCCCAAGGTGCAGTTAGGCGGTTAGATCCAACCAAGTGGCTCGAACCAGGCTCTGGTTCACACCCAAGGAACAGTGAAAACAGATTTGGAGGAGATTTAAGCTGAGAGGGTTTGCGAATTTTTAAATGGAGTTGCACAACTCCAAAAATTCTGAAATTTGGACTGCAGGTTCCTAGCTCCAGGATAAACCTTGTGAAAAATTTCCAGAGGTTTTTATGCAAAGAATTTTTCTCCAGAAATTCCTCAAGATTTGCTCTAGGGTTTGACCAAGGGTCAACAGGTTTTACTGTTCTTTTAAAATTATCAAATAATTTCCAAAAAATATGAAAATTTTCAGAGGAGTCACACACAAGCCCTAGAACCAAGAAAAAATATTTTCATAGATTGGACACAAGATTTGACAAGGATTGAAAAAGGGGTCATGACTCTAGTCCTGCTGGTTTGAGTAACAGAGCATGGGTTTCAGACATTGTTGGCGATTTGGACTTGCGTGCCCTTCGTAATTTTTGAAACCGTGGATATACTTGAATTTCACCCATCGCGTGCCAACAAGACACTATCATCTGGCGGTGGGAGACTTCCGGACTTTATTATGCTCGTACAGCTTACAAGGCTTTCTTTGTTGGCTCCACCCTCTTTGGTTGTAAAGATGCTCTTTGGAGGTCTTGGGCACCACTTAAGTGTAAAATTTTCCTTTGGCTTGCAATTCGTCGTCGGTGTTGGACGGCCGATCGACTTCAGCGTCACGGTCTTCAAAACCAAGGCGAGTGTGTTTTTTGCCTTTGCTCGCCAGAGACAATAGATCATCTCATTGTTGGCTGCGCGGTTACATCACAGATTTGGGGCCATCTTTTCTCATGGTTGGGCCTTCGTCGCTTCTTCCCGGTAGGGCAAGGAAGCATTCGATTTCGTTAACTCAAAGATGCTAAGCTACTTGGAAAACAAAAAAGTGCCTTAATTCTTGTATCATTTTAGTTTCTTGATGATTTGGAAAGAGCGAATCTCAGGATCTTCAACCAAGACCCTACGAGAACTCCGCACTTTGGTTCATCTTATTATTGAAGGGCTCAAAGAACCGCGCTTGGCGGGTGGTCGTTGTTTGGAGGCGCTTAGCTTTGGGAGTAATTGCTTTGTTGGGGCTTACCGCTTTGTCTTGGTAGTTGTAGTTTCTTTTCTTTTCGTCTTTCCTTTGTTCCTCGTCACGCTTTTGTTGTATTGGTGCGACCTCTTCTTAATGAAATGACGCACAAAGCTTTTGTGTGTTCTCAAAAAAAAGTTTTTTGAATTCCACAATTCCTTTACAAGAATTACAGAAAAGTTCAAAAACAACAAGATGCAAGAAAATTTTTAATATCTTCTCATTTTCTTACATTTGAAACACAAACTAAGATTTGGGTCATACAAGCACCAACTCACTTCCTCACAGGGGAGGTCTTGGTCGCACTCATGTCTAGGACCACCCCACGACCACCCTAGAGCACCAACACCAGAGCTCCCAAAGACCGCCCTAGGGCCCCAAGACCTCCCCGAGCACCAACCCAGGAGCTCTTGGACCACCCTAGGTTTCCACACGCCTAGTCCCGGAACCTTTCTTGAGTCAGCCACGACCTCTCTAAAGCCAGCCAAGGTCTCTTCGAGATAAAAGCTGTAGTCTCTCACAGAAGTGCTCAGGAACAAAGTTTTACAAAAACAACTACCCCTTGCGCATTATCACCAGGCAATGTCCATGACCAAGGACTTGGCTATTCGAATAGATTTTTACGCTCTACAGAGGTGTACAACTTTACCCACAATCCACGACCTCTCTAGCAGGGCGGTTCCCGTCGAAACCTTGCTCATTTATGAAGATGGGCAGCCTAGAGAGTGTGACAAGGCCTTTACAAAGCTTAGAACGAGCTCAGAGCTGACCGCTAAGGTTTCGCTTCTAACGGGCATCACACCATGTTAGATTCGTGCCCCTCTTGCGCCAGCGAATCACACGCTCAACCACAAGAGAACCAAGCCAGCTCCTCACTAATTATTTGGCCCAGACCACCCCCATAAAGTGGTCTTATGGTTGCACGAAAACCCGGATCAAGTAACACAAAGTTATGTCCTTAGGTGCTGCATCAGGCGAGTCTGACCACAAACCCAGTGCGCATATAGTGCCCGCTACTCACTCCCAACCAACTCGCCCGAGCAGAACAATTTAGGGTTCACCCCAAGCCAAAGGACCACCAAGCCCTAGCACAAATTTTAAATAGCAGCATCGCACCACAAATGACACAACTGGGCCTCACACCACAGTTGCTCATTAGTGGCACCAACCACTGTTCCATAGTTCTTAGTCAAGATTATTAAAAAGCAAACAAAGGTTCTCGAGACCCACGGTACTAGAGCGAGGCTAAGCATTCTATGATCCCATGTTGGCAAAGCAAAGAGTGCCAACAAAACCACCCACTCTAGGGCATTCAAGATAAGCATGTCAACATGTTGTGAACAAACGTCCAAGGAGGTCTAATAACAAATAGGAACATCAACTACCCAAAACCCTTTCTTGAAGAAAGTAGCCATGCAAAATAAGACAAACAAGATAACTTTAAATGTTAGGTTCAACATGATCAAAGGCCTGTGACTTGCCTTCACTGAGCAGTGGGGAGCCTTCTGTGGGGAGAGCTTGGTCCAAGAACTCCTCTTCAAACTCGGGATCTACACGTTCGCAAAGAACCAAATAAACAAACAAACTCCACAAAAGAACTCAAAAGACTAGAAAGAACTCAAGCAAACCAACTAAAAACCAGGAAAAATAGGTCCTGCGGGAAGGGAGGTCCAAACCAAAGGGGAGTGAATCTCCAAGCACAACACCGAGAGGAACCTAAGAGGTTTGAAATGAGGAAGAATGGTGGTGAAAGCGGGCTGTCTCAGCTACAAAAAGCAGGAGGGGTAGGAGGCAGCGCTGAGGCTAAGGCAAACGTGTCAAGGGTTGGTGGAAGCTAGGACAAGGATTTGACAAGGCATGCCATCAAAAGGAGGAAACAAAGTACTACAGAGGTGACCACTTTTAATGTGCTGCAGCACAACATTAAAAGTTCAGAGACTTTCTGCTGCAAACGTGCAGAAAGGATAAGGGTGACAAGGTTGGTTCAAACAAAGAGATTGATCAAAGCAACAGGAAAAGTCCAACTAAGGAGGTGGTCTTAGGAGGAGGTCCTGCGAGAGGGGGTCCTCTGAAGGAGGTCCGCAGAAGGCAAAGGAGGTCCTGTTCCACCAGGGTGGTCTTTGCAAAAAGACCAGAGGTCATGACCACATGGGGTGGTCGTGACAAAAGAGGGTGGTCTTTGCAAAAAGACCACGTGAATGTTCAAGGGGAGGAGGTCCAAAGGACTAAGAAAAAGGCACAACGAATCAGGGCTACACGATCTTGATTGGGTGGTTCTGAGAGATAGGAACGTTCGGACCGTGCGAACGCATCCTTACATCGTAGCTGCCCAAACTAAATCAGACGAACCACAATGCCAGGGAACGTTCGGACTATCCGGATGCCTCCTCTCAATTGGGCCATCCAAACAAGATCTAAGGGTCCTGAGCAGTGGTAGGTACGCACAGAGTTCGGACTTAAGGGAGGCCCAAACAAGGAAAAGTTTCAACAGACTAGATTCAAAGGGGAAATGATCCAACGGTGGAGATCCAAGGAAAGAGGTTCAAGGGGGATCTTAACTGCCAGGATAACCTAAAAGATATCCCGACAGTTAAGATCTGCAAAGAGGAGGTCTTGACGGCCAAGATCTAACGAACGCAAGGGGGGGGGTCCTAGCGGTCAGGTTCTACAAGGGAGAGGTTCTGACGGACAAGATCTACAAAGGGAAGGTCCTGACACAAAGGAAGTCTAAACCTAAGGAGATTTAAGCCAAAGGGCAACAACACAAAGGAGGTCCAACCCATAGAAAGGAGGTTGAACCAAAAAGAGGTCCTATCAAGGAGAGGTCAAGAACACTAAAAAACTTCAACGACGAACAAAGAACTAGACCAGCATTAATTGAAGTTTGAGTTAAGTCAAGTTAAACCTCAATTTTTTCTAAAGTTCCAAATTAAGCTTGAGCAAAACAATAAACCAAATGATCCCTTTTTGGTTTTGAAATCCGACAAAAGCTCTAAGACAAACGGGACGTTACAATAGGGCTCAAAGACAAGGTACAAGTAGTTCAGATCCTTTTTCGATTTACCGGCCTTAGGAGAATTGGTTGGGAGACCGGATTATAGGTTAGAGGTCATACTATTAAGAGGGATCACATCTAGTAGCTTGATAGCTTGCTCTTGTGCAAATTGGATCAATCTAGGATCATGCATTTCTTTTGGAGTTTGTGTTGTTTGCCAGTATCTGATTTTTCTCAAAAGTTTTCGGTTGTACCGGTGTGTTCTTTGCAGAACTACCGCTCGAGCGGTAGTACCAGCATTCTTGTAACGGCACCTCGATGTTTTTTTGGAACATCCGAAAGTTTCTCAGGTCATGTGGTTAAAACCTTCGGTCTGAACGTTTCTTTGAATCTGGACACTCCAAGTGTTTAAGCTGATCTGGTCGTTCTCTTATGGTAGTACCGGCATGTTAGTTGCAGAACTACCGCGATGCGGTAGCACCACCTCAGCGCGGTACGTTTTTTTCCAGAATACTTGTTTCTTGGAGTTTGTTTGCTCTCTTGAAGAGCGGTAGTACCGCAATGCTTATAATGGAACTACCGCATCCCCGGTTCTTCTGATATCTTTAGCGGTACGTTTTTTTTATAGAGCGTGTGTTTTTCGAAGTTGGTTTGATCTTTCATGGAGTGGTAGTACCAGAGTGCAACTCGCGGAACTACTACAACCCCGATACATCCGAAATAAGAAGCAGTACTGCTTCAAATACTATATCTATGTCTAGCATTTTTACTTCATGTGATGATTTATTATTCATGCCATGTTGCTCTAACAATGATTCTAATGCTAGTATGGATAATATTTTTGATCCATTGCTTATTATTGAAAACCATGAATTAAAAGAGCAAGTCACCAAGCTAAGTAAGAGCTTAGAAAGATGCTTCAAGGGTAAGACCACTCTTCATAAGCTTTTGAGTGAGCAAAGGTGCTCATTCAACAAAGAAGGACTTAGGTATGTGCCCAAGAAGGGTAAGAAACTGGTAAATAAGCCCACAATGTTTGTTAAGCAAAATGGCAAGCATTGCTATAAGTGTCGGGAAATAGGATATGTAGCAAACCTGTCCTATTGGTAAGACTCCATCCGTAGACTTGTATGATTCATGCTATATGCTTAAGAAAACTAAGGATGATAAAGTGATTACAAGATTTGTTGGCACTTCAATTCTAGGCGCTAAAATAAATGCTATTTGGGTGTCTAAAGCCTTGGTGACTAACCTCCAAGGATCCAAACAAATTTGGGTACCTAAAAGAACTTAATTCTTGTTTTGTAGGTGAACTGCAAAACCGGTGGAAAATATTGAGTGCTTGATAGCGGATGCACTCAACACATGACCAGTGATAGGAAAATGTTCACCACATTCAAGAATGAAAAAGGAAGTGACAAGATCACATTCGGTGATAATAGCAAAGGAAAGGTAATAGGATTGGGTAAAATTGCTATCTCAAATGACCTTTCTATTTCTAATGTGTCTTTAGTTGAATCACTAAATTTCAACTTGCCATCCGTTGCACAAATTTGGGATCTTGGTTTAATTTAGTTGTTGGCTTGAAGGATGTGAAGTTTGAGAAAAATAGACTTTGTAGCTCTTGTCAAGCCGGTAAACAAGTCGCTAATTCTCACCCTCCAAAAGTATCATGTCAACATCTAGACTATTGGAACTCTTACATATGGATTTGTTTGGACCAACAACCTATAAGAGTATCGGAAAAAATAGTTATTGTTTAGTTATCGTGGATGATTACTCTAGATATACATGGGTATTCTTCCTAGATGACAAAAGCGAAACATCCAGAATTATCAAAAGTTTTACAAAAGGGGCTTAAAATGAATTTGATTTCAAAATTAAGAAAATTTGTAGTGATAATGGTTCTGAGTTCAAGAATACTAAAGTTGAAGACTTCTGTGATGAACTTGGAATAAAGCACGAACTTTCCACAACCTACACTCCCGAGCAAAATAGAGTTGTAGAAAGGAAAAAATCGAACATTAATTGAAATGGTTAGAACAATGCTCGATAAATATAATACTTCCGATAGCTTTTGGGCGAAAGCAATTAACACCACTTGTCAAGCCATAAATTGTCTTTATTTGCATCGCCTTTTAAAAAAGACCTCTTATGAACTTCTTGTTGGAAGAAAACCGAATATCTCTTATTTTCGTGTCTTTGGTTGCAAATGTTATATTTTGAGAAATGGTGTTCGTCTTTCAAAATTTGCAAGTCATTGCGATGTTGATTTCTTGTTTGGATATTCTTCAAATAGCAAAGCTTATCGTGTCTTAAATCAAAACTCCAGTTTAGTTGAAGGAACACACGATGTCCAATTTGATGAAACTAATGGCTCTCAAGAATAGCATGAGAATTTAGATGATGTAGGGGATGAAGCCTTAAGGAAAGCAATGGAAAACATGCAAATAGGCGACATCAAGCCTAAAGATGATCCATCGTATTCCACTCAAGTTGAACCTCCTACCTCTTACACAACAAGTCAAATTCAAGTTGATATAGAGGACAATAAGGAAGATGATCAATCATCCAATCTACCACTAAGAATCCACAATATCATTGCAAAAGATCATCCAATAGATCAAATATTGGATGATGTAAGTAAGGGTGTGCAAACTCGATCTCGTGTCACTTCGTTTTGTGAACATTACTCTTTTGTCTCTTCTCTTGAGCCAAAGCATATAGCACTCGATGATTCGGACTGGATGAATGCAATGCATGAAGAACTTAACAACTTCACCCGAAATGAAGTTTGAACATTGGTGGAGAGACCCAAGGAACACAAAGTAATTGGTACAAAGTGGGTTTTTAGGAACAAGTAAGATGAAAATAGATTGGTTGTGAGAAACAAAGTAAGATTGGTAGCTCAAGGCTTTTCACAAGTCGAAGGTTTGGATTTTGGTGAAACTTTTGCTCCCGTAGCTAGACTTGAATTAATTCGGATATTACTTGCTTTTGTATCATGCTTTGATATTAAATTATTTCAAATGGATGTTAAAAGTGTCTTTCTAAATAGTAAAATATCCGAACTTGTCTTTGTTGAACAACCACCTGGTTTTGAAGATCCTAAGAATCCAAATCATGTCTATAAACTCTTCAAGACGCTCTATGGTCTTAAACAAACTCCTAGAGCATGATATGAACGCCTTAGAGATTTTCTAGTCTCAAAAGGATTCAAAATTGAAAAAATTGATTCAACTTTGTGTACTAAAGTTTTAGATGACGATTTCTTTGTTTGTCAAATTTATATTGATGATATCATATTTGGATCTACTAACCAAGATTTTTGCAAATAGTTTGGTGATATGATGTCTAGGAAATTTGAAATGTCCATGATCAGAGAAATTAGCTATTTCCTTGGACTTCAAATCAAGCAGCTCAAAGATGAAGCCTTTGTGAGCCAAACAAAGTATGCAAAAGATTTGATCAAAAAGTTTGGGATGGAAGATGCAAAACCCATGAAGACTCCCATGACAACCAACGGTCATCTCGACCTTAATAAGGGAGGTAAACTGGTATATTTAAACCTTTTTAGATCTATAATTGGTAGTTTGCTTTATCTTACCGCATATAGGCCCGATATAATATTTAGCGTTTGCATGTGTGCACATTTTCAAGCAACACCAAAAGAATATCATTTGATGTCCGTAAAAAGAATTCTAAGATATTTAAAGCATTCCTCTAACTTTGTCCTATGGTTCCCCAAAGGTGATAAATTTGATTTAATTGGATATTCGGATTCCGATTATGCAAGTTGCAAAGTGGATAAAAAAAGTACCTCCGGTAGCTGTCAATTCTTAGGAAGATCCTTAGTATCATGGTCATCCAAGAAACAAAATTCTGTAACCCTATCTACTGCCGAAGCCGAATATATTTCAGCGGGTAGTTGTTGTGCTCAATTGTTATTGATGAGGCAAACTTTGATGGATTATGGAATTAAATTTGATAAGATGTCTCTTTTGTGTGACAATGGTAGTGCTGTGAAAATAGCCAATAATCTTATCCAACACTCAAGAACCAAGCATATAGATGTAAGACATCATTTCTTAAGAGATCATGTTGGCAAAGGAGATATTATTATTAGTCACATTCACACCAAAGATCAATTAGCAGATATTTTTACCAAACCATTAGATGAAAGCTGCTTTTGCAAGTTGAGGAATAAGTTAAATGTCATAGACTATTCAAATATTGCTTGAACTCATGACTCATGCACTGTGTTCTCATTTGATGTTATTTGAGGTGTTTATGAAAGTCTTTTAAAAATTTCCCTCTTGAAAATCTCTATAATCATAAAAATTATATTACTTGATAGATATTAGTCTCTTCAATGCATAATAATCCTAAATGATACTTGGCTGGTTGCAAAACTAAGGATTATTTGCATATCTTTCTATTCAAACTCAATTCTGAACTCTCTGCTGAAAGCTCCAGGTTAATCGGAACTACCATCGTTATCTAAACGGTACTACCGCGTAGCGGTATTACCGGCAAGTATTCTGCGGAACTACCGAGTCTGTGTAAAAGGACTTAACCCCTCCCCCTTCGCACGAGTCCTCCTCTCTTCCACTTCTTCAAACCGGTCGTTCCGCTCTCCTCTCTCTTCTTATCTCTCCCGAAGATCTCCACTCTATATGTGAGACCCCGATTTATTAAACTTGTAATACTTAACCTTCCACTGGTTCTAGTATCACAAATAGAATAATCCGCGTCTCGATGAACATGTGCCTCCCGGAACAAGCGACACACATACATCAAATCAAAGCATGCATCATTTCCATACAATGAATATAACAAGTCTACCAAAAGACATACATAATATAAGTTATTACGTAAGCACCGACCGCCAAATGACATAAGTATCAAATAAGTAATGAAGCAAAGTTGCCATAAGATGGCTTAAACCAAAAGACGACCGTTAGCCACATAACACCACAGTGGCAACCGATCGCCGCTAAGCTAATCGCCCTTAAATCGCCACAAAGACAACTCACAAAAGTGAGGTCCATCGGACTCACTATCATCCTCTCTGCACAACACAAGCAATGCGTGAGTACAAAAATGTACTCGCAAGACTTACAAGTAACAAGCCTATACATAGCTACATGAAAGCTGTATTCAAAGGAATGTGGTTATATGGTTCTTTGGACGCACAAAGCAAGTTTTATTTGCAATATTATAATAAGTTGAACAGCAGTTTGTAAAATCTGTTTTTAGGCATTTAAATAACAGCGAGTAAACATAAGTATTCAGTATCCACCTAGAAGTGACTTTCCCCAAAGCCACCACAACATAGCATGAATCCCTGATTCATACCACCCAACAAGTTTTAATTTTAAAAAGGTTGTAGTCTAACTCTTGAAAAGCTTATCCAAGCGTGTCCATAACCTAGACGAGGCTATTCGAATAGTTTTAATCCTCGCAGGTGTACCAATGTACCCACACTTGGATCGCCTTTTGCCAAGCTATTAAGCACACTTCCTTTGGTATGCTGAGACGGCTAAGTCCTACGAACCCTTTCCAATGGAATATGCTAATCAAGAGACGCACGTATGGGGTTAATCCTTAGTGATCTGTAGACGAAATATGGATCACAAGGACCCATACGTGAGCAAGAGACACCGGCCAGCTGGTGCTCCTCCCCACAAACACGTCCATGTTGCATATAATTAAATATGCAACCCACCACGCGACTCATTAATTAACACACCTAAAGTACTCACTAAGAGAGGTCCCATATCCTCTAGTGTGGTTAGCACGCACGTAATGCTCTGATAATGGATACTCACAAGTAGTTCGGTCCTTAATTGACCGGCACCATTCCATTCACACCCAAAAGATCACACCATCTTACCATTGTGCCCAAGTCTAAATTGTTTTCATTTTCAGTTTTAGTTTTGCAATTTAGACAAAGCACAAGGCTGAAATATACACATTATAAGAGTTTGTATGATCAAAGTTATCGACAGTCGATAACCGCCCATTTCTACCGATAGCTAAGCATGGCTAAGCATAATGACACGTAAACTACTAAGTGACAAGGGTTCATCTAGCGAACCCAAAATCACAAAGAAGTAATCCTAGGCTCAGAGTAGAGGATTAAACATTTCCTACTCGATTATGCAACTCTCGGGCCGACTATCGACAATAGTTTAAAACAACATAGCAATGCATACATAGAATTTGCAAACAATATATTAGAATTTGAAAATAGTAGGAGCAAAGATGATCAAATGAATGCTACATCCGCTTGCCTTCTTTGAGTGCGAGGATCGATGGTCTGTGTGGCTCAATATCAGCAATAAAATTATCTTCGGAACCTAACGCGAAAAGGCGATAAGCAAATAAGAACGAAGAACACCAAATAAACTCCAACAGCAAAACACATCCAAATCTGATGAAATTTACACAACAGCTAGGGAATAATCTAAGACAAAGATAGGAACAAGAATCATGCAATTTGGACTTAACCTGCAAAAGATATGGACAAAATACCCTCTCTCAGCCTTAAAATCAATCTAATTAATTAATAGTATTGTTCATGGCGAAATTTTCTAGAATGATCTAAGGTCTGGAATTTTTATAGCAGGTAGATTATGACATCCTAATAACAGCAAAGTTGGATTTACTAAATTTGGAGTTATACACATTTACTTATGATTTTTCTAAGTTGTAACTCTAATGCAAGTCAGATTACAGGGTTACGAACATGCTCAATTCTTATTTCACATGAAAGCATATTAACAGATGAATTTAACAAAATTGATTTTGCACAGATTGGATTTATACAGAAAAAGATATACATTTTACAAGGTTAAATCCATTTCTGGAATACTCAAAGTGACAGAAATCAAGTTATTTCTAGTTATACAATTTTCTGCTACTGGAATATGCTTAAATCCATTTTTATAATAAACTTAAGTGATAACACAATTTATCACAGTTGGAATCATCTAAAAAGCAGTTAAAATGAATTAGTTACGAGTTTCTAAAGTTTTTACACCATTAACAGTTGTTAAATAAATACTTACCGACAAACAGACAAACTTAAACAAAAGAAAAAGACGTGGACACTTATCCACCCTTGATCTAAAATCCTACGGCTCACGCGCGCCGAAAAACAGCGCACGCGCGCGAAACCTAATCGGAGCCCACCGTTGGATCAAGATCCAACGGCGCACACGAGTGTAGGCATTCGGATGGTGCAGTTGCTTGGGCCAATCCCAGCCGCAGATCGGCAGATGGACGGTCCAGAGCGCACCAACGGTCGGAAGGTCCGATTGCATACACGATCTCAGCCGTTGATCGCAAGATCGACGGCCAAGAACGATCAAGGCATCCAGAGGGTCCGAATGCAAACAAAGATCTGGGCCGCATATCTGAAAACGAACGGTGGCTAGAGATCGAAGTTCAAAAGAGAGATGCTGACACGTGGGACCGCATGTCAGTGACCTCAAGTCACAACCGCAACGCTTAACCCACGTGCATGCTGCACCGCCCATGTCGGCCGAGAGTAGCGGTTTAGGATGCAATTAATGCTCCTAATGATTATCATTAAATAGACGCTAATGACCCCGGATTTGGATTGCAACCCCGCCCACAAGTCACGACCAAAAGGTGATTTCGACAATGATTAATGCCGACATTAATTAATCAATGATTAAGCATTAATGATGTCTGAACGGCGAGATTGCGCCCGGTGATTTAGGGATGTTGGGCCCATCGTCACCGGCTCAACGACGCAGCTTAAGACACCATTAATGAACTAATGATTAGCAATCACGTGTAATTAATGTGCCTTAATCAAAAGATTTAAACAGAGCTCTCGCGGCAAAAACCCGAAGCGATTACAACGGCTTGTCGCCGACGACACCTTGGCGCGGCGGCGCGAACAAGGACCAAAATGGAATCGCATAGCACTACGAACCTAATGGTGGCATTCTCACGCGCGTGAGGACTAGAACGCCGCCAGCGGAAAATTAAAAAGGAGCTTTATCGCTAAGAATGAAAATAGCGAAAAGCTCCGCTGCACTCCAAGGAAGCGGGTGCCAGAGCCTCTAAGGACTAATAAGAAGCTACCTTGATGAAGGGAAGCTTCAAAGATGGCCGGAGAAGCTAGTCCACGGTGCAAGCTCGCCGGACTTGGAAAAGAAAGATTGAAAATGACACCCTGAGCCAAATGAGTGATTGCAAAGCATCAATATAGCTTCATTATGGTTCACAGAAGCCACAAGAGCAAGGAATTAGAAAATGGAGCACTCACCTGAGCTGACGAAGAAGATGACCAATTTCGGCCGAATTTGAACAAACCCCAAATTGGACAATTCCTGAGAATCAAATCCAAAATTAAGTGAGGGGAAATGTTCAAGATAGTAAATAGATAAGGATAGGGTAAAGAAACATGAAGGAGAACCACTGGAACACCAAGAACACCAATGGAGCTCTTCGGGTCAATAATGGCGACTTGCCATTTTTGAGGTGTTAAGCTCCAATACTGAGAATGGAGCTTGATGGTGGTCTAAAGAAACTCCAGGAAGTGATTTGGGTGCTTATAAGGCCTTGGAGGCATTAGGGTTTGCACCACAAGTTTTTCGGGCGGCGAAGCACAGAGCACAAGGTGCGGCCGACAAGGAAAAAGATAGTAGATGTGCAATAGGGTATGGCTCGGCCGAATACCTCCCACGCCTCACTATTGACTAGGGTGGTCGAGGAAGCATGAAAAGACACCGCCATGCCCTACACCGTGCTCGCACGGCCAGAGGTTGAAGATGACCGGAGGAAAGGCTCGGCGATCCGAGCCCTACGATTTAATCGGGCGCCGAGGTCGCGCACGCCCGAGGTTCAAACACGACGAAGGTGATCACAGGCCCCCGGATTAGAAATGAACGGCTCAGATTGCCCCACGTCGCGAACGTGGTTTACAACAGAGGGACCAGCGAGCGTTGGATCTTAATCCAACGACTCTGATTCAAACCAACAACCGGAGGGTCCGAAGGTTTCGGCGCATCTGGGCGGTTAGATGGGGATCTAACGGTCGACATTTGCGTATGCAACCGGAAGGTCCGAAAGGTTACACACACGTGGGCCGCGCGATCGAGATCTAACGGTTGAGAATGGACACGCGTTTTTAAAGAGAGGCTCGGTGCAGTTAGTTGACTGGACCGAGTCAATTGCCTCGAGCCCGAGTCCGACTCAACCCAAAGCACAAGTGAGACTAGGTTTGACTTCAAAATTAGAACAGAGACTTTGAAGGATTTATTTGAGGTAGCAAAACAACTCCAAAAATTATGAAATTTTTACAGGAGCTTGCTAACTCAGATATTGACATTGTGTAAAATTTTCATAGGTTTTTATGCTGTGAATAAATCTCCAAAAATTCTGCAAGGCCCTGTTTTAATGTTTGACTGGAATTCAAACAGGTTTGACTGCCCCTAAAAATATTAAAACAATTTCTAAAAATTGTGAAATTTTTCAGAGGGGTCACACACCAACACAGAAACTTAGGAAAATATTTTCCCAAGATGATCACTAAATTTGACAAGATTTGTTTTTTGGGAATATCAAATTCTGGATCAAAAAGACTTGTGACTTTGTATTTCCGTAACTTCTTACAACAGCTGTTCAAAGTATACAGGAAATACATGATGTAAGAAAAAGTTTTAATTTCTACTGATTTTCTTACATTTGAAACACAAGTCCAAAGTTGGGATGTTACAAAACCTCCTCTTACAAGAATCTCGCCCAGATTCTCATTTACTCGAGAAGAAGGATGGGTAATCTGCACGAAGACGATCTTCGCGCTCCCAAGTTGCCTCATCTTCAGAATGGTTTGACCACTGAACCTTAAGGAACTTGATGACACGGTTCCTTGTCCTCCGTTCAGATTCTTCGAGAATACGAACAAGATGCTCATGATAGGTCAAATTTTCTTGCACATCGAGATTTTCCAACGGAGTTTCCTCAATTGGAACGCAGAGGCACTTCTTCAAGTGTGATACATGGAACACATCATGCACACCCTCAAGTGAAGCTGACAACTCTAATCTGTATGCAACAGCTCCAATCCTCTCGACGATGCGGTAAGGCCCAACATATCGAGGAGCTAATTTGCCCTTGATACCAAAGCGCTGATGGCCCTTCAAGGGTGAGACCTTGAGATAGACAAAGTCATTGGGCTCAAAGCTCAACTCTCGACGACGACGATCCGCATAGCTCTTTTGCCTGGACTGAGCCACGCGCAGATGCTCACGAATCACCAACTCGCTGGCCTCATTGATGGAATCGACCAAAAGTCGACGCCACCGCTCGACCAGTTCAAAGGGTTCTACATCTCCTCCCATACAAAGCCTCAAAAGGTGCCATACCAAGACTAGCTTGGAAACTGTTGTTGTAGGAGAACTCTGCAAACGGCAAACACTTCTCCCACTTCTTCCCATAGGAAAGAACACAGGCACGGAGCATATCTTCCAACACTTGGTTAACTCTCTCCGTCTGACCATCAGTTTGAGGATGATAGGCCGAACTGAAGGAAAGACGCGTGCCCATCGCCTCTTGCAGACTATGCCAAAAGCGAGAGGTGAAAAGAGAACCACGATCTGACACAATCGTTCGTGGCACACCATGCAAACATACAATGCGAGACACATAGAGGTCCGCCAGCTGACTAACACTGAGATTGGTACGCACTGGCAGAAAATGTGCTACCTTGGTCAAGCGATCAATGACAACCCAGATAGCATCCTTCCCAGAAGAAGTACGGGGAAGACCGGTGATGAAATCCATACCAACGGAATCCCACTTCCACTCAGTGTATCGGCAAAGGTCGAGCAGCGCTGACGCTGATGTTCAGCCTTGACACGACAAGACACGTCGCACTCGGCTACGAACCTGGCAATCTCGCACTTCATGCGAGTCCACCAGAATCTCTGTCGAAGAACTTGATACATCTTGGTAGCTCCAGGATGGATAGACAAAGGAGAGTTATGGGCCTCGCGGAGAATCAAATCTCGCAATTCCATGACATTTGGAACCACAAGGCGCTGTCCAAACCACACAACACCATGCTCATCCTCAGAAAAACACTTAGCTGTCCCATTCTTGATGTTCTGCTTGATTTGGATCACACCAACATCTGTCTGCTGGGCAGACTTGATTTGATCCACCAAGGTTGGTTGCACAACTAAGGTAGCAAGAGAGCCATGCTCAATCAAATCCAAATTAAGCCGCTGAAATTCTTCAAGAAGGGTAGGTTGTAGCTCTTGAAGTAACAAGGTATTGCAATACACCTTGCGACTAAGTGCATCGGCAACAACATTGGCCTTGCCCGGGTGATACTGAATACCCATATCATAGTCTTTGATCAATTCCAACCATCTCCTTTGCCTGAGGTTCAGATCTGGCTGGGTGAACAAATATTTCAAACTCTTGTGATCAGAATACACCTCACAACGGTTACCAATAAGGTAATGCCGCCAAATCTTGAGTACATGAACCACCGTAGCTAACTCCAAATCATGGGTAGGATAGTTGAGTTCATGAGGCCTCGACTGCCTCGATGCATAGGCCACTACCTTGCCTTCTTGCATAAGAACACAACCGAGTCCTTGACGAGAGGCATCACAATAGATATCGAAGCTCTTATGCACATCGGGGAGAACAAGCACTGGAGCCGAAGTCAACCGCCTTTTAGTTCTTGAAAACTCAATTCACAAGCAAAAGACCACACGAATTTCTTTTCTTTCTTGAGCAATTCGGTCATGGGCTTAGCAATTTTGGAGAAGTTCTCGATAAAGCGCGTAGTAGCCCGCTAAACCAAGGAAACTCCTCACATCGGTGACCGACTTGGGCCCCTCAAGATAGAACATCACCGACCTTGCTAGGATCTATCATGACACCACCTCATCGAAAGAACATGGCCCAAGAATGCCACTTCCTTCAACCCGTAACTCGCGACTTGTTTAACTTAGCATACAACTAGTGCTCACGTAGCTTGCCCAAAACAATGCTGGCAGTGCTCAAAGATGCTCTTCTTCACTCTTGAGTAGATAAGAATGTCATCAATGAAAACTACAACAAACTTATCCAAATACTCCATGAACACCGAGTTCATAAGATTCATGAACAAAGCCGAGCATTGGTCAAACCGAAAGACATGACGGTGTACTCGTAAAGGCCATAACGAGTAGTGAACGCCGCTCTTGGGAATATCCTCACTGATCCGGACTTGATGATACCCCAACCTCAAGTCAATCTTGAGAACACACAAGCTCCAACCAATCGGTCAAAGAGATCATCAATACGAGGCAAAGGATACTTGTTTTTCACCGCTCACTTCATTAAGCGACGGTAATCAACACACATACGCAGGTCTTGTCCTTCTTCTTTACAAAAATAACCGGACAACCCCAAGGAGATGAGCTAGACGGATGAAACCTTTGCTTGAAGCTCACCCAACCGCTTCTTCACTCCTCCAACTCATTAGGAGGCATTGCACGCGCCTTAGAAATTGGAGCAAGATCGGGTAGCAACTCAATGACAAACTCCAAGTCTCGAACCGAGGCATACCAGCAAATCTTCGTGGAAGACATCCACAAAGTCACTGCATCAGGGCACATCCTGAATCTCCATGGTCGGCTTGGCTTCAAGGGTACAAAGATGTGGCCTGCGCACTGCGGTGAAATCCCAACTTGCTCGCCTTGAGGAACTAGTGAGGTAGACCATCTTCCCGCACAATCGATTTGCCCCAAGTGTTGGGACAACCAATCCATACCAAGAATCACATCCAGTGCTACTGAGTCAAGTAAGATGAGGTTCGCCAAGAATTCCACTCCTTCAATATTAATAGGAACGCCGACATTCTTGATCGCTCTCATTTCCGCCTCCCGAGAGCGAATAAGCAAAGGAATCACCACAGAAACCAAGTGAAGGTCACAATCAGCAGAAAAGATCTCGAAATAAAGAATGCGATGCTCCAGAGTCAAACAACACTCAGAAAGGTGACGAGAACTAACAAGGAACGTACTCCAACACAACGCCGGGTGCCTCTGAGCCTCCTCACCGAGATGTGGTTGATTCTACCACTCCCGACACTCGGGTCTTCGGATCACCTTCCGGTCGTGTGTGACCATTCCCGTCCTCCATTAGGACGAGGGCTGCTCAGCCTCCTCGAGGGCAATCGCTAGCATAGTGGCCCTTCTTGTTGCAAAGTAACAGGTGACATCAGCAGCCGGGTTGCGGAGCGCAACCTGCTGCTGGGTCGCAGGCGCACGTGGCTGAAACACGGCCTGCGGGGGTCGAGCAACTGACACCAACGGCCTCGGTGGTGGTGAAGCCAAAGCACGAGCCCCTGGTGCGGGCCCAACACGGGGACGAGTGGGGCCGGCCTGTGCAGACCGATGGGCCTCCCACTTGCACTTGCGGGACTCACCCAACGCCTTCGCCTTGTGCTCAGCGACGATGGCCTTGTCAACTAAAGCCTGGAAGTCAGCAAAGTCCAGAATAGATAGCTTGTCCTGCAGCTCCTCGGACAAACCATCCATGAACTTCTCCTGTTTGGCCTCATCAGAGGCCACCTCACCCGGAGCATAACGAGCCAAGTGATTAAACTCGTAAAGATACTCCGATACAGACTTGCGCCCCTATTTAAGCGCAAGAAACTCATTCTTCTTGAGCTTCATCAGGCCATCAGGAATGTGGGCCCGACGGAAAGCGGATCGAAACTCATCCCACGAGACAACGTGGCCTACGGCCGCATGGCGAAAGTTCTCCCGCCAAGAGAGTCCGCACCCTCAAGCCGGTGGGATGCAAAGAGTGCCCGCCTCGCCTCGGCATCGAGCGATATTGAGCTTCGCCAACAAGACGCAGCCAATCATCCGCGCCCAATGGGTCCTCCGATCGTGAGAAAGTAGGCGGTGCGTGACGGAGAAACTCCGCAAGCCCACCACGCGACCGGGTGGCCACCACCTCCGCACTCCGGCACCGCGGAGTGGATGTGTTCTCGCGATGACCTCCGAATCCGGTCGGTCCATGCGATTCCGCCGATTCGAGCCGTAACCTCACCATGGTCGGAGGAGGGGAAGCTCCTCATCGGAACCAGCACCGATCATTGCGGGTGGTTCTTGCCATCCTGTTCCACAAAGATAGGTTAAACACAACTCCGGAACAGGAGACAAAGAAGACAACTGACCACACTACAACACAAACTTTAAAAGCTCAAGCAACAACGTAAAACTGCAGCAAGATCACAAAGATAATATCCATCTTCCCATTATGACTAACTCGTATTAAAGAACGAGTAATCAATTTTTAGGAAGACAAATTTCAGAATATTAACTTCTGTTCGAAAACAGCTAGGAAACAGGGTGAGAAATTTACTAAAGAAGGGTTAGACACTTAGCTATCTCATCTCACTCCTTACCCGTGTATTCCACAAATTTTAGTTGACTTAACCTCTCATTTCAGCACTCTTTACTACGTAAATGCTAGCTGTCCAGAAACCTCTTGCTGCTGTCCAGATTTTCTTTTCAAGCCTCTGGCCGAAATTTGTAGCCTCCAGTAGCTCCTAACCTTCACAAGACAGCCACACTTTCATTTTATAACTCTCATGATTTACCCAAAACCAATTTACTCGGTTAACAACTATCTTTTGAAGAAGATGAGAGGGAAAACAATTTTCCAAATTCAGTTCGGAAGAAGGTGAGATAAGCAAGCTAAGATAGATAAGAAGTAAAATATGAGAACTTACTTAAGATTTTCAGAAAAGCATTTGATATTTGGAAAGTAAGTTTCTCAAAATATCCTAGGGACGACCAAGCTAGGGGTTTTACGGTCAAGATGGCTCGATACAAAACTCATGAGACCCGGTTTATTAAACTTGTAATACTTAACCTTCCACCGGTTCTAGTATCACAAATAGAATAATCTGTGTCTCGATGAACATGTGCCTCCCAGAACAAGCAGCACACATACATCAAATCAAAGCATGCATCATTTCCATACAATAGAATATAACAAGTCTACCAAAAGACATACATAATATAAGTTATTACAGAACACCGAACCGACCAAATGACATAAGTATCAAATAAGTAACAGCGGAAGCAAAAGTTGCCATAAGATGGCTTAAACCAAAAGACGACCGGTTAGCCACATAACACCACAGGGCAACCGACCGGGCCGCCAAGCTAATCGCCCCTTAAATCGCCACAAAGACAACTCACAAAAGTGAGGTCCATCGGACTCACTATCATCCTCTGCACAACACAAGCAATGCAGTGAGCACAAAATGTACTCGCAAGACTTACGAGTAACAAGCCTATACATAGCTACATGAAAGTCAGTATTCAAAGGAATGTGGTTATATGGTTCTTTGGACGCACAAAGCAAGTTTTATTTGCAATATTATAATAAGTTGAACAATGAGTTTGTAAAATCTGTTTTTAGGCATTTAAATAACAAATGAGTAAACATAAGTATTCAAGATCCACCTAGAAGTGACTTTCCCAAAGCCACCACAACATAGCATGAATCCCTCATTCATACCACTCAACAAGTTTTAATTTTAAAAGGTTGTAGTCTAACTCTTGAAAAGCTTATCCAAGTGTGTCCATAACCTAGGACGAGGCTATTCAATAGTTTTAATCCTGCAGGGTGTACCAATGTACCCACACTTGCATCGCCTTTTGCCAAGCTATTAAGCACTTCCTTTGGTATGCTAAGACGGCTAAGTCCTACTGAACCCTTTCCAATGGAATATGCTAATCAAGAGACGCACGTATGGGGTTAATCCTTAGTGATCTGTAAGACTAAATATGGATCATAAGGACCCATACGTGGAGCAAGAGACACCGCCGCAGCGGGTGCTCCTCCCCACAACACGCCCATGTTGCATATAATTAAATATGCAACCCACCACGCGACTCATTAATTAACACAGCCCAAAGTACTCACTAAGAGAGGTCCCATATCCTCTAGTGTGGTTAGCACGCACGTAATGCTCGGATAACGATACTCACAAGTAGTTCGGTCCTTAATTGACCCTGCACCATTCCATTCACACCCAAAAGATCACACCATCTTACCATTGTGCCCAAGTCTAAATTGTTTTTATTTTCAGTTTTAGTTTTGCAATTTAGACAAAGCACAAGGCTGAAATATACACATTATAAGAGTTTGTGTGATCAAAGTTATCGACGAGTCGATAACCGCCCATTTCTACCGATAGCTAAGCATGGCTAAGCATAATGACACGTAAACTACTAAGTGACAAGGGTTCATCCCGCGAACCCAAAATCACAACAAGTAATCATAGGCTCGTGAGTAGAGGATTAAACATTTCCTACTCGATTATGCAACTCATCGGGCCGACTATCGACAATAGTTTAAAACAACATAGCAATGCATACATAGAATTTGCAAACAATATATTAGAATTTGAAAATAGTAGGAGCAGATGATCAAATGAATGCTACATCCGCTGCCTTGCCGAGTGCAGATCCGATGGTCACTGTGGCTCAATATCAGCAATAAAATTATCTTCTAACCTAACGCGAAAAGGCGATAAGCAAATAAGAACGAAGAACACCAAATAAACTCCAACAAAGAAAACACATCCAAATCGATGAAATTTACACAACAGCTAGGAATAATCTAAGACAAAGATAGGAACAAGAATCATGCAATTTGGACTTAACCTGCAAAAGATATGGACAAAATACCCTCTCTCAGCCTTAAAATCAATCTAATTAATTAATAGTACTGTTCATGGCGAAATTTTCTAGAATGATCTAAGGTCTGGAATTTTTATAGCGGGTAGATTATGACATCCTAATAACAGCAAAGTTGGATTTACTAAATTTGGAGTTATACACATTTACTTATGATTTTTCTAAGTTGTAACTCTAATGCAAGTCAGATTACAGGGTTACGAGCATGCTCAATTCTTATTTCACATGAAAGTATACTAACAGATGAATTTAACAAAATTGATTTTGCACAGATTGGATTTATACAGAAAAAGATATATATTTTACAAGGTTAAATCCATTTGGAATACTCAAAGTGACAAATCAAGTTATTTCTAGTTATACAATTTTCTCACATCGAATATGCTTAAATCCATTTTATAATAAACTTAAGTGATAACACAATTTATCACGCTTGGAATCATCTAAAAGCAAGATTAAAATGAATTAGTTATGAGTTTCTAAAGTTTTACACCATTAATACTTGTTAAATAAATACTTACCGACAAACAGATAAACTTAAACAAAAGAAAAGACGTGGACACTTATCCACCCTTGATCTAAATCCTACGGCTCACGCTGCGCGAAAAAGCAGACGCACGCCGCGTAAACCTGTCGGAGCCCACCGTTGGATCAAGATCCAACGGCGCACACGAGTGTAGGCATTCGGACGGTGCGTTGCTTGGTCCAATCGGCCGCAGATCGCGGATGGACGGTCCCGAGCGCACCAACGGTCGGAAGGTCCGACAGCATACACGATCTCAGCCGTTGATCGCAAGATCGACGGCCAAGAACGATCAAGGCATCCGGAGGGTCCGAATGCAAACAAAGATCTGGGCCGCATATCTGAAAACGAACGGTGGCTAGAGATCGAAGTTCAAAAGAGAGATGCTGACACGTGGGACCGCATGTCAGTGACCTCAAGTCACAACCGCGAACGTTTAACCCACGTGCACAGTGCACTGGGCCGACATGTTAGCGACTGAGAGTAGCGGTTTAGGACAAAATTAATGCTCCTAATGATTATCATTAAATAGACGCTAATGACCCCTGGGTTTGGATTGCAACCCCTCGGGCCCACAAGTCAGCGACCCAAAGGTGATTTCTGACAGCGATTAATGCCGACACATTAATTAATCAATGATTAAGCATTAATGATGTCGGAACAGCGCGGGATTGCGCCAGCGAGTGATTTAGGGATGTTGGGCCCACTGGTCAGTGGCTCAACGACGCAGCTTAAGACACCATTAATGAACTAATGATTAGCAATCACCAGGTAATTAATGTGCCTTAATCAAAAGACGAAAACAGGAGCTCCTCGCCGGCAAAAACTCGAGCGACTACAACGGCTTGTCGCCGACGACATTTGCACATGTACGGCGCTAACAAGAACCAAAACGGAATCGCAATAGCACTACTGAACCTAATGGTGGCATTCTCACGGCGGTGAGGACTAGAACGCCGGCTAGCGGAAAATGAAAAGGGAGCTTTCGCTAAGAATGAAAATAGCGAAAGCTCCGCCGCACCAAGGAAGCGGGTGCGAGCCTCTATGACTAATAAGAAGCTACCTTGATGAAGGGAAGCTTCAAAGATGGCCGGAGAAGCTGGTCCACGGTGGAAGCTCGCCGGACTTGGAGAAGAAAGATTGAAAATGACACCCTGAGCCAAATGAGTGATTGCAAAGCATCAATATAGCTTCATTATGGTTCACAGAAGCCACAAGAGCAAGGAATTAGAAAATGGAGCACTCACCTGAGCTGAGGAAGAAGATGACCAATTTCGGTCGAATTTGAACAAACCCCAAATTGGACAATTCCTGAGAATCAAATCCAAAATTAAGTGAGGGGAAATGTTCAAGATAGTAAATAGATAAGGATAGGGTAAAGAAACATGAAGGAGAACCACTGGAACACCAAGAACACCAATGGAGCTCTTCGGGTCAATAATGGCGACTTGCCATTTTTGAGGTGTTAAGCTCCAATACTGAGAATGGAGCTTGATGGTGGTCTAAATAAACTCCAGGAAGTGATTTGGGTGCTTATAAGGCCTTGGAGGCATTAGGGTTTGCACCACAAGTTTTTCGGCGCGTGCACCTGAGCACAAGGTGCGTGCGACAAGGAAAAAGATAGTAGATGTGCAATAGGGTATGGCTCGGCCGAATACCTCTCCCACGCCCCTCACTATTGACTAGGGTGGCTGTAGGAAGCATGAAAAGACACTGCCATGCCCTACACTGTGCTCGCACGGCTAGAGGTTGAAGATGACCAGAGGAAAGGCTCGGCGATCCAGAGCCCTACGATTTTAATCGGGCGGCTGAGGTCGCGCCACGCCTCCGAGGTTCAAACACGACGAAGGTGATCACAGGCCCTCGGATTAGAAATGAACGGCTCAGATTGCCCCACGTCGCGAACGTGGTTTACAACAGAGGGACCAGCGAGCGTTGGATCCTAATCCAACGGCTCTGATTCAAACCAACAACCGGAGGGTCCGAAGGTTTCGGCGCATCTGGGCGGTTAGATGGGGATCTAACGGTCGACATTTGCGCATGCAACCGAAGGTCCGAAAGGTTACACGCGACGCGGCCGCGCGATCGAGATCTAACGGTTGAGAATGGACGCGCGTTTTTAAAGAGAGGCTCGGTGCAGTTAGTTGACTGGACCGAGTCAATTGGCTCGAGCCCGAGTCTGACTCGAACCCAAAGCACAGTGAGACTAGGTTTGACTTCAAAATTAGAACAGAGACTTTGAAGGATTTATTTGAGGTAGCAAAACAACTCCAAAAATTATGAAATTTTTATAGGAGCTTGCTAACTCAGATATTGACCTTGTGTAAAATTTTCAGAGGTTTTTATGCTGTGAATAAATCTCCAAAAATTCTGCAAGGCCCTGTTTTAATGTTTGACTGGAATTCAAACAGGTTTGACTGCCCCTAAAAATATTCAAACAATTTCTAAAAATTGTGAAATTTTTCAGAGGGGTCACACACCAACACAGAAACTTAGGAAAATATTTTCCCAAGATGATCACTAAATTTGACAAGATTTGTTTTTTGGGAATATCAAATTCTGGATCAAAAAGACTTGTGACTTTGTATTTTCATAACTTCTTACAACAGATGTTCAAAGTATACAGGAAATATATGATGTAAGAAAAAGTTTTAATTTCTACTAATTTTCTTACATTTGAAACACAAGTCCAAAGTTGGGATGTTACACTATACCTCCTCGAAATATCCTCAAATCCCTTTGTGATTTCTTTGATTGCTGTCGATTTCTTGCAAATCTGGGGTTCATTTCCCTCGATGCACAAGGTAAAATCTGTTTCAATCATCTCTTTTACCTTACTTTTGGAACCCTAGGTCTCTATTCGGTTCATAATGAAATGTGAATGATTAGCTGAGTTCTATTGGGCAAAATTAGTAATCTAGGGTGATATGATGTTTACGCATCCATTACATGGATTCAATCCATTAGAAATACCCAAAATTTCAAGAAAATTTGTGCCCTAGAACATGCTCAGGAAAAACGGTATTACCACGGTTAAACGCTGGTACTACCGATTGTCCTGACAGAAACAGACAGAATCATTCCTTTTCCATTTCGAAACCAACCTTAATTGATCCTTATCTACTTCTTCTGTGTGAAGATGCCGAGGACTAGGATCATCACATGCAAGTCAGTTGGTGCTTCTAGGGGCGATCCTCTTCTCGCACCCGCATCGTCGTAAGAAAATCCAGAGGAACAACAGAGAAAGGAAAGACAGATGAGAGAAAGAGACCTACTCCCACCGACTCTAAAATTTGGGAGAGCTCTTCTCAAGCGAGTCCGAATCAAAAATGAAGGAGATATCGATCGAAAATGGGAGAAGTCAAGAACAGGAGATTGATTTGAGGACTATCTCATGATGCTTATGCGATTATGCGTCAAAGTAACGATTTATATACCACTGCAAACTCCATAAATCCAAGGTTCCATACCAAGTTTTAGGAACAAGTCTAGGAGCAGATTTATGGAACAAACAAGAAGTTTGCTGATCATAAGGGGATAGACTGGCCTTTTATGAACTCCATAGACAAATATGAAGGCGCATATCGGCTTTTTCAAAGAGCCGGTATTCATGAACTAGTAGCACTCAGGAATAACTATAACGAGGAGATCATCAGGCAATTCTATGCTACTTCACATGTCTCACTTGACTTCAGTCAAATATCATGGATGACAGGATCAGGTACCTAGAATGTACAAAGCATGAGTTTGAGCTAGCTCTGCATACAGAGTCAAGCAAGTATGAGAAAATCTATAAAAGCACTCGCTCTTTCCGGTTCCACCTGGACAGGACTTCTATGATTCTACTATCAGGTACACTCCAGGGAAGATTAATGGACTCAAACCTATTCCTAGCTTGATTAATAGAATTATTAATCACACTATTCTTTCCAAGAGTGAAAATTTTGATGTTGTAAGAGGACATGCATGAAATATTATTGATAATATTATGAATGAAAGAAAATTTGATGTGGTGGATATCATCATCAGGGAAATTGCTACTTCAAAGAATGATCGAGTAAAGAGAATTTATTATGCTCCATACATCATGGCCTTGATCATCAAGAAGTCTAGATATCGTGATGGTTTGGGAACAGCTCACAAGCCATACAAACCAAGAGAAGGTCCCCCAATAACTACTGATATTCGTGCTCAGCTTCAGCAAAGGGAGCAAATGACAGATGCTCCAGGGGCAGCAGCTCAATAAGAAGAAAATCAAGTAACTCTTGCTCAGCTATACTCAGCTATCATGGAGGTGAAGAATTCTCAGTAGGAGATTCTCAATAATCAACAAGAAATGAGAAATTCTCAGCAAGATTTTCAGTCTGAAACCAGCAATAGATTGGTAGCTCTGTCAGAGCGTGTGACTTCTATTGAGAACATCTTGACTACTCCTCATCGCTTTACACGACGTCATCTTCCTCGCACACCTCTTCGAGATCCTGTTGCAGCCTCGACCTCTCGAGTTCCTTCTCCTCCGCCTTCTCCTCAAGAACCAACTCCTGTCGTTGCTCAAGATCCTCCTTCCCTTCATGAACTAGATCTTGTCCTTGTTCAAGATCAATCCTCTCCTAAAGATCAGGATGAAGCTCAACCTCATTTAGACCTAGTTTTCGGCGCCCAGCTGCATAATCTTTTTTTGTGTCTTTTGATGCCAAAGGGGGAGAAATCTAAAAGGATAAGAAAGGGAGAAAAATAGCAGGAAGGAGAAAAATAAAAGGGAGAAGAATAGAATTATAGAATTATGTGTATCTGTAATGGTTATATGTTGTATTATTATTACTTATGCTTTTGGACTTATGAATAGTACCTTGCTATTTTTGCCACTGTTGAACTTGGTATTATTGTGTTATGACAATATTATGCTTTGCAATCTATATCGATTGGTCCTTTACAATAACTGTCATTTTCTTCAAGTTTCAACATGCAAAAGAAACTCCGCCAAAATTTTATTATCTTCGTGTGCTTACAAAACCACTTCAATTTTATATGCACATGTTTAGGGGGAGCTTTCTCTGTTGACTTTAACAAACAAATAATTCTCTTACTTCTTTTTAAGCTTAATGCAAGAATTATTCTTTGTTGAGTCACAACTAGAATATACAACTGGTTCACAACAGATGATATATTCAAAACCTTTCTTCACATACTGATTGGGTTATCATCAAATTACCAAAAAGGGGGAGATTGAAAGCATATAGGCCCCTAAAAGGTGTTTTGGTAATTAATGACAATATGTTTTATAGGACTAATGTGATTATTGAGTGTTTAAAAAGGTTTAGTCCCAGGGATGAACATAACAACATGGAGATGCATGCTAAAGGACAACATGAAGATCAATATGGCTCAAAGAGAAGGTACAAGTAGTTCAGATCCTTTTTCGGTTTACTGGTCTCAGGAGAATTGGTTGGGAGACCAGATTATAGGTTAGAGGCTGTACTATTAAGAGGTATCACATCTAGTAGCTTGATAGCTTGCTCTTGTGCATATTGGATCAATCTAGGATCAAACATTTCTTTTGGAGTTTGTGTTGTTTGCTAGTATCCGTTTTTCCTCAGAAGTTTTTGGTTGTACCGGTGTGTTCTTCGCGGAACTACCGCTCAAGCGGTAGTACTAGCATTCTTGTAACGGTATCTCCAATGTTTTTTCGAAACGTCCAAAAGTTTCTCAGATCATGTGGTTAAAACCTTCGGTCCGAACGTTTCTTTGAATCTGGACACTCCAAGTGTTTAAGCTGATCTGGTCGTTCTCTTATGGTAGTACCGGCGTGTTAATTGCCGAACTACCGCAACGCGGTAGCACCACCTCAGTGTGGTACGTTTTTTCCAGAACACTTGTTTCTTGGAGTTTGTTTGCTCACTTGAAGAGCGGTAGTACCACAGTGCTTATAACGGAAATACCGCATCCTCGGTTCTTCCGATATCTTTAGGGGTACATTTTTTACAGAGCATGTGTTTTTCAGAGTTGGTTTGATCTTTCGTGGAGCGGTAGTACCAGAGTGCAACTCGCAGAACTACCGCAACCCCGGTACATCCGAAATAAGAAGCGGTACGTTTTTTTTTCCAGTATTGATGTTTTTGGAACTCAAAGTTGAACGGAAGTACCCGCTCTTAATCGGAACCTCCGATAAACACGGAACTACCGCATGATAGTTGGCGGTAGTACCGCGCCAAATTTCCAACGGCTTTGTCAGAACATTTAATGCGTGTCTGCGCTAGCCGTTTCTGGCTGTTTTGGGATAGTGCGGTAGTACCGGTCGTTCAATGGAGGTATTACCGCTTGTACCGATTTTTACGATTCGGTGCCAGCGATCGATTTGCTTAGGGGCTATAAATATCCCTCATTTTCTCTATTACATTCATTGTGAGGTTGTTGAGCAAGAATTCAAATGCATTCATTCTAGTTTGATCCATTGCATTTGAGCGCCGTCAAGCGAAGATCGTGATTTATTACTCTTGATGTTGTTAGCACCTAGACGGCTTAGCAGGAGTTTGCACGTGATGTCTTCAAGAAGATTGTAAAGAGGCCTGGTGCCATTTGTGAGTGGTTCGGTGTTCACCATCTCTGGAGCGAAGGAAGAATAACCACTAGTGAAATCGAGGGAAGGCTTAATTCGTGAAGCCGACTTGATTGGTTCAAGCTTCCTCAATATGGACTAGTGAAAACTTCGGTCTTCGATACTACGGGAAAAACTCTATTGTCTTCACTCACCGGTGTTGCTTGTTCAAATGAAAGACAATAGCTGGCGGTTTTGTGTCGATTACCGACGACTCAACAAATATACTATTAAGAACAAGTTTCCATTGCCGATCGTGGACGAACTGTTAGATGAGCTGGCAAGCACCCAATTCTTCTCCAAGCTGGACCTTCGCGCGGGTTATCACAAAATTTGAATGCGCGTAGTAGATGAAGAGAAAACAACTTTCAAAACACATCAAGGTCATTTTCAATGTGTTGGAAGTGCTGCGTTCGAATCAGTTGTATGCAAAGTGGTCCAAATGTTCTTTTGCTCAGGACCGTATGGAATATCTGGGCCTTGTCACTTCACACGAAGGAGTATCCACCAACCCAGAAAAGACACGTGCAATGGAGTGATGGCCTCAGCCAATCTCAATTACAGAGTTGCAGGGATTTCTTGGACTCACTGGATACTACTGGAAGTTTGTAAAGAATTATGGAATAATTGCCAAGCCGCTAACGAATCTTTTGAAGAAAAAGAGCTTCAGCTGGGACGACCAAGCACATGCTTCATTCTCTCATCTGAAACAAGCTATGGTCAACACACCAGTCCTTGCTCTCCCTGATTTCACATTATCGTTTACAGTTGAAACTGATGCGTGCGCCACTGGGGTTGGTGCTGTCTTGATGCAACAAGGCCACCCGATCGCATATCTTAGCAAAGCTTTGGGGCCATAGAATCAAAGCCTATCCATTTATGAAAAAGAGTTCTTGGCGATGATAATGGCAGTGGATAAATGGCGCTCTTATCTGCAACGAGGTCTATTCTTAATCCTCACTGGTCACAAAAGCTTATGCACGTTAGAAGAACAATTGGGGACAGAGCTGCAGCGAAAGGCCATGACAAAATTGGTGGGTTTACAATTAAATTCCAATATAAATGAGGTGTGGACAACGGTGCAGCGGATGCTTTGTCCTGAGTGAGTCATCTATTAGCTATCCAAGCCATATCGCCTTGTCGACCGATTGGGTCTAGGAAGTTCTGAATTCCTATGCAATGGACCCTGAACACTCCTTACTTCGCTAGCAGTCACAAGTCCAGAAAGTAGGGGTTATTCACTGGAACATGGGTTGATCAAGTATCATGGCCGCGTCTGGATAGGTACCAATCAAGCCCTACGCACAAAACTGATCAACAACTTTCACGACACTGCAGTGGGAGGTCATTCGGGCATATTGGCAACATACCAGCGCATCAAGAAACTCTTCTACTGGCTTGGACTCAAGAATGGGGTGGAGGATTTTGTCAAGCAATGTCGGATTTGTCAACAAGCCAAGCATGAACATACACATCCGATGGTGACTCTACAGCCACTACCGGTGCTAGGAGGAGCTTGGTAAGACCTCACTATGGACTTCATTGAGGGGTTGCCTAAATCCGAAACTTACGATGTGATTTTGGCCATAGTTGATCAGTTGACAAAATATTCACATTTCATTCCTCTGCGACATCCATTTACAGCACCTCAGGTGGCTCGAGTGTTTCTAGACAACATAGTTAAGTTGCATGTAGTGCCAAGGTCCATTGTGTCCGATCGAGATAAGGTATTTACAAGTGCATTTTGGAGGGAGCTCTTCCAATTGGTGGGAATGAAACTACATTATAGCATGGCTCATCATCCTCAAACGGACGGCCAAACGGAAAGGGTTAACCAGTGCGTCGAGATGTACCTTCATTGTGCAGTACAAAATTGTCCTAAGAAATGGAGGGTCTGGTTGGCAATGGCGGAATTCTGGTACAACTCCAATTACCATTCTTCTCTGAGTTGTTCCCCTTTCAAAGCTCTGTTTGGTGTTGAACCCAACTTTGGAGCAATGCCTAACCTCTCGTTCCAGACTACCACTGAGGCCATCGAAGTTACTAAAGATCATCAGTCTTACACTAAAATGCTCAAGACGCAGTTGGTGCGAGCTCAGAACCGTATGAAAATGCAAGCGGACCAACATCGTCAAGATCGACAGTTTCAAGTTGGTGAATAGGTGCTCTTGAAACTCCAACCGTATGCGCAACATTCGGTGGTTAATCGTCCGTTTCCGAAACTCGCTTTCAAATACTTTGGTCCCTTTTCTGTGATGGAACGTATCGGCGCAGTGGCATACAAACTTCAATTGCTGATGGATAGTTCAGTTCATCCGGTATTCCACATTTCACAATTGAAGCCATTCACTCCTAATTACTCACCAATGTTCAAAAATTTGGAGGTGGTGGGCGATTTGACAATTGGAGCCCCTAAGCCAGTGGAGATTGTGGACCAGCGTCTGGTAAAGAAAGGAAGGTCAGCAATGCAACAAGTCTTGGTGAAATGGTCGACATTACCGCTAAAGTGCGCAACCTGGGAGGATTACTCGGTGCTTCAAAGTCATTTCCCTCGTTCGGCGATCTAGGGACCAGATCGGTCTCAAGGGGGGCCGAATGCGACACCTCCAGACTCAAGCCTATCCATGGAGGTGGACACTGCGAATGACTCTGCGAGTTCATAGAAGAAGGACAAGGAGGCCCACCGGCAGTGAGTTGGGACGCTGTAGGTGGGACCAGGGTGGTGCTGAGTGCATGATCACGTGAGCTGTCTGCATAAGCGACATTTAGGCGGTAAGGCGGTCGGGAGCGCGTCGCCTTGCCAAGAGGGCCTAAGGCGTCCGCCTCAAGGACAAGGCGTCACCATGGCGTCGATTAGGCGGCATATGGTGTTGGGAAGCTCTGAGGTGGCCGCCATATGCACGAGGGGAGGAGATAAAAGAGAGGGGATGCGGGGGCAAACAGGAAAAAACTTGTCGGCTGTCGCGTGCTTGACTGCGTGAAGCCTCACGACCGAAGCCCTGAACCCTAGCGCCTGAAGAATCTAGACCCGCCATTATGTATTAATGGAGTTTTGGTTATTAATGACAAATCTATTTATGAGACTAACACTCTTTTTGATATACCTATTGTTTGGTCTCAATTGGATTTAAAGATCAAAGAGGTATACATTCGACAACATCTTATTATATCTTCCTGCATTCCTCGGATCCATTATATAGGTTGAACTTCACCAAAAAGGAAAACTTGTATATGTGCATATGTCTTAATTACACACTCGTGTATGCACACATTTAGGGGGAGTTCAATCTATATCTTGTGGTTTCATTAGTATTGATCCATATTCCTTTGTCCACATATATTAAGGATCTTTACCTTGAAATATATCCTTGAATATATTTAACTTGTGTAGTTAATATATTCATATGAGTATATGCAACTTGTGTAAGTTTATATATACTCATATCCTTGAATATATGCAACTTGTGTAGTTCGTATATATTCGTATGGGCATATGAGACTTGCGTAGTTCATATACTCATATCCTTGAATATATGCAACTTGTGTAGTTCGTATATATTCATATGGGCATATGAGACTTGCGGAGTTCATATATGCTCATGTATCTTTTGAGTATACATAACTTATGTAGTTTATATATACTCATACCAATTACATTCAATTACTTGCTATTGAAGTGGTTATCATCAATTACCAAAGAGGGAAAGATTGTGGTATCTTGTCCCAACCATTATGAGTTAATGGTATGATGTGGTAATTAATGTGTAACATCCCCATTTTGGCTTGTGTTTCAAATGTAATAAAATGAGGATAAACTAAAACTTTTCTTTCATCCTTTTGCCTTTGAACTTTTCTGGAATTCTTGTAAAAGAATTTTGGAAAATCCAAAATCAAAATCCTCAAATTATCTCAAGTCAACCACCTCCTTGGTGAATCTTGTGTCAAACCCTTGAAATAATTTTCCTTGATTCTAAGGTTACCTTGTGACACCTCTGAATTATTTCATAATTTTGGAAATTATTTGAAATATTTTAGAGGCAAGTCAAACCAGGTCAAACCTGCGAAATAACATTCGAATTGCTTGAGGAAATTCCAGTGCACAAAATTCCTGGAAATTTTATGGGAGGTTAATCCTGAACTCAGGAAGCTCCAGTTAAAATTTCATAATTTTGGAGTTGGTTTGATACCTCAATTAAATCCCAAAGTTTCAGTTCAAAATCAAACCTAATCTGGTCTCCACTGTTCATCGGGCTCGAGTCGCTTGGTCGGGTCCAACCACCTAATCTGCACTGGCTCGTGTTTGGACCCGTCGACGTGGCTCGCTTGTGTGCGTCGGATCTCCATCACGCGTCCTGCTCGCCAACGAGGTGGTGACGCGTTCTCTTGTCCGCCGTTGGATCAAGATCGGCGGCCACCCTCGTCGCCCCTCCGCGCCGCTTCGCCGACCGCTCGCGCTCGCTCGCGCCATGGCGAGAGGCTCGTGGGCGTAGCGCCGCGTCCACTCACCCTCGACGCCAACGGCGGGTGCATTAAATGCGCATCGCAGCAGCCGCCCCGAAAGTCCACCTTCTACCGCTCCCTCGCTCTCTCTCCGTAGCAAGCGAGGGATCCGAGGCGAGCAACGGTGCCTTCTCGCTCTTCCCGGCAACTTAAGCCCCGGTCACCTCCTTTGGCTTCCTTTCCTCTCCCGCAGCTCCTCTTGCACTCACCAAGCTTGGCGAGCCCCAAACTCACCGCGGCCATTTCAACCATTGCCGCCGCAGAGCTCTCGGTGAAGCTCACATCCGATGGCCCTCGGGCTCGGCTTGGTTCCTCTCCACCCCTCACCTCCGTGAGCATTAACCCTAACTCGGTTGGTCTTGATCTTCGCAGAGGTCACCAATTTTGGGTTTCCTTCCGCGCCGATTCTCGACTTCTTCTTCCCTGCCACAGAAGACCTTCATTTCTCTATTGCTCTCATTGGACCTCCTCTGGGGTGTTGAGAAGCTATTGGCATCACCCACTCTTCTTTGTTTGATCCGCATTTCTCCCTCGCGTGAAGCCTCCGCCGCTCGTCTCGTCCTCCGCCGCCACCTCTCCGCGGCTTATCTTCACCGCGACCTCCGGTGAGTCCTCGGCACCTCCAAGAGCTAGCGCGCAGATAGTGGGGCTTAGCCCCTAGCGCTCTGCGGTTGTCGTTTTATCGCAGATCGTCTCGCCTCTTTGCCGCGCCGGCGTGTAGGTCATCTCCGCGGTGTTTTTGGTGCGCGCGTGTGCGCAGGGTATTGCGCCCCATTTGGCCACTCGGCCGCGCCGCCGCAGCAGCTCGCTTCGCCGCGCCGCGCCAGTAAGCGGCGGCGTCGCCGATTCGTTGTCGGGCGACAACGCCGCGGGAGCGACGTGGCTGGTCTTCGGCCGTTGGATCCAGAGATCAACGACCCTGGAGCCTCCACGTCGGCCCTCTGTTCTGCGCGTGTGAGGAGTGTATTGGCCTGGTTCAATGTCGTCCGTTGGATCTGAGATCTGCGGCTGTGGGTTAGCCACGTCGCCCTTTCTCGATCTGCCGGTTTTCGCTAAGTCCAGAAATCGGTATCACATTAGGGTCTTCTCATTTTCATACCTTTGTCATCTTAGCTCCAAATTAGATGATTCCAATTTTGTTAGCTTCCTTATAACTTGAACTTAAATGGAAAAATAATTAGAGACCATGATCAACCCTGGAAAACCATTCTCAAAAATAGTAAGCAAGTGAACTTAATACTGTTTTTCAGAACTTTTAGCAAACTTGTAAAATGCATATCTTTTTATCTATAGCTCATTTTTGTATGAATCCGATTGAATTAGCTTCCACTGCTAGTGTATTTGCTAGGAAAATTGGTTTCACAAATTTTACTGTTTTTAAAAATCATAAGGATCATATTTTAGTTTAATACCCTAAACAATTTAGACAAATCATAACTCTTTCAATATAACTCCAAATGACTCAAAAATTTACATGTAACCTTATAATACCAGTAGCTAACTACCATAAAAGTTTCAGCTTCAAAATCACTCTAGAAAATATTTTATGAACAGTACTAATTAAGTGTAGCATTTTGGCCGAAAATGAGTATTTAGATCATATCTTTTTCTTCACTAATCCTTTTTAGTTAGTTCTTGTTCCTAAGGTTAGATAGGACCTTAGACTACCTTGTGTATAAATTTCGTCGCATTTGGATAATTTTTGCTTGCTCTTTTCTTTAAGTGTTGCTCGTCTTATTGGTTGTTCTCGCTTCTTTTGCTTTTAAGCTAGGCTTCGACATTTGCGGTAACCCCGAGAACGATCCTCCTCGCACAGCAGTTTGAGCAACAACAAGCGAAGCAAGCGCTTGATCATATCCACTCAATCCCATTAATTTTAAAATCTAATACTTTGTTTTACTTGTATGTATGCATGCTTTTGTGTCAATGATTAATTTTGCGAATAGAGGTAGCTAAGCCTATTGCATTGTTTCCTTAAATTGTTCACCCCTGCCACAACCTTAGGAATATTATCCTCACCGGTGAATTAGAGCCCGGTGAATGATTTAGGGCCTTTTATTTGTCTTTACGATATGATGCTTAGTTATCGGTAGTATTGGGCGATCATCGACTTAGTCGGTGATCATGATCACACTAATGCTATTATTATTCCATTATGTCTAGCCCTTGTGTTTTACCAACTTGCAAACCAAAAACTGAAAACAAAAATTATATCTTGGCTTGGGCACAATGGTATGTTGGTGTGATCTGTTGGGTGTGATTGGAATGGTGCCTAAGTCCCCAAGGACCGAGTTACTTGTGTCACTAAGCCAAGCGCTTATTGCGTGCTAACCACACGGGAGGGATATGGGACCTCTCTTGACTAAGTACTTTAGGAGGTGTTAATTAGGAGCTGGTTGGTGGGTGTTTTAAACTGTGGTGTTGTGAGGGGAGCATTAGCAGACCGGTTAGGCTGTCTAATGTGTCCTTCTCCCGTGGGTTGCGGCTCTTAATTAGCATCGTCCATTGGAAAGCGTCTTGTTAGACTTAGCCATGCCTGCACACCATAGGAAGTGTGCTAACCGTGGCTGGTGGAAAGGCGGTCTATCGTGTGGGTACATTGGTACACCCCTGCAGGGTTAAAACTATTCGAATAGCCTCGTCCTAGGTTATGGACATTGCTTGGTAAGGTCGTGCAAGAACTAGACTACAACCTTTTAAAAACTTAAACTTGACATGGGTGGTATGAAGGGGTACTTCATGCTATTGTTGTGGTGACTATGGGTTAGTCACTTCTAGGTTGGTGTTGTCATCTATCTATTGTTATAATTGTCTCTCTTTTATTTGAACAATAAAAGTTAATTGCAAACTAGCTTTGAATCTATTACCTTATTGCAACTGAAAACTTGCTTTATGCTGACAATAAGTCCAGAGCCTCATCCACTTAAATAAAGCTTGCATGTAGTTAATTATAGTTCTGTTATCTCACACGTCAGTCTTGCGAGTACAAAAACAATTTTTGTACTCATCTGCTTTGCTTAATATTAATTGTTGCAGAGGAAGAAGGTGAGCTCGAGGGGCCTCACTTTTGTGAGATTTGTTGTGGCGGTGTCTGGAGCGATTAGCTTGGCGGTCCGGTTGGTTGCCTTGTGGGTAAAGGCACACCGATTGGCTTTTGTTTATTGCCATCTTATGGCCCTTTTGCTTCCGCTGTTTAAATTAGTTACTTATGTGTTATTTGGCCGGTCGGCCTCTCTTTTGTAATAACTCTCTTTATATTATGTATTTCTTTAAGTTATTGTTGTGCTTGGTTCTATGTGAATGAATGGAATTGATGCATGATTTTGTAGCGAGGTGTGTATATGCATTTTGAAAGTATACATATCTCGAGGCTTGTTTATTTGATTTGTACCGTTAGGACCAAGTGGATGGTTAAACAGTACAAGCCGAATAAACCGGGGTCCTCACATAATGATAATCATATTGTGGAACTAACGTTTCTCCTTGAGATGGATGAATAGGTTATGTTCCGTGTGATTGAAGACTTCGGATGACGTCATGAGTTGATCGTCATCAAGTCAAGTTTATGAAGAAAAAGAATATCGTCATGTGTTGATGATATCAAGAGAAGAACATCATCATGGGTTGATGATATTGAAGTGAAAAGCTTGGAGTAAAGGAGATGATCATGAGTTGACCATCAAGACAAGAAGAATCCATCATGTGTTGATGGAGGTCAAGTGAAGAGTGCATCATGAGTTGATGTATGTCAAGACTTGAAGCAAGGATATGCGTCATCAAGCTTCAAGTGGTTGCGCAAGGCAAAGGTATGACTAGCTAAGGCTAAGGATTTGTTCCTAGTCTTTTGCCGGTCTCGGTGTTTGGTTGGAGACCGGATTGCTAGAATATGTTGCCGTACTATTAAGAGGGGTCTTAATTAGTAACTTGAGTTAGTCATGTGTTGATAGCTCATTGTGTTTGATCTAGCTCAACTTAACATGTTGCCTATATTTGCGAATGCGTTTTGCAAATAGTTGTGGCTCATAGTTATTCCTTGTAGCATGTGACTTTAGTTTGCGAATGTGTTTTGCAAACGGTTTAAGTTCATGTACCTTATTCCTTGTGGCGTTGATTCTAAAAGTTGGCAAATGTGTTTTGCAACTTGTTGAGAATCTCGCTTTTATCGTTGTTTGCATCATGCGTCAATTTGGCAAATGTGTTTTGCAAATTGAGTTGAAGCGTAGTGCATTTTGTGGTTCGATTCTAAAAGTTGGCAAATGTGTTTTGCAACTAGTTGAGAATCTCACCTACATACCTTGTTTGCATTTCATATTGTTTGCAAATATGTTTTGCAAAGTTGTTATTGAAAAAGAAATGCAAAGTTGTGCTTTTCTCTGTGGAGCGGTCTGACCGGCATTATAAGTGCGGTTCGACGACTCGAGTCATTGACCGCGGCTTTTTTCGAGAGCTGATTTTCGTTTTAATGAGCGGTCCGACCGCGAGCAGTATCGGCGGTCGGATCGACCGCGCGGTCCGACCGCCATTGGTTGGCGGTCGACAGCGCCCTCCAACGGCTATATTTCGACCGCTGTGAGGTGCGGTCGGCCGACCGCTTATGCTGCGGCCGACCGCCTTGGTTGTTTTTCAGAGAATCTTCTCCCAACGGCTAGTTTTTGTGTGTGGGCTATAAATACCCACCTTGGCCGTGTGAGGGAGTGTTGCTGGTGCCCCCATTGAGTTCTTTTGAGCTAAGAGCAAGCCCTCTACACCCATTTGTGCATGTGTTGCACTTGTTGAGGTTTGAGAGGCAAATCCTATTGCATGTGTTGCATTAGGTGGTGGATTTAGTATCCACGAGAGCTTTGACACTTGATTGGTTCAAGTGAAAGTTGGAGACTTGTTACTCTTGGTGTTTGCCGACACCTAGACGGCGTGGAGGCGTCGTCGTCGGTGATCTTCTCAAGTGAAGCTTGTGAGAAGACCCAGCGCTTGTGAGTGGCTTGGTGCTCGCCATCTCCGGAGTGGAGTAAGAGCAACCCTAGTGGAGCGAGGTGGTTAATACCTCGGAGGAAGGCTTAATACGTGGAGCCGGCCCAATTGGTTTGGGTTTCCCTCAACGTGGATTAGGGGAGACCGGCAAGTCTCCGAGCACCACGGTAAAACATCGACGTGTCATTTTGTGGTTTGCATTCTTGAGCTTTACCTTATTGCAATTTACATTCATATAATTAAGTTGCTCATTTATTGTGTATGAATGATTGCCAAGCTATGTGCTATTTACATTGCCTAAATTGAATTGCTCACAAGTTCATGCTCAATTTATTATTATCATTAGACTTGTATTGTTGGAGCACCTAGTTGAGACTAGTGGTTTTTAGGTCTTAATTGTGCAAAACCGTATTTATATTAACTTCCGCATTAGAAATCGGTTTTGCGCATAAAAGTTTTAAAACGCCTATTCACCCCCCCTCTAGTCGGCCTACTCGATCTTACAGCGCCGCCTCCATCCCCATGGCGCCAGTGCTACCATCCCCAAAGCGACGCGCCGGTGACCATCTACTGCGCCACCATCCCGCCTCCATCCCTATCGCGGCGTCGCCCTCTACGCTCCAGATTCAGGTTTGCTACCCCATCCCCTCCCTCCCGGTCTCCACCTCCTTCCCCTCCCTACCTAGCTCCCCAGCTCCCCCTCCCTCTCCGGCCTCCACCTCCTCGGCTCCAGCGGTGATGCGGGGAGAAGGGAGGGAGGTGGAGGCTGGCAGGGAGGGGGAGCCGGGGAGGGAGGGGCCGGGTCGCCGCCGGGTCACCGAGAGGGGGAGGTGGGAGAAGGGAGGGAGGCGGGTTGCGTCGGAAGAAGGGGAAGACCGAAGTGGCGAACAGAGGAGCAAATGCATTGCTTTATGCTTATCTACTATCAGTCTTTGAATCACTGAGTGCTAATGGTCGAATCGCTCATCGCATCGTGGCCGAATCGTTGTCGCTCATCGATTATTACTTCTCTGATTTCTCTAATGCAGAAGCAAAAAAATGGCAAGTGCAAGTATTGCATCCTCCGAGGCTGGGTATGATCCAAAGACCGATCCAAAACGAAAGGCGAAGTCTAATGATCTGGGATGAAAATATGGCTATTGGCCAGAAATTGGCAACCGAGATAAGGTGATGTGTATCCTTTGTAACAACCCAAGTACAGAAGGGATTAAAAGGCTGAAGGAGCATCTTGCGGGTGGCTATTCAGATGTGGTAATGTGTTCTAATACTATCACAGAAATGAGAAAAGAGATGGGAGATTTATTTGAGAAAAAACAAGAGTAGGCCAATCTTCCTAGATGATGATGATGATGAAGGGGGAGGTCAAGATGTGGAGGTGGTAGCACATGGCATTGGGTCCCAAGACTCCAATGTGAAGCCAAGTTCAGGTACATCCGCCAAAAGAAGGCATACTGCCTTTTCATTCAAGGTCAAGGCAAAGGCAAAGGCCAAGGCAAAGCACCATGGAGGCCAACACAAAGACCAAAGATGACAGGCATTATGTGAATAAGCAATGGGCCTTGTGGTTCTATGAGTGTGGCATACCATTTAATGCTGCAAACTCAAGACAATTTGAGATTGCTTGCGAGGCCAGTGTGCAGTATAGTTCTGGGTATAATGTGAGGACCCGGATTATTTAACTAGTAACACTTAACCTCTAAATGGTTCTAGCATTACTAATTAAACATTCTAAGCCTCGATGGACATATGCTTCCCAGAATTGTAGCACATGCACATCATCACAAAATTACACATCATTTCCATACAACATACATTAACAGGTCTAGTAAAGGACATACATAAAGTAAGTTATTACAAAAGAGCCGACCGGCCAAATAGCACAATATACAAGAATGACAATGAAGCAAAAGCGCCATAAGATGGCTAAGGACAAAAGTCGACCTGTTAGCCAACACAACCCACAAGGCAACCGACCGGCCGCCAAGCTAGTCGCCCATAAGCTACCACAACACACCACAAAAGTGAGGCCCATCGAGCTCACCTTCTTCCTCTTCAACAATTTACATTTAAGCAAGAACAATGAGTACACAAGGTACTCGCAAGACTGACGTGTGGAATAGCAGACCTGTTCATATGCTACATGCAAGCTTATTTAAGTGGAGGTTATATGTCTCATTTTGCACAAAGCCAACTTTATTTGCAATAATGTAATACATTTAAGAGCAAGTTTGTAAATCTATTTTGTTGTTGAAATAACAGCGAATTATTGATAAATACAAGTAACCACCTGGAAGTGACTATCCCAATAGCCACCACAACATAGCACGAATCCCCGATTCGTACCACCCATCAAGTTTTAATTAAAAGGTTGTAGTCTAACTCTTGAAAGACCTTACCAAGCGTGTCCATAACCTAGGACGAGGCTATTCGAATAGTTTTAACCCTGCAGGGGTGTACCAATGTACCCACACTTCAGACCGCCTTAAGCCACAAAGCACACTTCCGAAGGTATGCTGGCACGGCTAAGTCCTACGAGACGTTTTCCAATATTGTGTATTAACCACGAGCCCCTCGTATGGTTAGAAACCCATACGCTTACATTGCAAGCCGAAAGACAACAAATCCCATCACAGGTGAAGTATTCCGGACACTACAATGCTCCCAACACCATCCCTCCTACGACTCCCTACGACCCGAAGCCAATACACTCCAAGGTACTAAGTCAAGAGAGGTCTCATACCCTCTAGTGTGGTTAGCACGCTAAAATGCTTAGTTTAGTGTAACAAGATGTTCGGTCCTTGTTGACCCGGGCACCATTCCAGTCACACCCCAAAATCACACCGATCATACCATTGTGCCCAAGTCTAAATCATTTTTGTTTTCAGTTTTAGTTTTCATAAGTAGACATGGCACAAGGTTGAAATCATAAATCATAATAAGTTTTATGTGATCAAGGTTATCGGCAAGTCGATAACCGCCCATTTCTACCGGAGACTAAGCATGGGTAAGCAATTAATTCACAAACTACTAAGTGACAAGAGCTCATCTACGAACTCTAAATCACAGCAATAACCTAGGCTCAATGGTAGTAGAGGATAATCATTTACCTAAGGAAATGCATCTACTAGGTCAACTATCGACAATAGTTTAACACAAACTAGCAATGCATACGTAGAATTTGTAAACAACATAAATACTTGAAAATACAGGATTAACATGATCAAGCCGCTTGCCTTGTCGGACTTGCTCTTGCTTTGCAGAGGAGGATTCTCGTGTTCAATATAATCTTCGAACCTAACGCGAAAATACGATAAAATCAAATAAGAACGAAGAACACCAAACAAAACTCAACAAAGAAAAGACATCCAAATCCCATGAAATTTACACAAGACTAGAGGTTGATTTTAGACAATTTTCAAACAAGAATTACTTCACTTGGACTTAGCATGAAAAAGTTATGGCTAAACTAAGTTCTCTCGACCTATAAATTCTCTAAATTAATTACAGTCTTGTTTATGGCGAAAATTTCTATAATGATCTAGAACCCAAAATTTTTATGGTAGGAAGTTTATGTCATCCTAATCACAAGAAAGTTGAGTTTACTAAATTTGGAGTTATAATGATTTACTTATGATTTTTCTAAGTTGTAAACCTAGCACATTACATTTTCGAAACATAAACATGTGCAAAACCTATTTCATATTAAAGTATGCCAACAGAGGGATTTTCCAAAGATCAATTTTATATATTCAGGATTTACAGGAATTACTTGTGTCTTTTACAACATTAAATGAATTTTTAAATGCTACCAATAAGGTTAAATCTATTAACATATTTTTCTCAGTGATTTAGGCCTACAACCATTTTTAGATTAAAATTTAGTTAATAACAAATTTATCAAAGTTAAAACCATTCAATTTGCAGATATACAGAAAAAGATATGCATTTTCCAAGTTTTAATTCAATTCTGGAATATACAAAAATGGCTGAAAACAAGCTATCAAAGATTACAGGATTTTCTACCACAGAAGGATAGCTAAAAGCATTTTTATATTAAGCTTTAGTGAAATACAAATTTATTACAGTTGGATTCATTTAAAAAGGATCTATTTTGCATTAGATATGAATTTCTAAAGTTTTTATACAATTTTTCAATTGACAAATAACTACTTACTGAAATAAACAACACTTAACATAAAGGAATCGACGTGGACAACTATGGGCCCTTGATTTGGAATCTAACGGCGCGCGCGAGGGGTGTGCGAGAGCGACCCGAACGGCCCAAACCCTCACGACCGTCGATCAAGAATCGGAGGGTCCATAATGAGTGTGGTTCGGCGACCAACAAAGACACGAACCACGTACCACGATCAAGAGATGAACGGGCCACAAGGATGGGAGGATCGGATGACCCGATCGACCCAATGATCTGGGCCACAGATCGCAAAATGGACGGTGGCCTTAGATCGAATTGCAAAAATGGAGCGCTGGCATGTGGGGCCGCATGTCAGTGGCTGCGAGTCACACACGCGAGCTTTAACACACGTGCACAGGGCTCGGGTCCCACCTGGCAGTGATTTAAAGAGGATTTTTAGGACAACTAATTAATTACTAATGACCAATGATTAGTGATGATTAGCAATTAATGTGTTCTAAAGATTTTGAGCAGAGGTGATTTAAGGACTGAGGGCCCACCTGGCAGTGGCACAGAGTTTGTCGGCTTAAGGCCAATTAATTGCTAATCAATGATTAGCAATTAATGACCCCATTTGCCCGGATGATCTCTGAGATCGCGGTTAAAGGCCTCGGGCCCACACGCCGCTGACCCAAAAGGCAATTTCGGACACATTAATGTTAAGACAAGGATTAATGATAATCATTAGCATTAATGATGTCCGAAAGCAATCGGTTAGCGCCAACGGGTGATTTAAAGAACTGGGCCCACCGTCAGTGAGACATTTAGGCCAAATTAAGACACAATTAATACTTCTAATGATTGATTATGATTGGCATTAACTGTGTCCTAATTATCTGACGAAAACGGGAGTTTCGGCCGGCAAAATCCCGAGCGAGAACAGCGGCTTGTCGCCGGCGACTCCGGTCGCGGCGGCGCCCACAAAATACCAAAATGGGTTCGCAATAGCGTTGCGGACCCAATGGTGATGACCTCGCTGGCGGTGGAGGTCTAGAACGCCGGCGAGCCGGAAAACAAGGATGGGGCCTTTTCGGCAAAACATGAAAACAGCAAAATGCTCCTCTGCGGTCCACGAAAGCGAGTGCCAACACTTCTAGGGACTAAATAGAAGCTACCTTAACCGAGAGGAGCTTCAAAGATGGCCGGGGAAGACTTGAACATGATAGAGTTCACCGGAACCGACGAAGATGAAGAAGAGAATGACAACCTGAGCAAAATGAACACCAATGGGTGATCAAAATAGCTTCATTAAGGTTCCCACAAGCTCCACAAGTAATTGCAAAAAGAACCGCTTACCGAAGTTGGAGAAGAAAGGGGGTGAAATCAGCCGAAAATCTCCAAACTTAAAATTGAGTGATTCATGTGAATGCAACCCAAAATTAAGTTAGGGGAAATGTAAAGGAAGTTGAGGAGCTCAAAAGGGTACAAGAAATATCGAAGATGAACCACTGGGCACCAAGACCGCCATTGGAGCTTCTCGGGTCAACAATGGTGCATTGCTGATTTGAAGTGGTTTTGAGCTCAAAACACAGAGAAGAGCTAGGGGTGGTGTAAAGGAACACCAGGAGGACCTGGAGGGGGTTTATATAGAGGAAGGATTAGGGTTTCGAACAAGAACAAGAGCTCACGGTGAGCTCGGTTCATGGCACGGTCATGGACCAAGAAATGATGGGAGCAGCTGAGACTCGGGATGGAGGAGCCGAAGTGACACAACGAAGCCGCCCTCGCTCTCTCTCTTCCTGCCATCGCTTGCATGCGCGCACGGAGAGACAGAGGAGGAAGAAGAACAGAAAAGAAAAAGGTGACCGTTGGATTGAAAATGAACGGTCACGATTAAAAGGATGCGGTGAGGGTTTTAATACTCCAAACAACCGTATGGTCCGATCAAGAATTAACGGCTGAGATTAACTGAGATGTTTGGGTGACCCGAACAGCTCATTCAATCAGGACGGCCCGATCTAAATCCAACGGCTCAAAAAGAATGAGATGATCGCGGTGGTCCGAACGGCACCACCAACGCGAGCCGAGCGATTTAAATCCAACGGCCAAAATCGACCGCGCGTTTAAAAGGGGTCTGGTGCAGTTAGTTGATTGGGCTCAACCAAGTGGCTCGAGCCCGAGTCCGACTCAAACCCAAGGAACAGTAAATCAGCTTTTAGATTTTTAATTTAAGCTGAGACTTTTGGGGATTTATTAGAGGTAGCAAAATAACTCCAAAAATTCTGAAATTTTTACAGGAGCTTGCTGACTTAGATATTGACCTTGTGTAAAATTTTTAGAGGTTTTTATGCTATGCATTGTTCTCCAAAAATTCTGCAAGGTTCTGGTTTAAGGTTTGACTGCCCTCTAAAAATATTCAAACAATTTCTAAAAATTGTGAAATTTTTCAGATGGGTCACATACCATCCCAAGAACTTAGGAAAAATATTCAGCAGGAGATGATCAAAAGGTTTGACAAGATTGTTTTTGAAGGATCAAGATTTGGATCAAAGACTTGTGACTTTGTATTTCCATAGCTCTTGTACAATAATTGTTTAGTACACACAGGAAATACATGATGTAAGAAAAAGTTTTAAATATCTACTCATTTTCTTACATTTGAAACACAAGCCCAAATTTGGGATGTTACATATAAGCCTCCTAGTATCCATGAGCTGAGGGAGTCATTGCTTCGGGAGTGCGTCAAGGAGACAAGTACTTAGAGGGAGAAGCACGAGCGGGCGTGGAAGCAATATGGTTGCACACTTATGTCGGATGGATGGTCCGATAGGAGGGGACGCCACTTGATCAACTTCCTTGTCAACAGCCCAGACGGGACTTACTTCTTGGAGTCCGTTGATGCATCAAGTGAACAACATGATGCAACTATGATAGCTAATTTGCTAGAGGAGAGAATTGAGGCCATTGGAAAAGACAAGGTTGTTCAAGTTGTCACTGATAATAGTGCTAACTACAAGGCAGTGGACAAGCTTCTAATGGAGAGGATTCCTACACTGTTTTGGAGTTCTTGTGCTGCACATTGTTTGGACCTTATGTTGGAAGACATTGCAAAGTTGAAGGAATTTAAGAAGCCTATTGCACATGCCAAGCGTGTCACCACATTCATTTATAGACATGGGAGGCTTCTTAGTGCAATGAGGGAAAAGACAGGTGGGATGGATCTTGTGAGACCCGCAGCCACTCGGTTTGCCATAGCCTTCCTTACTTTGAAGAGCATGCACAAGCACAAGGATGCTTTGAAGTGTCTATTTGTGAGTGAATCATAGACTATGATCAAATTGTCAAAGACGGAGGCCGACATGCATGTGACAGACATTGTGCTCTCCAAGAAGTTCTGGAATTCAATTGAAGATTGCCTTAGAGATTCAGCCCCACTTCTTATCGTGCTTAGGGTGGTTGATGGTGATGAGAAGCCTGCAATGCCAAAGGTTGCAACATAATGGCTCATGCAAAGGAGAAGATCAACCTTAGCTTCTCTACCCAAAACAAGCAACGTTTGCTCAAGAAGATCATAAACATTATTGAGCGATGTTGGGTGAAACAAATGGATCATCCATTGTATGAGGCTGCACTCTATTTAAACCCAGGAAATTCTTTGCCATCCAAAAGAGTGAAGATGATACCTATATTGGGGGAGCTAAGGAGTTGCTTCAATGATGTGCTTGCAAGAATGGTACAAGATGAGAATATTCGGAACAAGATTGATGAACAAACCATGCATTATGAGGACCAACGAGGAGATGTCTTTTCAAACAAATTGGCAATCCAAAACTTAGAGTCAAGGACCCCTAGTAAGTGTTGTTAATTTCAGCATATTTATTTCATTCCTAATTCCTAATATATGCGTGTATTTACCATTCTAGTTGATTGGTGGTGTTCATATGGTGGCTAAGCCATTGACCTACAAAGGTTTGCTAAGCGTGTTGTTAGTCTTTGTGCTTTATCATCCGGTTGTGAGCGAAATTAGAGTACCTTTGAATTTGTGAGTCAATTTGTAACTTCTTTTTGTTTATTAATTTCAGCAAGTTATTCATTTTATTTGCTTTACTTGTCATTTGTGCTTTTGTAAATCCATACAAAGAAAAGGAACCGGTTACTACACAAGAGATTGAATTATTTGGTCTTTGTTGCATACAACCGGAAGATAAAAACAATGTTTCAAATGAGGTGGGAGAGAGCGGGCAAAAACTATGACCCTTTGGCCATTGAGGATTTTAATTGGGACAATAAATGAACTAACTTATTGATTGTACCACCTCAAGGTGGTCGTGAGCGTGACCTTACATGGGATGATGTTGATGAAGCTATTGGCGTATCACGCTCGCTTCGAGGTCGCAATCTTCCAAGGCAAGTTAATAGGTATAGTCCTGATGAGCCTATAGCCTTCCAAAGGCGTGCAAGATCTAGAACAATGGTGGTTGAAGAAGATGGCTTAGATGAGTAAGGGCAAAACTCGAATTCGGGCAATGAAGAAGATGAGGAAGAAGATCCACATGATGATGCGGATGTGAGTGATTGTGACGAAACTCCCAATACTACCGAAGATGGTGGAGAAAACTTGAATTCTACTAGCAATCCCAATGAGTTCAACGATGGATATTAAGATATGAGAGAGTTAAACTATGCTACTTTTGTGTTATGGATTACTATTATGACATTAGACTACTATAAGCTTGTGGACTTATCACCTATGTTATTTGTGTGGACTTATGTCGTGCTTGTTAATTTGTTATGTTACTTATATTTAATTCTCGAATTCACTTAATTGTTATTGTGGATTTATGTTGCTCATTATTCATATGCATTGTTGCTTGGAAGAAGAGAAGAGAGGAGAGATTATCAACAAGGTATGTCATTCAATCCGTATTTACTCAATTAATTAGAATACAATTTGTATCTATTACATTTATAATAATCTATATGTTGAAACTTGCAAGGAGGATGGATGCTACATAGGAGAAGAGCAATTGGAAAGGGAAGATAGATGCTACATGAGCTCAAGAAATGACAACAACAAGGTACATGTGCTGCTAAAATACTCATTTTATTCGCTGCCTTAGCGCCTTAGGACATGAGTAAGACGTCCCCTCGCCTCACGCCTTACCGTTTAAAAGGTGTGAAGGGGTGGATCGCCTCGCCTTACGGCCTTAAAAACCATGTGTATATCGGCAGGATAAAACATTAGTTTCGTGCAACTGCAACGAATTCATTAGTTTGATCAAATGACGATGCAAGTGCGCAGCGAAACAGAAATCACAATATGTAGCCGACAAATGGCATACCTTCCTGGCTGCAAAATTCAAGACGCCTTGGACCAAGGCTCCTCCAATGCAACTTCAGCCAATTCTTGACATCTCCTTCATTTGGCACTGCAATATGGTAGTCAGTTAGTTATAAATGAAGAAAATCAGAACATAAGCCGATACAGTGTGTATTGGAAGTTGCAACTTTGTAAGAGGAGACAGAGTGTAAGCACGGACAAGATTGATCCAACATTCCACCTAGCTATGAACATTTTTACTACAAGGAAACTCAACGTTTATATGCTCTATTTTTCTAAGAAAGAAAATTACACAGGTGGACTAAGATCAACGCAACAAATTTTCATTTGGTGGGGCATATGATATTACAAGAGTAATGGGCATAAATGATGAGTGTGTTATGCCATTGCCATATGCAGGATCGCCTGGCCGCGTTACACACACACTCCCTATTAAAAATCTCCTTTTCCTTGTTTCGTGGCTCTAGATAAACAGTACACACTATACAAATTACAGGAGCAGAGGAGCTAAATATGTTCTATAGATTATGTCCGCCAGACTTAGTCCTCTACAAAGAGGCTTCGTGGTTAAAATTCTCAAATCCCCAGTCCTAGCTAGCTTCCTTGCCATCTCTAGAAGAAAGCTAGCAGAGAAATACCTTACAGCCTCACCTTACCTGCAGGCGTACCACAAGTGAAACATAGCTTAGCTACCAGGATGTCCAAGAATTAAGCTAGCCAGCAAGCAAGCAAGCAATCATGTGCCAAGTCATTCCAAACTTGACCTCCTCAACTTAACAGAACAAATGTTTAAGCTACAATAGAGCTAATATATACCATCAATGCATCAGCCATGTCTCCTGCTCCGCATGATCACCCCTCCTTACTCTTACCCATTAAATCAAGTAATTAGCCGCTAATTACATCATCAATTGTCAGTTGTCAAACACAGGTTCCTTAAGTACGTAACGTCACAGCCACCCACCCTGGCCTGTATATAAAGGTCACACCCATCTCCATCACAACAGCTGTCATTAGTTTGCCTTCCACAATTTATCCATCTCTCCATACTACAACTGTTCTACTACTAATAGCCTACCTTCATTTCCTGCCATTGTTGCTGCTAAGCGCTAAAGCTCACGTGCATAAGGAAGAGATAAAACCGTCAATCAATAGATACATATATGGATCCCAAAGTTGCTGTTGCTCTCACTCTGTCCCTTGTTGGTGGCTTAAGCACCTCCCTTGGTATGCGTATATTCCCCTTCCTTTATTCCTGTACTTCTGCTATTTGTACATGTATATCATGTAGTCATGATGACATGAGCAGTTCAATTCGATGCATATATGTAGGCATGCATGATTAGTTTTCTTCAAAAGCTGTACTTTATAGTGTAAGTTTTTCAGTTACTTGCTCCAATCAAGATTTTTCTCACGGTCTATCTTAAACTCGAAATTATACAAGGGATATAGGGCACTCCTATATACCCTACATAGTGAAAAATGTTATGCCAGTCGTTAGGATTATCTTCTGTTTAAAGTGAATTGTCAACAACTATTTTTCAGCTATATTTTGCATCCAAAAGCTCAGAGAAAATTAGTAGACTTCTACTGTTATGCCAACAATGGAAAAGAATGTGTATCTATGACTCCCTCGTGAACACGAACAGGGTCACATGTCATCATCTGCCCTTTTAGCACACCCCATTTGCCCAACAGAATCCACTCAATCCTCACCTGAAGTTCTTAACTCTTCCCACTGTGTCTGGTTCACCCTCCCCATCCCTCTACTGTAACTAGCCTTGCAATGTAGGAGCCAAGGATACAAAACCCGGTACCGGAGGAATTCCCGGCCAGCGGGCAGTATCGGTAACCGGCCGGTTACCGGAAATCCCAGAAAAAAACAGGACGGAATTCGCTTGAATTTGCTTAAAAATCGGCCGAGATTCGAAATTCGAAATTTGAATTTGCTAAACCGAAACAAAAATCGGCCGGTTTTGTGATTCCCAGGCCCCACCGGTAAGACAGGTTACCGCCGGTAAGCGGCCAGGTCTTTTTCCCTGGTAGGAGCCAGTTTTCTAGAAAAAATGATTCATCTCTAAAAATCCTAATTTAGGTTCAATTATATTATACATCGATAAATAACCCCATATAATATAACTATTCCCATAAAAAATCCAATCCAAACAGAGTAGGCACCATATGCTGAAATTTCAATAGGTGTTTCTTATTAGTGGTATCATTGTAAGTTACAGCCAAAAAGCAATTTTGTTTATCTATTTGATTTGTAAAATAATTTCTTTGAAAAATGTTGGGATTGATACACGAGGCAGACATTGAATGAAAGATGTTACACCACCATTTGCCTACTCCTTTTGCCAATAATACTTGTATACTATTCATCAGGTGCATTGCTGGCTATACTAAATCGTGCCCCAAACAACAAAACGCTCGGGATTTTACAGGTGAAATGCTCTAACTATTTACTTGACGCTAACCACAGGGTTATATTCAAAGAATAAAGGAAGTTTATTTGCGCACAAATCAACATTTTAATAAATTGTTTTGACAACTCTTATTTTAGGGTTTTGCTACTGGACTCATGTTGAGCATGTCTTTCTTTGACTTGGCTTATGATGCTATCAATGCAATTGGTTTCTTGAAAGGAAACCTTTGGGTGAGAGTAAGCAAGATGTTTTGTCAAGCATTTGTAACCTTTTCTTATCTTTTTAGCTTGTTGATTACAGTTTTTTGCTGGAGCACTTCTATTTTCCACAATTGCCGAAGTTTTCCCTGAGCCAGATTGCAATTTGGCAGATGAAAATGACAAACAAGTATAACTTTTCTCAACTTAGTTCAGTAGCCATTTTCAGTTGGTCTTTTCTTGGAAAACTAACATAATTTCCCACTCTATTTTTCATTGGGGAAGAAGACTGGTAATAGCATAGCAGGGAAGGAACTTATGATAAGACATCGAAGAAGAGTCATCTTTAGTGTAGTTGTCACTGCAATTGGTAGGTCTAATGTACTTTCATAGCTTTACATAAAAGATGTCCTAACCAAACTATTTTTACATTTATGTTGATGTCTTTCTATGCAACAATTTATCAATTGTATTTGTATCAATACTTCGATACATCTATGTGCGCCCAACCTTTTACATGAGTCATGGCAATGTAAAACATGAAAGTAAACAAAACTTGCAACATAACATATCAACAAAAAAAAAAATCATACATTTTCAACAACACGAGACCTGGAGAAAGATAACACACTTTTTAAGTAATTATACAGAAATCCACATGTTCATGACTCAAAATAAATGTCTGGGGTTTGTTCAATAAAAAATAGTAACAATTTTTTTATATATAAATGGCTCAGATTAAACAACTAATGCCAATTCAAGATTATAGACATAATTTAGCAAGTGATACTGGCAGCAAATTTTCAGGACTTGTCCAGTGTGTAATAGACTAATAGAGTGATAAAATAGTTTCTATTTCAACCGCACCTATTGAACACCTAAAACTAATTCAATTTTGTTAAGTGATAACAGCAGTAATTTTCCATAAACTACAGGTGTCAAATGATAAATGTATAATGATTCAAACACATGAAATTCTACGTAGCTAAAGAAATGATATAGAAGGAAAACATACGCATGTACAAGTAATGATATGCCCCTTTCCTGCAAGTATGTTTAGTTTTAATGATCACATTCATGAACAAAGTTTTCACATCAACAGTTGCTGGTGTGAGTTTGCAAAACTTCCCTGTGGGCACTGCTGCATTTCTTGGAACCCCAAAGGTATCGCTCACTGTTTTACATGTTTAGAATAACTTGTTCTTTGTTGACACCATGCCCAATGTGGTATCAAATTTCTCACTAATGGTCAAAGACAACTGATGTTTTGAGGGAAGTACTAATATTTTATGCAATCAAGTACGTAATTAAATAAAGTAGTTGCATATATTTATCCTTTCTCCATTGAATTAACATTTGATGATTAAATGATTAGTTGAAATACGGTAACAAAAATGAACTCATATTCAAACTATGTTTTGGAGAACTATATGGATTCATGCAGATAATATGTTCCCTACAATTTTTGAATCTTGTTAATCATACTGAACACATCACACTCCATTTCATTGACAATTATGTTCTAGAAATACTAATATTTCAATCTATGGATACTGTGTCGAAAGACATCCCATTCCTGTATGTTATTGTTGAAAAGCAATTTTTTGATGTCTTGGCAACATGCTAATTTAGCGGATGACATTGTCAACATGTGAATAAGTACGAACCAGAAATTGAATGGTAATATCCTATGCTGTATAGCTCATTAATCTTATCTACCTTTCAGGGTTTTCGCGTTGGCCTTAACTTGGTTATTGCTATAGCTCTACACTACATCCCAGAGGTAATTGACTCCACAGTGGCTTTTGGATGGAAGGCCACCCCTCCCCACCCCTTATATCGCTTTTGATGGGAATTAGTAAAACTTCCATTCCCAATCTCATCGAGTACCAAAATGGAAACATGGGACAGGATACCTCCCACCCTTTTATGCCCACAAGGCCACAATACATTGTACATTGGCATTTAAGATACATAATACGATACTATGGTGAATTTATACAACTAATTAACTATGGAAAGTTAGTATATTTCTTCTCACAACATAGTTAAGTTTACAAGACCAAACAAATGTGCTAATATTTATTGCTATTTTTTGTTCATGCGCAGGGTATTTCAGTAGCTCTCCCTGCGTATTTTGCCACTAGCAGGTACTGGTTATAATTATTTTTTTAGAATGTGCTGCATTCATTTTGTATATGTTTTAACATGACAGTGCTGAATTACATGTTCGATTCAAAATCTCTCATTGAAATAATAAAAATAATAATGGGTTTAGCTGGTTAAATTCAAAAGGTTAATCAAACTAGTTATTACCTAAAGAAGGATATAACTTCTATAATATAAAAAATGTTCAAATAAATACTATTGCGGCACTGATTTGGAAAAATGTGATTTACAGTTTACACTTTTAATAATACTAGTGTTTCATGTCTATGGTGCAGCAAGTGGCAAGCCTTCAAACTAGCAACACTATCTGGTTTCGCAGAGCCACTAGGTGTAATTATTGTGGGTAGGTTGACTTTTCAATTTATCCTATTGTAAGTGATTTGTTCAAGCATTGGTGTTATTAATTACCCAAACTAACTCTGTATCTTAAATAAAAAAACAATAAATATTGGCGTAGTAACATTTTCTTATTGACTAAAAAAGGAGAAAAAACTTACTAACGGTAGCATTACCCATGTGTAAGATAAAATATCGTCAATTCCAATGTAGATGCAACATTTTGAAGTAACATAAAACTGAGTAAATGAGCATTCTGTAATCCCAAATCCCAAGGAATGGTCATCAATAACTAGTCTAGGACAGAAGTGATTAACAATAATGCTAGAACAAACAAGAGTATTCGAAGAGGAACGAGTATAAATAGCATATAACAATATAATATGTACTGGTATAGTAGTATTTCATATGGTTAATCTATATGCAGATTTTACGAAGTCTAAAGTAGCTCTAAGGTACCTTAGTAATTTGCAAGTCCTCGGGTAACTTAGTAAACCATCAAGCAAAACAAGGTAAACCCACAAACCGCTGAGGTCCCCATGAGGTATTGATCACGGCAAGGATAGAAAACCCGATGCGGAGGAAATCCCGGCGGTGGGCGAGTAACGGCGGTTACCGGAAATCCCGGAGAAAAACTGGATGAAATTCAAAATCTGAATTTTGAACTGCAGTTTTTGAAAACCGGCTACTGGACCGATAACCGGAAAAACCGGAAAACCGGACCCAAAACCGGAAAACCTGATCAATGATTAGATTAGGTTAGAAAAAAGTGTCATGTTTTCAAGAGAACTTTGAATAGCATTGCTCAATGACTTCAACCACTAACTTTTTACCTAGTCTACATGGGTGTTGCAACAAAAGAAAACCAATCAGCTGCAGCGTGGACAGTCCAAATTAGTTCAAAAAGTTAAGAAAATAGCTTTTGAGACTCAAGAACATATTTGATCATATGTGCCTGTTAATCTAAACTACATGCATATAGAGTAAAAATATAAAATGAATAACTGGATTGCATGAACTATTTTGTTAAACGTAATACCAAATCCAAGGGAAACAAAATATATAGAGTACTAATGTCATAAATACAAATTTGTAAAAGACCAGAGACTTTTGTTTTAGAAACAAACATCAATCCATTGAGGCTTAATAGGTCATAAATAATAGAGATTTGATGAAACGGAACCTAGAAAGTGCATATTTAGCTCATACAATACGTAATCTAGCATAAAAAAGGCCTAAACCAACCTAGAAAGTGCATTACCCAGTCAAAAATTCAAAATCAAATCTGAAATTTTTAATTGGTGCTGTTTCACTGGTCCCCACCGTAAAACCGATTCTTGGCAGATTTTGATCACGATCACGGTACAAAAGGGATTCTGTGCATTTTGGACCCCAAAAAAGCTCTAGTCAATGACATGCAAGAGCTGCATTAAAAAGCAAACAATCCCCTTATTATGAACTAGTGTGTGAGAAATAAATTCTATTATTTAGTTAATATACATGTGGCACTTACGAATAATTTTTCTCTAGCATTTATCATCCTTACAAGCAGACTTTTTCTCTGCAAAGAATGACAAGTAATAACCTTGAAAGGTTGAGTTCATACATTTCATTTATATGGTCTTCATTGTATCTCAAACAATGCATATGAAATCAATGTTTCTTGCAGCATACCTATTTCCAAGCAACTTAAATCCTGAAATATTGGAAGGTCTACTTGGATTAGGTAACTACAGTCTAAGAAAACTATTATTTTTTCAAAAGTAACTAAATTATTTGTCTAACTAGTTTCATTCATTTTTTTGTGCAGTGGGAGGAGTGATGGCTTTTCTAACACTGTATGAAATGCTACCGTTAGCATTTGAATACGCTGGACGCAAGGATGCTGTGAAAGCTGTATTTGTTGGCATGGCTTTTATGTCCATGAGGTGTGTTACACTCTTATTTTATGCAATTAAAATTATATAAGGTAATATGAACTAATATCTTTTGCATTCAATAATGTGAATAATCAGTTTAATTTTGCCTAGTATAATTTGGTCAAACAATTAACTAGATGGTGGCCAGAATCTGAAACTTATCCAATAATTTGGTAGCAAATAAACCACTGAAAAAAATCGATCAACTTAACCAAAATTGCGCAAGCAATATTTAGCAGATCTTGGTTATGAACTAAAACACCATAGATTTTCTACCACACTGCCTTATAACAAACTTTCCATTTGTCATGCTACTAACTTTTCTTCGTTGAAGTCAAAAACATCGAACAAGTATATGTTTACTCTCATCCAATTCTAGTTTGTCTATTCCGTAGATTTGGCTAACATAAAAAATCATATTCAATATTTCTGTAGCTAGCAATGTTCAAAACTATCTGATGGAACATCTAAATATACATCAACTCAATCTCTCATTTATCCATCAATAATATTTTGGGAGGAACCCTTTTGTCTAGGCTTATTTCTTGTGGGAATGATGTGCAAAATGATCACATGAAATATGCCAATAGAAACTTGGAATGCTTACTTCTGAAGTAATGCACAAACTTACTGTATTCAATATGTTAGGAATTTGTGATCCATATCTCAAAATTTAAAAATCACAAAGACCTTATATGCAATTTTGACTAATTTATCTTCATGTTTTTATTTATATAAATACAATAAACTTCAAGACATACTATGCAATGATTTAGAAATTTTTATCATGATTTCGAGTTTTTCACACTTTTCATAAATTAGAGCTTATTTTATGCCTATTATAATTTGTAGACCAATAAATATACCTTATAAAACTATACAAAAAAACTTTCTAATATATAAATTTGTTTATAAAGTGTACTTAGCGTGGTCCCCAAAGAACAATTGCATCACACAAATTTGAACGATTGTATTAGTAATGTGCAGAAGAAAAATCCTAAAACAACACGTAGTAATATAAGATGCAATTTGATGAGCACTTCTACCAAGATTATAATTTGATAAACATTATCTACAATGCACCGATACATCACACAATCGGCGTACCAGTACACACCACAGATACGTCACACACACATATGCTTTATGAGCTTCAAAGATATAAACTTTGCTGCAGCCTTGTACCATTTATATCAATTGCATTTTCCTTAACATCATTACAAATATGTTCGTAAATGTCTTTTGACGTGGCATATAGCTTCAATTTATGTCTTACTTGCAATGGCAGCTTGTACTTCCTAGATATTAGTCTTCCAAAGGAGATGAGCGCTTAACATTTTAGTCTAACCCATTATATGCTATGGGCAAGAGCATTTCATCATGGACTTGCAATAAGGTATCTTACTTTTCCTTGACATTGTTATCCCCTTATTTATTAAGAGGAAGTAAATTTAACTGTCAGTGTTTTCTATATAGAATATAGTTTCAAATTTACTAGAAAGAAATAATTGAACCTTCAAACGATAATGGCTTCTATTTGAATTCAATTTCCTTCACGTATGAAACGTTGTTAACATTCTGTAATAACACTTTTATGTATCTACTACAATATTTCATTTTGAGCTACTGTGATTGTGCATTGACATTAGCTAAGATATCATACAAAATATTAATTGGGCATGGCACCTCTTAGCTACAAAATGTTCCTCAACTTTTCCCAGATCACTTTCATAGATAGAAGTATCCAAAAGGATTCCCTAAGAGTAGCAATTGATTAGATTAGAACTTGCATATATCAATTTAATTGCTTTGTTTATTCTGTTTACTCATGTAGATGCATTAAGTGCTTTAGTAGATGTGGAGCCAAGTGTACTTTTGCAAACTGTAAATGTGACTTCTGTGAAGAAAAGACACAGTGCAAAGACTTAGTTGGTTACATAATAACATATACTTTCTATTCATGTCTCCATTTCACATATATTTTCCTTAATTTTGCAATGTAGGGCCAATATATAGTTTCAATACCAGAAATATTTCAAAATGTGTAAACTAAACTAATAGAGAAATGTTATCTTGTATACAAAAAAAAGAAGATATTAGGTGTGGAAAATAAATTTGACCATCTTACCTTCGTATTTCATTCACAGAATTGGCAAGTCAACATCACCAGATTGCAGCATCACATTTCCATATTTTCTATAAGTGCTGGTTGGAAGGATGTGCATACAATTCCATATCATGAGATGGTTTTCTGCAATAGTAGTCGATACAAGGACTTGTAGATCGGGGCCTTCATCAATGTCCTCCCGGATTCATGGCCACCATCAAACTCAAACAGGTCATGTAAATATTGGATAAAATTGTAATTATTGGAAGGAGACACAAACCACGCATATGATGTAAATAACAAAAAGGAACATTATGAGATGTCCATTTATTATCAAAGATATTTGTACCTCATGCTTCAACACAGTATACTTTGAAGTTTATTTTATAAACAAATGAAACCTAGTAGCTTGATATAGATACATTGATTTGGCAAGAGATAGCGTATAGATTTAGGCCAAACTCATGAGATTCAGAGCATATTTGGAAGGCTGTAACTCAAGAATTTGAATCTACTATAGCTGATTCTAGAGTAATGGGTGTGGGGACCCCGGGATTTATTTAACTCGTAATACTTAAGCAAGCATTACCAATTAAATAAAACCCGCCCCGAGACATGTATACTTCCCAGAAGTGCAGTATACATACCCCGCTACAAACATACGCATCAATTCCATTCATCACATAGAACCAAAACATTACAGACGAAGAAAAGACATACATTAATTAAACAGAGTCATTACAAAAAGGGGGCCTTTCAGCCAAATGACAATAAGCACAAAAGTAAATAAGCAGCGGAAACAAAAGCGCCATAAGATGGCTGAACCAAAGAGCCAACCGGTGTGCCTTTACCCACAAGGCAACCGACCGGACCGCGAAGCTACTCGCTCTCCCAACCCAAGCACATCTCGCAGAAGTACCTTGGCTTACGAGCAACCTCCTCTGCAACAAAAAGATTAGCATGCAAAGCATGTGAGTACATCAACTTGTACTGCAAGGCGGCGTGTGAGATAACAGAACTATAATGTAGCTATATGCAGGCTGTTTAATTGGAGGCCATATGGTTTATTTAAGCACAAAGCAACGTTTATTTGCAATAATGTAATACATTTAAAAGCAAGTTTACAATTCATTTTCAAGGGTTCAAAATAATCATAGCGACCAAGTAAATAATAAGTAAAGAGCACCAACACCTAGAAGCGACTCACCCAAGTCACCACAACAATAGCATGAACTCCCGTTCATACCACCCGTCAAGTTTTAAGTTTTTAAGCGAGTTATAACACTAGCTCTTGAAAAGCTTACCCAAGCGCGTCCATAACCTAGGGCGAGGCTATTCGAATAGATTTATCCTGCAGGTGGTACCACTTTACCCACACTGGACCGCCTTTAAGCCACATGATTCACCCGCTCTCCGTAGGTAGGTGAGCACGGCTAAGTCCTACGAGACTTTTCCAATATTGTGTACTAGGCACGACCGCTCGTATGGACCGAATCCATACGCTCGTTGCCCAATTAAAAGACAAGCGCCACAAAGGCCCGGCTTTTCGGACAAGCGCAACGCTCCCAAACAACAAAACCACCGCCACCCGCCCTAGCACACGCCAAAGTACTCGGTCAAGAGGGGTTCCATATGCCCCTAGTGTGGTTAGTACGCAAATAAATGCCTGAGTAACGGGGACTCACAAGATGCTCGGTCCTTAATTGACACGGGCACCAATCCGATCACACCCAAGAAAGAATCACACCAACATACCATTGTGCCCGCGTCGAAACCAGTTTTTCATTTTTTTAGTTTTGTTTTTAAATGGATTTGCAAAATTAATCAGGGCACCAAACACCAAGTGTTGGATAATAAGAGTAATAGTAGTTGTGTGATCCGGACCACCGACAGTCGATGATCGCCTGCTCACCGACACTAAGCATGGCTAAGCAATATAACACGTGACTACTAAGTGATGAGGCCCACCATGAACCCTAACCACAACAAATAACCTAGGCTCATGTAGTAGAGGAATAAACATTTAGCTGAGGGGATGCAACTAAAGGATTTCTAACCATAATTTAACACAAATTAGCAATGCATACATATAGTTGAAGCAAAGTATTAAACTTTGAAAATAATAGGATTAAGGATATGATCAAGCGCTTGTTGGCTTTGTTGCTCAAGAGGTTGCTCGATGTGCTATCGGGCTCAACGGACTCTTCGTCACCTAATCGCATAAGCAAATACACGGCAAAAGAGCAATAAGGCAATAAACCCTAATCACAAAATTTGAGCAAAAAGCAACCAAAAGACACAAAAATTATACACAAGGTAAAACCAGCACCTATCTAGACATAGAATCTGGAAAAACCCAATTTGGATTTTTGGAGCAAAAGATATTAAGGAAATAGCTATTTTCGGCCATTTTTATTTTACTGTAGCAAAAATATTTTCCCTAATGATTTTGGAGCTGAAATTTTTATGGTAGCTAGCTACTGGTAGAGTGATAGCCCATATAAAATTTCAGGTCATTTGGAGTTATATTGCAAAAGTTATGATTTTTATGATTTAAAAAGGGTATTAAAACTAAATTTTAGTCCTTATGATTTTAACAACAGTAGGATTTATGAAACTAATTTTCCTAGCAATTAGACTATCAGAGGAAACTACTCCAATTGGATTCATACAAAAATGAGCTATAGATAAAAAGATATGCATTTTACAAGTTTGCTAAAAGTTCTGAAAAACAGTATTAAGTTCACTTGTTTACTATTTTTGAAAATGGTTTTTCGAGTTTGATCATGGTCCAAAACTATTTTTATAATTAGGTTCAAGTTATGTGGAAGCTAACAAAATTGGAATCATCCGGTTTGGAGCTAAGATGACGAAGATACAAAAATGTGAAGGCACTAACCTCTTTCTGTTTTGAGACTTGGCCAAACCGAAAGTTTTCTACTCGAGCGGCGTGGCGATTGAGAGCCGTCGATCACGGATCGACGTCCCCGGTTGAATCCGCGGCCAGCAGCGGGCGCAGAGAGGGCGGCGGCGGAGGGGCGAGGACGCGGATCTACGGATCGGACGATCCTGCGAGCGCGTCGCCGCTTCGACGGAGCTCCGTCCGACAACAGAGAGCTCCGGCGCGAGCTTGCCGGCTTGTCGCCGGCGAGATCGCCATGGCGACGCCGGACAAGGCTTAAACGGAACCCTACGGCTATTGCGCATCTAGTAGGGCGGAAACTCGCCGGAGGTGGACCGAGAGAAGCGCGGCGAGAGGCGGAAGAGGTGCTACGGCAAACGAAACGAGCGGATCGACTAAACTACGCGCGAGCGAGTGGCGGCTAAAGTTACTACGGGTCACACGAACCAACGCGACCAACCGAGCCCAAATGGTAGCCGCGCGGCCCGTGAGGCTAACGGCGGCGGCGCGACCGAAAGAAGGAATCATGCCACGCAGTGCGGCAAAGGCCAAACGGAGAAGAGCTTAAGCTCACCAGGGCTCGGAAGCGGTGGTGCAATCGATGAAGCCGAGGAGGCTGGAGATGACCGCGACGAAGCGTGGCGGTGCGAGAGGGCCGCGGTGCCCGCAACTGGGAGACACAGAGCTCCAATGAGTGGGGCACTAGGTAGAGAGACACCGGGATGCTCTCGGAGCAAGGGATCGGTGAGAGGTCCTTACGGACTTGAGGGCGAAGGGGCACTGCGGCACCGAGGAAAACTCGAAATCGATGACCTCTGCGAAGATCAAGGCCAACGAGGTTAGGGGTAATGCTCACGGGGATGAGGAGGTGGAGAAGGAACCAAATGCCGAGCCGGGGCCATCGGGCGCGAGCTTCACTGTGAAGCTCTGCGGCGGCAATGGCGGAAGAGATCGCGGGAGTTTGGGGCTCGCTCAAGCTCGGTGAGTGCACGAGGAGTAGGCGAGAGGAAGAAAGCCAAAGGAGGGTCGTAGGAGCTTAAGTAGCGGTGGGGCACGGGGACTTCAACGGCTCTCTCTCTCTCTCTCCCATGGCGCGGCGTCTCGTTCTCGGCGGCGGGAGTGGGTGAGAGGTCGGGGAAGCGACTTGGCGCGGCGCGCGCGTCGAGCATTCAATGCGTGGCGCCGAAGTCGTTGGAGGCCCCCGCTACGGCGACTCCGTGCGCGGCGCGTCAGCGCGAGAGCGAAGAAGGAGCGAGGAGAGCGGAGGAAGGAGACGCGGCGGTGGCCCTCGATCTGGATCCAACGGTGGCAATCGGCCGCGTCAACTCCTGGCGGTTGAGCGGGAACCGCCCATGGAAATCCAACGCCCCGATGAGCCACGTCGGCGAGCCCAACCGGCCGCGCCGTGCGATTAGTTGGTTGGGTCGAGTCAAAGACTCGAACCCGAGCACTCGGACAGATGAGCAGTGAAAACAGTTGGGTTTGAATTTTGAGTGAATATTTTGGGGATATAATTGGAGTATCAAATCAACTCCAAATTGAATGAAATTTTCTTGAAGCTAAATGGTTAGGTGATTGACCTTCCCAAAATTTTGAAGTTTTTGTGCATTAAATTTTATGTTAAAAATTTCAAGTGATAAGCGGGGTTTGACTAAATTTAAAATGGGTTTGACTGAGCAAAAGATGGCTCAAATAAATTCTAAAATTTGGGAAAAAATCGGGGGTGCACAATATCACTGATAACTTATGATAAAAGTTTGAAAGGTTTTGGACTTGAGACAATACTCAACTATGTTTTTGGACTTGAGTTGGAATATGAATTTGAATGTTTAATTCATGAATTTTCTTTTCAAGAAATATAACAATAGTTACGAGAGGTTAAGATGTGTGAAAAGTTTCAAAATGTACACATTTGATTACATTTGAAACACGAACCTAATATTAGGTTACATTTGAAGCACACATCTTAAGAAGGTCATTTTGGGTGTTACAAAACCTCACACTACAGAGATCTCGTCCCGAGATTTTGGCTCACTCGGAAAAGAAAGAAGGGTAGTCCGTGCACGCAGACGATCCTCTCGTTCCCAAGTAGCCTCATCTTGAAATGGTTCGACCACTGAACTTTCAAGAACTTAATGGAGCGATTCCTAGTTCTCGCTCGGCCTCCTCGAGGATGCGAGCCGGATGCTCGCGATAGGTCAAATCTTCTTGGGCGTCGAGGGCTTCCAACGGAGTTTCCTCGGTCGAACACGGAGGCATCTCTTGGTGGGATACATGAAATACATCATGTACCCCTCGAGACCCGAGTAAATCCAAACTGTGGCGGCGGCTCTATCTTCTCGATGATGCGGTAAGGACCCACATATCGAGGAGCTAACTTGCCCTTGACACCAAGCGATGACCCCTCAAAGGAGAGACCTTGAGGTAAACATAGTCATCGGGCTCAAAGCTCAAGGTGGCGCTGCGATCCGCATAGCTCTTTTCGGGATTGAGTGTGCGTAAGCGATCCGCGGATAAGTTGGACTCGACTCTCGCCTCATTGATCAGTCCGACCAAAGAACGGTCTCTCGGTCTCGGACCAATACAATGGGGTTCGGCACTTTCTCCGTACAAGGCCTCGAAAGGTGCCATGCCGAGACCGGCTTGAAAGTTTGTTGTAAGAAAACTTCGGCGAATGGCAAGCATTTCTCCCAATGCTTCCCATAATCGAGAACACAAGCCTGGCATGTCTTCCAAAACACGGTTGACCTCTGGCCGACCATCGGTTTGGGGATGATCGCAGATGCGAAAGAAAGCCGAGTTCCATAGCGCTGCGAACTCTTCCAAAATCGTGCGGTGAATAGCGCGCCACGGTCGGAGACAATCGTCTTTGGTACACCATGCGGGCTGCGATACGGGAGAGGTAGAGTGCGCTGAAGTTTCACGCTAAGGTGGTTCGTCTTGGCGAAAATGAGCTACCTTGGTCAGCCGATCAACGGCGACCCGGATAGCATCATTCTTCTGGGAGACGGTGGTAGACGGTAATGAAGTCCATCCGTCGAATCCCACTTCCATTACGGTATCGGCAAAGGTGGCGATCCGCGGAGACGATGCTCGACCTTTACCCGACAAAGACATCGTCGCACTCTGCACGCAACGCGCAATCTCTCTCTTCATTCGGGTCCACCAAAACCTCTGCGGAGATCTTGATACATCTTGGTGGCCGGGGTGAATAGAAAGCGAGAGTCATGGGCCGTGGAGAATCGCATCCGTAATTCCACGACCCTAGGGACTACAAGGCATTTGTCAGAACCTCACAATACCAAGGTCATCTACAGAATCTGCCGTGGTTCTTCCGCTCTGGACATTCTCCTTAATATGGCCCACTCCAACATCTGTCACTGGGCGGCCTTGATTTGATCTACCGGGGTTGGTTGCACAACTAAGGCCGCAAGGGAACCCCGCTCGACCAAACCTAGGTTGAGGCGCCAATGCCTCAAAAGGTGGGTGATGTTCTTTGGAGCCACAATACATTGCAATGCGCCTTACGACTAAAGCGCATCGGCAACGACATTGGCCTTGCCGGATGGTAGTGAATACCCATGTCATAGTCCTGATCGGTTCCAACCACCTCCTGCGCTCGAGGTTCGGATCCGGTTGGGTGAACAAGTACTTGAGGCTCCGGTGATCGAATAGACCTCGCAGCGATTCTGGATAAGGTAATGTCGCGGATCTTAAGCGCATGAATCACGGTATAAGCTCTAAGTCATGGGTAGGGTAGTTAAGTTCATGGGTTCTCGGTTGCCTTGATGCATAGGCCACTACCTTGCCTCTTGCATAAGGACACAAGAGACCCGAAGGAAGCATCGCGATGATATCGAGCTGCGATGGATATCGAAAAACGAGCAGCGAGCGTGGTTAAACGCTTCTTGAGTACTCAAAACTTTCCTCACAAGCATCGGACCACAAGAACTTCTTGTCCTTCTTGGCGGCTCCGTCATTGGCCAGCGATTTTGGAGAAGTTCTCGATAAAGCGGCGATAATATCCCGCTAAACCAGAAAACTCCGCACCTCGGTCACGAGCGGCCGACTCGAGAAAGTACATCGGCGACTTTGCTAGGGTCAACGGCTCGCCTCTTTGAAAGAACGTGGCCAGGAATGCCACTTCCTTCAACGGAACTCGCGACTTGCTAAACTTCGGCGTCGGGTGGTGCTCACGAAGCTTGCCTAACACAAGCGGATGCTCGGCGTGTTCTTCATCATCCTTAGAGTAGATAAGGATATCATCGATGAAGACCACCACGAACTTATCCAAATACTCCATAAAGACCGAGTTCATAAGGTTCATGAACAAATTTGGAGCATTGGTTAAGCCAGAAAGACATGACGGTATACTCGCATGGGCCGTAACGAGTAGAGAACGCCGTCTTTGGAATATCCCCGGTCGGATCGAACACGGTGATAACCAACTCTTAGATCAATCTTGGAGAAGACACGTGCTCCGCCAATTGATCAAAAGATCATCGATCAGAGGCAAGGATACTTGTTCTTTATCGTCACTTCATTAAGTGGGCGATAATCAACGCACATCCGTAGGGTATTATCCTTCTTCTTTACGAAGATGGTGGGCAACCCAGAGCGAACTAGGCCGAATGAAACCCTTAGCTTGCGTGTCTTCAAGTTGCTTCTTGACTCCACTAGTTCATCCGTGTTCATTCGGTAGGGACTTCTACGCAATCGGGCGGTGCAGTACCACTCAATGGCGAACTCGGGGGCTCGAGCAGGTGGCATTCCGGCAACTCGTCGGGAAGACATCCACAAAGTCGCAAACAACGGGGACTTCACGAATCTCGGAGATGGCTTCGCTTCCGGTAGCGAAGAGACGAGGTCCTTGTAGCCGGTGAGAATCCAACACGCTCGGCCGGACGGGCCGGTGAAAGACCATCTTCCTAGCGCGATCTATCGGCCTAGATCTTGGCTAACCAATCCATACCAAGGATCACATCTAAGCTAGCCGAGTTGAGGAGGATAAGATTCGCCAGAATCTCACTCCTCGATCTCGATGGGGACATCCCTACACTCTAATTCGACTCTTAGCTCGAACCGGGAGAGCGAATCGAGCGGGATAGACAATGGAGTAAACAAAAGGCCACACAATGCGACAAAGATGCGGATATAAAGAATGCGATGCTCGAGTCGAATAAAGCGATGGCGGGTAGGAGTTGACGGGAAGGGTACCCAACACCACGTCGGGCGCCTCCCGAGCCTCCTCGGCGGTGACTAGGTTGACCCGCCACTACCCACTCCACGGGCGTGGGGCAACCTTCTCAGTCTGGGACGAACCGGCTCCATGCCGCGTCCTCCATTAGGACGAGGCGCTCCTGCTCTGCTCTGCTCCGTCGCTTTTGGGACGATTGTTCGCGTAATGCCCCTTAAGGCCACACAGCGGTGACCTCGCGGTGGGTTGCGGAAGCCACCTGAGGAGCCGCGAGGGCACGTGGGCGATCCACGGCTGCGCGATTTAGCGTCTGGAGATGCCACCGACCTCACAAGTGGTGCACGAGGTCGGGACACCGAGTGGTAGGCGAGGGGCACTCCACCGGTGATCTTGAGCCTCCCACTTGCGCTGCGGGACTCGCTCGACTCCTACTAGAGTGCTCACCAACGATGGCCTTGTCCACCAAGGCACGGAAGTCCGGAAGTCGGCGATGGAGAGCTTGTCCGGCTCAAGGACAAGCCAACCACGAAGTTCTCTGCTTGCGCATCGGTGGCCACCTCCTCCAAGCATAACGAGCGGATGGTTGAACTCGTATAAATACTCGAAAGCGTGCGACGCCACGCTTAGGGCCAAAACTCCTCTTCTTGGCGTCATCACACCGCGAGGATGTGAGAGCGTCGGAAGAAGCGAGGCGGAACTCCTCGAGGAGACTACATGGCGGTGGCCGCGCCATAGCGAAAACTCTCCCACCAAGAGAGCGCCCTCCAGCGGTGGGAGGCGAGCGGTGCCTTCTCGGCTCACGGCGCTGCGCGATCTTGACTTCGCTCAACTTGTGCAGCCGGTCGTCGTCGGCGGGTCCTCGGACACAGAAGGTGGGGTGAGCGCGGAGGAACTCGATAGTCCCCACGCGGTGGTAGCCACCCCACCTCCCGATCTGAAGCGCGGCGTGAGGCGGTGTTCGCGCAATGTCGCCTCCGGGATCCGCGTCGATCCATGCGGTTGCGCTCGATGCGAAGCAACACCTCGCCATGGGCGGAGGAGGAGGAAGCTCCTCATCCGGTCCACTGACCGAGATCTAGTAACACGACGGGAGGCATCTGTTTCATTCAAAATTTTATGTTAGCAACTAATACTTGAAAAGTAAGATTTAACAACAACGAAGTAATGAAAGCAAAATCTTTAAAACAACTCTACAACGACGAGAAAGACCAAGGTTAAAGCCAACTTCTCGTCGACCCACCCGTATTGAATGAGCGAGTAATCGATCAAGAAGATAAAAATTTCAGCACCTCGAACTAAAGCAAACACAATCATAAAACAATAATTAGGTCAACAAAATAATGTCGGATGCTTAGCTAACTAGTATCACTTCTACCCTTTATTCCCTTCAAGTTTTAGTTGATTTATTCTCTCATTCTCTACCTAATTAGAACCTCAAGTGCTGTCAGGAAGCCGACGCTTCTTTGTTCGATTTTGCATCCAAGCTCTAGTCGTGACCAAACCATTCGAAGCTTCAAAACCTTGAGGCAGGCAGCTCACAATTCAATTTGCCAAACTCGGTGGTCCCAAAACCCAATTAACTGTTAACATTATCTTTGAAAAGAAGAGAGGAAAAAATTTCAAAACTCAAATTAGAGTAAGAGGAGAAAGAAAGCTAAGGTAGGTAAGGAGTAAATCGAGAATCAACAGGTTTTCACAAAACCATTTGGTACTTGAAATTTGGTTTTCCCAAAATATCCTAAGAGACGACTAGCTCAGGTTACTACGGTCAGTATGGCTCGATACCAAGCTTGTGGGGACCAGGATTTATTTAACTCGTAATACTTAAGCAAGCATTACCAATTAAATAAAACCAGCCGAGACATGTATACTTCCCAGTGCGATATACATACCCGCTACAAACATACGCATCAATTCCATTCATCACATAGAACCAAAACATTACAGACGAAGAAAAGACATACATTAATTAAATGAGTCATTACAAAAAGGGGCCTTTCACCAAATGACAATAAGCACAAAAGTAAATAAGCGTGAAACAAAGCGCCATAAGATGGTGAACCAAAGAGCCAACCGGTGTGCCTTTACCCACAAGGCAACCGACCGGACCGCTGGCTACTCGCTCTCCCAACCCAAGCACATCTCGCAAGTACCTTGGCTTACGAGCAACCTCCTCTGCAACAAAAGATTAGCATGCAAAGCATGTGAGTACATCAACTTGTACTCATAAGGCGGCGTGTGAGATAACGTAACTATAATGTAGCTATATGCGGTACATTTAATTGGAGGCCATATGGTTTATTTAAGCACAAAGCAACGTTTATTTGCAATAATGTAATACATTTAAAAGCAAGTTTACAATTCATTTTCAAGGGTTCAAAATAATGCATAGCGACCAAGTAAATAATAAGTAAAGAGCACCAACACCTAGAAGCGACTCACCCAAGTCACCACAACAATAGCATGAACTCCCGTTCATACCACGTCAAGTTTTAAGTTTTTAAGCGGTTATAACACTAGCTCTTGAAAAGCTTACCCAAGCGCGTCCATAACCTAGGACGAGGCTATTCGAATAGATTTATCCTGCGGGTGGTACCACTTTACCCACACTTCTGCATCGCTTTAAGCCACATGATTGACCCGCTCATCGTAGGTAGGCCACACGCTAAGTCCTCTGAGACTTTTCCAATATTGTGTACTAGGCACGACCGCTCGTATGGACCGAAATCCATACGCTCGTTGCCCGGCCGAAAAAGACAAGCGCCACAAAGGCCCGGCTTTTTGGACAAGCGCAACGCCCCAAACAACAAAACCACACGCCACCCGCCTAGCACACGCCAAAGTACTCGGTCAAGAGGGGTTCCATATGCCCCTAGTGTGGTTGATACGCAAATAAATGCACGAGTAACTGAGGACTCACAAGATGCTCGGTCCTTAATTGACACGGGCACCAATCCGATCACACCAAGAAAGAATCACACCAACATACCATTGTGCCCGCGTCGAAACCAGTTTTTCATTTTTAGTTTTGTTTTAAATGGATTTGCAAAATTAATCGGGCACCAAACACCAAGTGTTGGATAATAAGAGTAATAGTAGTTGTGTGATCCGGACCACCAAGCAGTCGATGATCGCCCCACTACTGAGCACTAAGCATGGCTAAGCAATATAACACGTGACTACTAAGTGATGAGGCCCCCATGAACCCTAACCACGACCAAATAACCTAGGCTCATGTAGTAGAGGAATAAACATTTAGCTACAGGGGATGCAACTAAAGGATTTCTAACCATAATTTAACACAAATTAGCAATGCATACATATAGTTGAAGCAAAGTATTAAACTTTGAAAATAATAGGATTAAGGATATGATCAAGCCGCTTGCACAATTGTTGTTGCTCAAGAGGTTGCTCGATGTGCTATCGGGCTCAACGGACTCTTAAATCACCTAATCGCATAAGCAAATACACGGCAAAAGAGCAATAAGGCAATAAACCCTAATCACAAAATTTGAGCAAAAGCAACCAAAAGACACAAAAATTATACACAAGGTAAAACCAGCACCTATCTAGACATAGAATCTGGAAAAACCCAATTTGGATTTTGGAGCAAAAGATATTAAGGAAATAGCTATTTTCGGCCATTTTTATTTTACTGTAGCAAAAATATTTTCCTAATGATTTTGGAGCTGAAATTTTTATGGTAGCTAGCTACTGGTAGAGTGATAGCCCATATAAAATTTCAGGTCATTTGGAGTTATATTGCAAAAGTTATGATTTTTATGATTTAAAAGGGTATTAAAACTAAATTTTAGTCCTTATGATTTTAACAACATAGGATTTATGAAACTAATTTTCCTAGCAATTAGACTATCGGAGAAACTACTCCAATTGGATTCATACAAAAATGAGCTATAGATAAAAAGATATGCATTTTACAAGTTTGCTAAAAGTTCTGAAAAACAGTATTAAGTTCACTTGTTTACTATTTTTGAAAATGGTTTTGGTGTTTGATCATGGTCCAAACTATTTTTATAATTAGGTTCAAGTTATGTGGAAGCTAACAAAATTGGAATCATCCGGTTTGGAGCTAAGATGACGAAGATACAAAAATGTGAAGGCACTAACCTCTTTCTGTTTTTGAGACTTGGCCAAAACCGAAAGTTTTCTACTCGAGCGGCGTGGGCGATTGAGAGCCGTCGATCCGAATCGAGCGTCCGGTTGAATCCGCGCGCAAATACTGGCGCGCAGAGGAGAGGCGGCGGCGTGGAGGCGAGGACCGCAGATCTACGGATCGGACGATCCTGCGAGCCGCGTCGCCCGACACGAGCTCCGTCCGACAACGAGGAGCTCCGACGCGAGCTTGCGGCTTGTCGCCGCGAGGATCGCCATGGCGGCGCCGGACAAGGCTTAAACGGAACCTACGGCTATTGCGCATCTAGTGGGGCAGAAACTCGCCGAGTGGACGAGAGAGGCGCGACGGCGAGAGAGCGGAAGAGGTGCTACGGCGGCAACGAGCGGATCGACTAAACTACGCGCGAGCGAGTGACGGCTAAAGTTACTCTGGTCACACGAACCCAACGCGACCAGCCGAGCCCAAATGGTAGCCGCGGCAGCCGGAGGTTAACAGCGGCGCGCGGCGACAAAGAAGGAATCTGCGGCCACAGTGCGGCAAAGGCCAAGCGGAGAAGAGCTTAAGCTCACGAGGGCTCCGGAAGGCGGTGGTGTCGATGAAGCCGGAGGAGGCACGAGATGATGGCCGCGGCGAAGAAGCGGCGGTGCGAGAGAGGCAGCGGTGCAAGCAATCTGAGAGACACAGAGCTCCAATGAGTGGGGCACTAGGTAGAGAGACACCGGGATGCTCTCGGAGCAAGGGATCGGCCGAGAGGTCCTTACGGACTTGAGGACGAAGGGGCACTTGCGGCCACCGAGGAAAACTCGAAATCGATGACCTCTGCGAAGATCAAGGCCAGCGAGGTTAGGGGTAATGCTCGCGAGGATGAGGAGGTGGAGAAGGAACCAAATGCCGAGCCGAGGGCACCGGGGCGCGAGCTTCACCGTGAAGCTCTGCGGCGGCAATGGCGGAAGAGATCGCGGGGAGTTTGGGGCTCGCTCAAGCTCGGTGAGTGCACGAGGGAGTAGGCGAGAGGAAGAAAGCCAAAGGAGGGTCGTAGGAGCTTAAGTAGCGGTGGGGGCACGGGGACTTCAACGGCTCTCTCTCTCTCTCCCATGGCGCGGCGGCCTCGGGTTCTCGGCGACGGAGTGGGTGAGGTCGGGAAGCGACTTCCGCGGCGCACGTCGAGCATTCAATGCGTGCGGCGAAGTCGTTGGAGGCCCCACTGCGACGACTCGGCGGCCAGCGCTCGGCGCGTGCGAGCGAGAGAGAGGAGCCGGGAGAGCGAGGAAGGAGACGCACGGTGGCCCTCGATCTGGATCCAACGGTGGCAATCGGCCGCGTCAACTCCTTGCTGGTTGAGCGGAACCGCGGATGGAAATCCAACGCCCCGATGAGCCACGTCGACGAGCCCAACCGCCGCGCACGATGCAGATTAGTTGGTTGGGTCGAGTCAAAGACTCGAACGAGCCCGACTCGGACGATGAACAATGAAAACCAGATTGGGTTTGAATTTTGAGTGAATATTTTGGGGATATAATTGGAGTATCAAATCAACTCCAAATTGAATGAAATTTTCTATGAAGCTAAATGGTTAGGTGATTGACCTTCCCAAAATTTTGAGAAGTTTTTGTGCATTAAATTTTATGTTAAAAATTTCAGAAGTGATAAACTGGGTTTGACTAAATTTAAAATGGGTTTGACTGAGCAAAAGATGGCTCAAATAAATTCTAAAAATTTGGGAAAAAATCAGGGGTGCACAATATCACCCCAATAACTTATGATAAAAGTTTGAAAGGTTTTGGACTTGAGACAATACTCAACTATGTTTTTGGACTTGAGTTGGAATATGAATTTGAATGTTTAATTCATGAATTTTCTTTTTCAAGAAATATAACAATAGTTCTGAGAGGTTAAGATGTGTGAAAAGTTTCAAAATGTACACATTTGATTACATTTGAAACACGAACCTAATATTAGGTTACATTTGAAGCACACATCTTAAGAAGGTCATTTTGGGGCTGTTACAATGGGTTACTGGGCAAATTTTACAGCAGCACTAAAGTGCCATTTTGGTTTGGATTTTATTGGTTTTATCACCCATCCTAAAGCTATCATGAACTTATCCCATTCCCTAGCACAAACTCCCTCCAACCCCATACAGCCCGTAAGAGTTGGACCCTCGAACTCCCAATCTACCACCAAAATTCCCAGGCCTACCAACCAAACAAGGGACTTTATAGCCCCTAACCCCTGAATTCCCATTCTCTCCGACTAATTCCCTCCAACCAAACATAGAGAATTTGAGAAAGCTCTAGATTTTTGTCACCAGTAAGAAAGAACCGCATATTTTGAAGATACTTTCACTTAACCCTGGACCCTGGTATTTTGCAAAACATTTTGATGCTCCCCAAGCTTGTCCACTCTCATTAAAACCAAAGGAATCATACAAGTGGGTCCCACATGTTAGTGGGAATTTAACACGCAAAACCCACCTATAATTCGAGCTTCCCTCTCCTTCCCTGACTTCCTTATCACCACCAATTGTACCTCACATCTATTGCCTCCCTCCGGTGAGCATGCCACCAACAGTGCTGCACCTTCTCCAACTCCAATAGTCATATGGCTAATCAATGAACCCCTCTAGCAATGGGCGAGAAGTCCACACAGCAACTCCCACTCTCATCTCCGCTCAAGGGTACCATATGCCGACACACCTGCACAGCCACAGCGATGATGTCCCAAAACGACAGCCATATCTATTGAACCAAACATCCTATTTGTAATTTGTTTAAACTGTTATACAGTTGTACTCCTTGTGCGAGATCAACAAAACAAGACCACTGTTGACTATACTTGCTCGCAGCAAATATTAGCTGCCACGTGGACCCCATGCGTCATAGTTACACCTAGAAGAATTTTGGCATTTGCTGGATTGCAATCCAAACAATGCCAATGTTTTGGTAATGCCCTGATTTTGGTCAACACCAAATTTTGGTATGGCATAGTGGGGGCATAAATCAAACACCCCCTTACCATTTTATCTCAAAGAAAAGTATTCCATTAATAAATTATGTATAAAAAGTGTTCTATTAATAAATTATGTATGAATCATTCCGCATCCATATGGTGAACATTCAATGTACCACAAAAAAATTGAAATGGAAAATTGCAGTGAACTTCACCTTCGCACACTTGTTTGTGGAAATTATATGGTACAATTTTTTGTTAGCTGCATAGAATTTCTGAATTTTAGATTTCCAGTAAACATAAATGAAATAAATTACTACTTGCAGATCTACAAAATGAACTTAAAACTATTTCTCCTTAGTTTGCCTTGGAAGTAAATCAGAAATTATGTACAATAATACAATTGTTGTTGATGCTTCAGAGGTGCAAACTGTAATGGTTAAAATGTTAAGCTTTATTTAGTCTGCGACAGATGCAAAGTTTCAATGTTGGTAGCAGTTTCAACTTGCATGGTGAGCAAAATGGTAGCAGTATAACTTGCATGGCGAGCAAATAGCAGGCACGCTTGATTAATGCATAGCGCAGAGAATGTGGCTAGTAAGCTTAGGCACATATAACATTACCCAAGGTATCAATAAAATGGTAGCAGTATAAGTTGCATGGCGAGCAAATAGCAGGCACGCTTGAGTAACGCATAGCGGAGAGAATGTGGCTAGTAAGCTTAGGCACATATAACATTACCCAAGGTATCAATTTTGCATTTTCTTGGCTACAATCGGCACATGCTTCATACTTCTGTACCTTTTCTTGTAAGAATTTGACATATTCTACAACCTGCGGAGGGTAACATGTGATTCATAGGAGCACTGGAAGATTATAGTAAAGCAAGAGGTATCCACTTAGAATTAGGGTGAAAGTCGTGAGAAATGAAGAATTCATCAGAAAAGAAATCTGTGCGTAAGCAAGGACCTCCAAAAGGAAGGTAGCCCTATCTCTCTTCTGATCACTGTGAGGTATAAGGTCTCGAAGTATCTGAAATCTGCATTGCAGTTAGATAATAATAATGGCGATGGTTATCGACAGAAACACGGTTATGTCAGGCAGTTGGTTGGTGGATTGGTTTCAGGGACAAGTGAAAGAAAAAAAAAAGATGGTGAGTAATGGATGGATTAAGGCAGGGAATTGGGGGTTTGCCTCTCATTGATTTTGGAGCGGCGCCTCTGCTCGGTGGCGGAATGCTTGGACCTCGGGTTGGTGGACGTGCCCGGCGCTCTGTGGTCTCCTCCGCTGCCGGCGTCGAGTTCCACTGCAGTTTATTATGGGATTCAATGCCACAGTTTATCAATGGATAGGGAGAGAAAGGCGAGGTGATAAACCGACTGACTTATATCGTTGAAGCAGAAGCCGAAGCCGAAGCCGAAGCCGAAGCCGGAGCCTCCTCCACCGCTGGAGGAAGAGGGCGAGGCTGAGGCTGTTGCGGCGGCGGCGAGGTGGGGATGATGGCGCTTCTGCATAAGGGAGGCGGCCGCGCCGCCTGCCCTAGCGCGCCTCGCCTCACGTGGATCTGAGCTGACCTCCTCGTCGTCCTCGTTCTCGTGCTCCCACGCCTTCTCTTTCTCCTCGGCGGGCGGCGGAGGCGGACTGCAAGGGGAAATGGACTCCGGTGGGATTCCGCCTCCGCGGAAGGGACTCACGCGTTTGGGATGAAGCAACCAAACCAAAACCAAAACCAAAACCCTCGATCCCGATCCCTTCCCTTGTTTCGCTCCGTTCCGTTGGAAGGGAAGAGCCGAGAGTGTGCCGGGCGTAATGCCAAACAGTACTACGGAGTCATCTCATCCCGTTTGTGATTTTTACCAGGGCGGTAGGGCTGATAATCGGCAATTTCGGTCGATATTTTTATAACATCCCAATTTTCAGGTATTTTTGAAAAATTTAAAATAAAAATAACTATTTGTTTTTATTAAATTTCTAGAGCTTAACTTCAATTTTGGAAATTAAAAGCAATTTAATTGACTAAATCAAACTTCAACTAATTCAAAATTAGGTTTATTTTGAGTTTATTCGAATTCTCTGGTAGTTAAAAACCCACTTCTCTATTTGTTTCAAATTCCCGTCGGTCGTTCATTTTTCGCCGACCAGCCCTTTGGTTTCGAACAGCCTCGCTTGTCGACCTCCTCCTCCTCGTCTGGTCACCATCACCTTCGCGGGGGCCGTGCCACCAGCGCCCACATCACCGTAGCAAAGGTCCTCGCGCATTAAATACCGTCACCTCCGACGCGTTCTTTCTCCATCTTTTTCCTCAGCCACGTGCGCATTAAATGTTGTTGTCTCCGCCCAGTCGCGTTTTTTCTCTCCCTTTTCCCACCACTCCATCTTGTCGCCTGTTCTTCCTCATTCCTCTATAAATAGCGCACCAGGGAGCATTTTTGCCTCCCTTTCGTTTTCCCCTCAACTCTCCCTCTCTCTCTCGCCCTTGTTTCGCCGAGCTTCAAGTTTCGCCACCACCTCTAGCGTCGTCGTCAGAGCCTCTCTATCAGTGTTGGGTAGTCGTATCCTTCTCGTATCCTTCTTACGACCATGTTGAGTAGTTATATCCTTCTTAGGACCTGGTAGTCGAAGCGTTCATTCGACCTTCTTCCAACCAAGTAGTCAAACCTCCTTCTGACCTTGTGACTTCAAAACTTCTGAGAGCCCGTTCTCTATCGTTCGAGCTCCGATTCGAGAGTTTGAAATTTCTAAATTCATCTAAAATCAAGATCTAGCTTCCTATCCTAAAGTTATTTGATTTGGAGTTCATTTGAATTTTATTTAGACTCTATTTGAACTCATTTCGTTCTCACGTGTAGATTTCAATGACTTCGGGGAACCTGAGTATCTCGACGAAGTAGATCCTCAGGCTTTTGAGCAAGGCAAGTTACATCTTTTGATCACATTTCAGCCCAGTATTTAAAATTATTTAAATTCTGTTTTGAACTATTATTGCATGCTTATTTATATTCCAGTAATTTAAACTCATGTTTTAAATTACTAGTAAACCACATTACGTTGTACAACCTATGTTGAAATTGAAGTTGTCTATCGGGACCACCTCGGTTGTACTAAGAAGACCTTCTAGGACCTCTTAGGGTGGTCCGACAAGACCACCCGGAGGTCTTGTAGGTCCTCCAAGAACACCCCCGGAGGAGGTCCTCTAGGACCTCCCAGGAGATCTCAAAGACCTCCCGGAGGTCTTGACTCTGTGCACTGAGTTAGTCCTAAGAGCTGAAGCTAACTTGCACAAATCAATGTAGGTGAAATCACAACCACATAGTTGTAACATCCCGTTTGTCTTAGAATTCTTACCAGATCTCAAAATCGAAAATGAACCATTTGGTTTATTGGTTTTCTCAAGCTTAACTTGGGACTTTGGAAATATTGGAGGTGTAATTTGAACTAACTAAACTCCAACTAATGCCTTTTAGCTTTTTGCTCGTTGCTGGAGTTCTCTAATGTTTATTGGCTTTTGGCCCTTTTTCTTTGGTTGTCTTGTATGCCCCTTAGCCCAGTTTTTCCTCCCCTAGACCTCCTCTTGGTCCTGATCCCCCTTTGGTTAAGACCTCCCTTGGGTTTCGACCTCCTTTTAGGTCGCAACCACCCTCGAGCTACTCTAAGCTCGGGGTTTGTGTTTCAAACCCCTTTGAGTCCTGAAATTCGATTTTGGAATTGAGTTTCCCCTCCCAGGACCTCCCCTTTGTTAGATCTTGACCGTCTGGACCTCCCCTTTATTAGATCTTGACCGGCAGGACCTCTTCTTTGTTAGATCTTGACCGTCATGACCTCTCTGGACCTCCCCCTTTGAATCTCCTCCGTTAGATCCTTTTCACTTTTAAATCTTACCCGTTGAAACTCCCTTTTGCTTGGACCTCCCATAAGTCCAAACCCTGTGCGCGCCTTTCCCTCCCTAGGACCGTTAGATCTTGTTTGGATGGCCTGATTGAGAGGAAGCATTCGCGTGGTTCGAACGTACCCTTGCACTGCGGTGCGTCCGATTGAGTTCGGGCGGCCCAATGAAAGTGTGTGTTTGTATGCTCCGAACGTTCCTTTCCCCTTTGGACCACCCGATCAAGATCGTATGGCCTTAGTTCATTGCGTCTTTCCTTTTATCCTTTGGGCCTCCTCCTTACCCTTAGGACCTCTCCGTGATCTTTTTGCAAAGACCACCCTCTTTTATCACGGTCACCCTATGTGGTCATGACCTTTGGTCTTTTTGTAAAGACCACCATCTTTTGTCACGACCACCCTATATGGTCATGACTTCTGGTCTTTTTACAAAGACCACCCTGGTAGAACAAGACTCTCTTTTGCCTCGGAGGACCTCCTCCTAGGACCACCCTTTGTTGGACCTCTCCTTTGGTCACGACTTTCTCCTGTTGCTTTGACCAACCTCGTTTGAGCTAGCACTGTCCCCTTTTCTCCTTTCTGCACGCTTTGCAGCAGAAAGTCTCTGAACATTAAATGTTGCTGCAGCACATTAAATGTGGTCTTATCTGAGGTATCTTGTTTCCTCCTTTTTAGGGCAATGCCTTGTCATATCTTTGTCCTGTTTTCACCTACTTTTGACACGTTGCCCTGAGCCTCAGTGCCTTCTCCACTACCCGTCCTGCTATTTGTAGTAAAAAATGCTTCACTTCACCACTTTTTCCTCATTTCTAACTCCCTTGTTTTGCTTGGAAGACTTAGTTCTCTCCGTGCCTGAAATCTGGAGTTTCGCTCTCCTTTGAGTTGGACCTCCTCCTCGCAGCCAGGATCTCCTACTTCTTTGGTTTTGAGTTGCATTTGTCTAAGTTCTTTTGAGTCTCTTTAAGCTTTTTTGCCGAGTTTGTCTTGTGTATTTGGTTCTTCGTGAACGTGTAAGTCCCGAGTTTAAGGAGGAGTTCTTTGATCCAGCAGCCTCTACATAAGCCTCGCCATTTCTCAACGAAGGCAAGTCGTAGACCTTTGATCATGTTGAACCTAGCATTTCAAATATATGTTGTTTTACTCTATCATGCATGGCTACTTTTATAGCAAAGGTTTTGGGCAGTAGCTTTACCTAACTGCGCTATACCTCCTTGGGTGTTTGTACTCGTCATGTTGACATGATTTTCCCTTGGAAACCTTAGTTGGGCAGGTTTCGTTGGCACTCCTTATTTTTGCTAGCACGGGACCGTAGTTATGCTTAGCTTAGCTCAGAACCGCGGGTGTTGAGAACCTTGTTTTCCTTCTTTAATAATCTTGAATAATGAACTATGAAACCTGTGGTGTGAGACCACTGTTGTGCAGTTGTGGTGGGATGCCATAGTTGTATCGATTGTGGTGTGATGCCACCTTTGTTAAAACTTGTGTGCTTGGACTTGGTGGTCATTTGGCTTGGTTGAACCCAAAACTGTTTTATGCTCGGGCGAGAAGGCCGAGAGTGAGTAGCGGGTGCTCTAGGGTGGTGTCCTAGAGTCACATTGGGTTGTGGATGATCTCGCTTGAGCAGCAACCAAGGACTTAACTTTGTGTTCTAAGGATCCGGGTATTTTCGTGCAACAACAAGACCATTTTATGGGGGTGGTCTGGGCTAAATAATTAGTAAGGAGCTGACTTGTTTCTATTGTGGTTGAGTGTGTGATTCGCTGACGCAAGAGGGGGCACGAATCTGACGTGGTGTGAGGTCCGTTAGAAGCGAAACCTTAGCGGGAAGCTCTGAGCCAGTTCCAAGCTTTGTAAAGGCCTTGTCGCGCTCTCTAGACTGCTCATCTTTGGAAATGATCAAGGGTTTCGACGGGAGCCCGCCCCGCTAGAGAGGTCGTGAATTGTGGGTAAAGTTGTACACCTCTGCAGAGTGTAAAAATCTATTCGAATAGCCAAGTCCTTGGTCATGGACATTGCCTGGTGATTTTGCGCAATGAGTAGCTTTTCAAAAGAGGTTTGGTGCACCCTAGGGTGGTCCAAGGTGCTCCTGAGTTGGTGCTCAGGGAGGTCTTGGAGCCTTAGGGTGGCCTTTGGGTGCTCTGGAGTTAGTGCTCCACGGTGGTCGTGGGGGTGGTTCTAGACGTGGATGCGATCAAGACCTCCCACACGCGGTCTTGGGAGTGAGTTGGTGCTCACGACCTCCTTTTAATAGAGTTGTGCTTTTGTGTTTTTTGTTTTAAACTCAAGTTTTCAATCTATCTATGCTATTTCCTGTTAAATTTTGCTCTCTGCAAACTAACCATGTAGCTCACCTTGGTCAAAGCCAATGCATAAATATTTATTGCATACTTGTTCCCTTCGATTTGCTGAGTACATTCAACGTACTTATGGCTTTAAGCCCTCTGTTTGAGCAATGGCCGAAGATGACCCAGTTCAAGGTGGCTCAGACCTCTTCGAGGAGTTCTTTGATGATCCAGCCTTCTAGGGACGTCCTCCACTCGACAGCATATGGGTTTGTCGGATGGCTCCACGCGTTTTTGGTATTTTTGCTGTAAGGCTCTGTTGTCGTTTTTGTAAACCCTCGTTGGCAACGCTTGTAAACAATCTTGGCCATAAGGCCCTTGCTTATATTAAGTTGTGCTTTGTCTGTTGTTCCAGTTGTTGGACTGTGTAGTTGTGTTCTCACCAATGTTGAGTTGTGCGAGTTAGCTTCGGTTCCTGGGACTAACTCAGTGCACATAGCTAAGACCTCCGGGAGGTCTTTGAGATCTCCTGGGTGGTCCTGGAGGACCTCTTCCGAGGGTGTTTTTGGAGGACCTACAAGACCTCCGGATGGTCCCGTCGGACCTCCCTAAGAGGTCCTGGAAGGTCTTCTTAGTACATCCCGAGGTGGTCTCGACAGAGGTGGTATCAGAGCTCTAGTCGACTATAGGACATGACCCTTAGTTAGCATGGTCGTTTTAGTAAGTTTCAAAAGTTATTATGTAAATCAAACCAACTTTGTAACTTGCCTAGTGGTTCTTTTCTTGTCTTGATCTGTTCTGATCTTACCTTGTTCATTTCTTTTCTTATCTTACTCTATTCTTTTCTTTCCTCCTTTCTCTGGAACTTTGTTTTTCAAGCTTTAACTTGACCTTCTTACCCCTGTAACCTCTATAGGGTTGTTCCTATGGGTTTCTAAGTGGTAGTGGTCTTTTAGTTTTTTGTATCATTTAGTAAGGTCAATAGGACCTTTTGCTTGAGTTTTATTGCCTCCTTTTAGCCTTTTGGCTTTTGCTTTTTGGGTTTAACTAGTTTACCCCAAATCGGTTGATCTATCTCTCTTCTCCCATGTTCTAACTCACCTTTTGTGCTATTTCCCCCTTGTCTATTATGCTTTCTTTCTTGTTTTTAAACTTGAGAGTTCTGTGCAGATGGTTCAAACTCGACAGTAGAATAGTTGCCTCCACCACCACCTCCTCCAGCACCAGTGATAGAACAAGGTTGGGGCAGTTTATGGCAGCACAAGCACAGATGATGAACTCAATGATGCAAAACTTGAACCAGATGATGGCCCAACAAAGCCAGACCACTACAGCCCTACTTGCCATGATGAGTCAAAGCAGCCAAGTAGCAGCTGTACCACTACCTCCACCTCATGTTCATCCACAGTCAAGGCTGTCTGAGTTTATGAAGACGCGTCCGACCATCTTTTCAAGTTCCTCTGAGCCTCTAGATGCGGAAGACTGGTTGAGATCAACAGAAAAGAAACTTGAAATTGCACGTTGTGAAGACCGCGAGAAGGTGTTGTTTACCTCACACCAGCTGGGAGGAGCTGCCGCAGAATGGTGGGACACCTTCTGTGCCTCCCATGTTGAACTGCAGAGGATCACATGGGAGGAGTTCGCAATAGCTTTTCGCCACTCCCATGTCCCTGATGGGAAGCTGGAGACGAAGAAAAATGAGTTTCGGGACCTCAAGCAAGGGACTATGTCCGTGAGTGAGTATCTTACCAAATTCACTCAGTTGTCCCGCTAGGGAGGACGTTGCCACTGATGATGCCCGGCAAAAACGCTTCAAGCGAGGTCTTCATCCTAGCTTGAAAGTTCAAGTTATTGTCATTGACTACACTGATTTTCAGCACATGGTGAACAAAGCTATGCTCATTGTAGAATCCCGCAAAGAGCTCTCTAAGTCTTACAAAAGGAAGATGCCACCCTCCAGTGCTCAACAAGGACCTTGTGAGGACCCAGGGTATTTGACTCGTAATACTTAACCTACAAGCGATTCTAGTATTACCAATCAAATATCCTAAGCCTCAATGGACATGTGCTTCCCAGAATTGCAGCACACATACGTCTTTACAAAATCATGCATCATTTCCATACATCAGTAATACCAAGTCTAGCAAAAGACATACAAGATATAGAGTTATTACAAAAGAGCCAACCGACCAAATAATATAAGAGTAGCATAGAAGACAGCGGAAGCCAAAGCGCCATAAAATGGTAATAACAAAATCCAACCGGTTAGCCAACATAACCCACAAGGCAATCGACCGGGCCGCTAAGCTAGTCGCACCCGCCGCAGCAAAACTGTAACATCCCATGTTTCAGACTTGTGTTTCAAATGTAAGAAAATGAGTAGAAATTAAAACTTTTTCTTACATTATGTATTTCCTGTGAGTGCTAAACAATTCTTGTACAAGAGTTATGGAAATACAAAGTCACAAGTCTTTTGATCCAAATCTTGATCTTGCAAAAACAATCTTGTCGAATATTTTGATCATCTCCTGGAAGTATTTTTCCTAAGTTCTTGGGATGGTATGTGACCCCTCTGAAAAATTTCACAATTTTTAGAAATTGTTTGAATATTTTTAGAGGCGATCAAACTGTTTGACTCTTAGTCAAACCTTGAACCAGTACCTTGTAGAATTTTTGGAGGAAAATGTATAGCACAAAAACCTCTGAAAATTTTACTCAAGGTCAATCACTCAGTTGGCAAGCTCCTGTAAAAATTTTATAATTTTTAGAGTAAGTTTGCTACCTCAAATAAATCCCCAAACTTCAGGTCAGTTTAAAACCCAAATTCAGGTCTGAGCCGATCATTAATGTTGTCTTGCCGGCATATCGCGTGTGCCACTAAGTCCCAGGACCTCCTCGATTGAGCCGGCCCTCTAGACCTCCTCGAGCTCGCTCCCCTTGGGCCGTTGGATTCCCATCCAATGCCCCAGACCTCCCCGCTGCTCTGAGTGAGCTCTTGGGCACTCTCAGCCTGTAGATCCTAATCCAGTGGTCAGGACCTCCTCGCCGCGAAGACCTCCTCTGCCTCGGGAAATCTGGGACGTCCAGGACCACCCCGAACGCATCTGGGACGTCTAGGACCTCCCTCGGCTCTGTTTTCCTTCCTCCCGACCTCCCTGAGGTCTGGTCATCATGGTTTTCACGCGCCTGTGTGTGTGTCAGGACCAGAGCAGTTGGGAGTAGTGATAAGTCACATTTTTGTCCTTGTCAACGGCTCCTTTCTGCCACGCATGGTGTGTCGAGCTTTACCCTAAAAGAAGTCATCCCCTACCGCTCTTATCAAATCTAGCAAGTCCATGGCAGAGCATGGACTTTGTTCCGCAGTGGGACTTGTCCACACCTTTGTCCGAGCTCCCGCTTTATCTAGCTCAAGGCCCTCCCCAATTTCTTTTTCCTACTCTTGGTTGCTGCTTGGACTCCCTCGGTTGTGAGTGTGAGCCCCAAACTTGAGCACCCGAGAGCACCACCCTCCCTGCCATCATTGTCGACCTTGGAGCTCCCTGTCGAAGCTTGAGCTCCAGTGGTTTAATTGCAACCTTGGCTTGCCCACTTGTTCAATTAGCCACCTTGGGGCATCTTTTCTAACCAAATCGGTTGGTTTCAGGGGGAGGCATTGTGGGGACCTGTTCTTCGCGGTCGTCCCTACCTCCGAGCTCCTCTGATCCTCATCTTGGCTGTGAGGACCCGGAAATATTTAACTAGTAACACTTAACCTCCAATTGGTTCTAGCGTTACTAATTAAACATTCTAAGCCTCGATGGACATATGCTTCCCAGAATTGCAGCATATGCACATCATCACAAAATTACACATCATTTCCATACAACAAACATCACTAAGTTCAACAACGACATACATAAAGTAAAGTTATTACAAAAGAGCCGACCGGCCAAATAGAACAACATACAAGAAAGACAATGAAGCAAAAGGTGCCATAAGATGGCTAGAACAAAAGTCGTAGGTTAGCCAACATAACCCACAAGGCAACCGATCAGGGCTAAGCTAGTCGCCATAAGCTACCACAACAAAGCTCACAAAGTGAGGCCCTCGAGCTCACCTTCTTCCTCTCGCAACAAATACATTTAAGCAAGATAATCGAGTACACAAAGGCACTCATAAGGATCGCGTGTGGAATAGCGAACCTATTCATAAACTACATGCAAGCTTATTGAGGTGGAGGTTATATGTCTCATTTGCATAAAGCCAACTTTATTTGCAAAAATGTAATACATTTAAAAGCGTGTTTGCAAATCTATTTTGTTGTCAACATAAAAGCGTAATAAAGATACATACAAGTAACCACACAGAAGTGACTATCCCAATAGCCACCACAACATATACGAATCCGATTCGTACTCACCCATCAAGTTTTAATTAAAAGGTTGAAGTCTAACTCTTGAAAGACCTTGCCAAGCGTGTCCATAACCTAGGGCGAGGCTATTCCAATAGTTTTAACCTGCGCAGGTGTACTAATGTACCCACACTTCATCGCCTTTAAGCCACAAAGCACACTTCCAAGGTATGCCGGCATGGCTAAGTCCTACGAGACGTTTTCCAATATTGTGTATTAACCACGAGCCGCTCGTATGGATAGAAACCCATACGCTTACATTGCAAGTCGAAAGACAACAAATCCCATCACGGTGAAGTCTTTCGGACACTGTCAATCCCCAACACCATCCCTCCTGCGACTCACTGCGACCAAGCCAATACACGCCAAAGTACTAAGTCAAGAAAGGTCCCATACCCTCTAGTGTGGTTAGCACGCTAAAATGCTTGGTTTAGTGTAACAAGATGTTCGGTCCTTGTTGACTCGGGCACCATTCCAGTCACACCCAAAATCACACTATCTTACCATTGTGCCCAAGTCTAAATCATTTTGTTTGCAGTTTTAGTTTTCATAAGTAGACATGGCACAAGGTGGAAATCATAAATCATAATAAGTTTTGTGTGATCGAGGTTATCGACAAGTCGATAACCGCCCATTTCTACCGAAGCTAAGTATGGCTAAGCAATTAGTTCGCAAACTACTAAGTGACAAGAGCTCATCCACGAACTCTAATCACAGCAATAACCTAGGCTCATGGTAGTAGAGGATAATCATTTGCTAAGGAAATGCATCTACTAGGCCAACTATCGATAATAGTTAAAACAAGATAGCAATGCGTACATAGAAGTTGTAAACAACATAAATACTTAAAATCTGGGATTAACATGATCAAACTGCTTGCCTTGCTGGATTTGTTCTTGCTGCAGAGGAGTGCTCGGTTCAAAGTTTTCTTGAACCTAACGCTAAAAGGCGATGAAAACCGATAAGAAACGAAGAACACCAAAAGAAACTCAACAAAGAAAGAACATCCAAATCCAATGAAATTCATACAGCAGCTAGTGGTTGATTTTATACAATTTTAGAAATAAGAATCACTCTATTTGGACTTAGCATGAAAAGTTATGCTCTAAACAATTTTGCTCATTTGAAAAATCCAGTTTAATTCCTATCTCATTTGTTCATGGCGAAAATTTCCAAAATGATCTAAGGTCCAAATTTTTATGGTAGGTAGATAATAGTATCCTAACAACAAAGAAAGCTGAGTTTGCACAATTTGGAGTTCTAATGAATTAGTTATGACTTTTCTAAGTTCTAAAACTAGCATATCTCATTTTTCAGAACATGAATAAAGACAAAGCCTAGTTCATATTAAAGCATGTCTATAGACAAATTTTATCAGTTGAGTTTGCTCAGTTTGGAATTACAGAGAATAAGTTATGCATTTTACAAATTTTCCATGAATTTCTAGACATCATTTTTCACTAAACAAGATCATGTAGTTAAATCATTTTCTGCTATATGACAGGGCCTAATTTCATTCTCGATTAAAATTCATACTATAACAAAGCTACAAAGAATGGAATCATTCAAAAGGAGTTAAAATGACAAAGTTATGCACTTTTGAACTTTGAAACATAAAAGACTTAGAACATTTGAGCTCTGGAGTACCAAACAGAATCGAGCGAAAGGAGAGAGGTCGGGCCGTTAGATCAAGATCTGACGGCCACGAGCCTCAAGCCAAGCGCACACAAGACCTCCTCCCGCGACCGGAGGTGCGGGTATTGAGATTAGATCCAACGGCCACGACCGGTGCATGCACAGCAAGACGCAATGGAGGTCCTAGCGCCTATCGGAGTCGTGGACCGTCGGATCGAGATCCGGCGGTCCCGAGCACTAGGGGAGGTCCTACGGGTAAACCTACGGAGGGAGGTGCAGACGGCTAAGATCTCACTGAGGAGGTCTTCAACGGTCTAGATCCCCAGAGGGAGGTCTTTGCGGACACAATCAAGTGAGGAGGTCCCGATGGTGGGATTCAGCCGAGGAGGTCTTGGGCGGCCAAGATCTACTCTGGGAGGTCCTAAGTGACGAGGTTTTAACTGAAGGAGATGCGGGCGGCTCGAGATAAGGCCTAGGAGGTCTGAACGGTCCGGGACACACGGAGGAGGTCGAGCGCTAAGGATTTTACAAAATGAGATCTAACGCTCGATCTAAACCGGGAGGTCGTGAATGGTCGAGATTGAGCCTAAGAGGTCTGAAAGGGGGTTTTCTTTGTAAAGGCCGGTGGCTTTTACAAAGAGGACTTAAGGGTGTCTTTGCAAAAATGACCAAGGGAGGTCTTTGCAAAGAGGACCTCTGTGGAGGTCGAGGTGGTTTTGGCAAAATGGCCCGAGATGGTCCTTTTCGCAGAGTGGTCCTAGCGGCTAGGATTTGACCGAGGTGGTCCTAGGCAGTTAGGATCACCCTAGGAGAGTGTTTGGCGCAAGATTTTACACAGAGCGGATCTAACGGCTAAGAGCTAATCCCGGGAGGTCTTTAACGGCCGAGATTGCTCCAGGAGGTCTTGGGACTAAGAAACTACACTGAAACCCTTCTACTGCAGATCTAACTAGGGGTGGTCTTAAACGGCTAAGATCCAACGATGGGAGGTCCTGAGACTAGAGTTTTCCAGAAATGAATCTAAAGCCTAGATCTAATCCCGGAAGTCATCGACGGCCAAGAACAACCCGAGGAGGTCAGAGGACTTGTGAAAATCCGACAAAGTACAGAGCACCATGCCGAGATCGCCGACACGTCGCCGACGACCAAGACCACGCGCGGGACCAAGGCCACCAAAACGGCTAATACTATTGCGAACCTATCGGAGGCATTCTCACGACGGGTGGCTTAGAACGCCAGGCCGAGAAGGAGCGGAGGTGGTTTCGGCAAAATCCAAAACGCGAAAATACGCTCACGAGCTACCCTAGCCAATGCTTAAACTCTACAGGGCTAAGGTGAACTCACCCGAGTGCGGGGAAGGTCTAGAGGAGGTCGGAGAAGACCCAGCCATGAGACGACGCGAGGTGGTGAAGGTGACGACGACCAGGTGCCCCGAAATGGCAAAGCAACAAGAATGATCAGTATCCCTTCGCGATGACCTCGGGGTGGTCCAGTAGCAAGGGATTGAACTGGGGCACTCACCGGAGCTGGGAACGATGAAGTGCCCTAACGGCCGCGCAGCTCCAAAACTTGAATTCCGACGACCCCTGAGGAGATCATACAAAATCAAGTTAGGAAAAAGCCCTGCGATGACCACGGGTCCAAAATGAAATGAAGAGGGGACTCAAAACCACTAGAGCTCCAACGACAACGAGGAGCTCCAAGGTCCCGAAAATGGCGGATCCGGTGTTTCCGGAGTTCTGAGCTCCACCAACAGAAAGGGAGCTGGGGAAAATGTGCGGGGAAACGAAGATCAAAGGGGTGCTCGGTGGTATAAAAACTGACGAGCACCGCACAAGGAAAAGGGGGCCCCCGCGGTGAGCTACGGCAAGCTCGACCGCGCTAAAACTCGGGCTAAGGAAGTAGGGCAGCGCGAGCGCGGCTTGCCGAAGCCGGACGCGCCACACCGACTGGTAAGTGGCGTTGACGAGGCGGCAAGATTTGATGAGCCACGCCACGCCGCGTTGATGCGCCGCGGCGTGAGGAAGAAGAAGACGGTGAGAGGCTAGGTGCTTTGGTGAGCGTCGATATGAATCCAACGGCCGTAAAGCACACACCACACGCCGTTTGGCCCGACAGAGCCCGGCGGGGTCCGACTTCGGGTCTATCTCGAGCCCGAGTCTGACTCCGACCACCTATGATTTTGGGGATTAAAATGAGCTGAACCTTAGGGAATTGTTTGAGCTAGCAAAACAACTTCAAAGATTCTGAAATTTTTACAGGAGTTTGCCAGCTAAAGGATTGACCTTGCCTAAAATTTTCAGAGGTTTTGGTGCTGTGGATTTTCCTCCAAAAATTTAACAAGGTGTTGGTTCACATATTGACCAGATTTTAAATTGGGTTGACTTGCCTCCAAACTCATTCAAACAATTTCTAAAAATTGTAGAACTTTTCGGAGGAGCCCCAAACCAACCCAAGAATTTAGGAAAAATATTTCCAGGAGGTTATCACAAGGTGGAACGAGAATGTTTTTGAAGGATCAAGATTTGGATCAAAGGCTTGTGACTTTGTATTTCCATAACTTCTTGTACAAAAGTCATTCAAGACAAGCAGGAATACAAGATGTAAGGAAAAGTTTTAATTTCTACTCATTTTCTTACATCCGAAACACAAGCCTAAAATTGGGATGTCACATTGGCCCTGGTGAGTTCATTCTAGCCTCCTAGAGCTCGAGCATTTGTTAGGTTAGGTCGTAACGGGTCTTTTCATGTTTTCGGTTTTGCCGAAAATTTGTTCACCGCTCCTCTCCGGCTCGCCGGCGTTCTGAGCTGTCGCCACCGTTGAGAGTTAGCCTGGTAGGTCCGCGACGTTGTTGTGAGCATAGCGGTACCCTTGGTTCCCGCCGGCGTGGTCCACGTCGCTGGCGGTGAGCTTTTCCTTAGCTCGGGAGTTTTGCCGTGTCGTACTCGGTCAGGTTCTGTAGTTTAATGATTGGCATTAATGTTGTCCTGAGCCGATCATTAATGTTGTCTTGCCGGCATATCGCGCGTGCCACTAAGCCCCAGGACCTCCTCGGTTGAGCCGGCCCTCTAGACCTCCTTGGGCTCGCTCCCCTTGGGCCGTTGGATTCCCATCCAATGCCCCAGACCTCCCCGCTGCTCTGAGTGAGCTCTTGGGCACTCTCAGCCGGTAGATCCTAATCCAGTGGTCAGGACCTCCTCGCCGCGAAGACCTCCTCTGCCTTGGGAAATCTGGGACGTCCAGGACCACCCCGAACGCATCTGGGACGTCTAGGACCTCCCTCGGCTCTGTTTTCCTTCCTCCCGACCTCCCTGAGGTCTGGTCATCATGGTTTTCACGCGCCTGTGTGTGTGTGTCAGGACCAGAGCAATTGGGAGCAGTGATAAGTCACATTTTTGTCCTTGTCAACGGCTCCTTTCTGCCACGCATTAATTGTGTCAGAGCTTTAACCTAAAAGAAGTCATCCCCTACCTGCCCTTGTCAAATCTAGCAAGTCCATGGCAGGAGCATGGACTTTGTTCATAGTGGGACTTGTCCACACCTTTGTCCGAGCTCCCGGCTTTATCTAGCTCAAGGCCCTCCCCAATTTCTTTTTCCTACTCTTGGTTGTCGCTTGGACTCCTCGGTTGTGAGTGTGAGCCCCAAACTTGAGCACCCGAGAGCACCACCCTCCCGACCATCATTGTCGACCTTGGGCTCCCTCGCCGAAGCTTGAGCTCAGTGGTTTAATTGCAACCTTGGCTTGCCCACTTGTTCAATTAGCCACCTTGGGGCATCTTTTCTAACCAAATCGGTTGGTTTCAGGGAGGCATTGTGGGGACCTATTCTTCAGCGGTTGTCCCTACCTCCGAGCTCCTCGAACCTCATCTTGGCCTGTGAGTTCATTCTAGCCTCCTAGAGCTCGAGCATTTGTTAGGTTAGGTCGTAGCAGGTCTTTTCATGTTTCGTTTTGCCGAAAATTTGTTCATCGCTCTCTCTCGCTCGTGGCGTTCGAGCGCCGTCGCGGCCGAGTTAGCCCAGTAGGTCCGCGACGTTGTTGTGAGCATAGCGATACACGTTGGTTCCGCGGCGTGGTCCACGTCGCCGCGTGAGCTTTCCTTAGCTCGGGAGTTTTGTCGTGTCATTACTCGGTTGGGTTACGTAGTTTAATGATTGGCATTAATGTTGTCTGAGCCGATCATTAATGTTGTCTTGCCGGCATATTGCGCGTGCCACTAAGTCCCGGGACCTCCTCGGTTGAGTCGGCCCTCTAGACCTCCCGGGCTCGCTCCCTGGGCCGTTGGATTCCCATCCAATGCCCCGGACTCCCGCCGCTCTGAGTGAACTCTTGGGCACTCTCGGTAGTAGATCCTAATCCAGTGGTCGGGACCTCCTGCCGCGAAGACCTCCTCGCCTCGGAAATCAGGGACGTCGGGACCACCTCAACGCATCTGGGACGTCTAGGACCTCCTCGCCTCTCTTTCCTTCCTCGACCTCCACGAGGTGGTCATCATGGTTTTCACGCGCTGTGTGTGTGACGAGGACGAGCGATTGGGGCGGTGATAAGTCACATTTTGTCCTTGTCAGCGGCTCCTTTACGCCGCGCATTACATTGTGTCGAGCTTTAACCTAAAAGAAGTCATCCCCTCGTGCCCTTGTCCAAATCTAGCAAGTCCATGGCGTAAGCATGGACTTTGTTCCTGATGGGACTTGTCCACACCTTTGTCCGAGCTCCCGGCTTTATCTAGCTCAAGGCCCTCCCCAATTTCTTTTTCCTACTCTTGGTTGCTTGCTTGGACTCCTCGGTTGTGAGTGTGAGCACCAAACTTGAGCACCCAGAGAGCACCACCCTCCTCGCCATCATTGTCGACCTTGGAGCTCCTGTGAAGCTTGAGCTCCAGGTGGTTTAATTGCAACCTTGGCTTGCCCACTTGTTCAATTAGCCACCTTGGGGCATCTTTTCTAACCAAATCGGTTGGTTTCGGGAGGCATTGTGGGGACTGTTCTTCGCGATCGTCCCTACCTTCCCTACCTTCTTCCTCGTCTCCCGTGAAGTTCACCGGTCACGGAGCACGTCCTTGGGCTTCCTCCTCTCCTCCGAGACTACACTACAACTAGATTAGACTACAACCTTTTAAAAACTTAAAACTTGACATGGGTGGTATGAAGGGGGACTTCATGCTATTGTTGTGGTGGCTATTGGGTTAGTCACTTCCAGGATGTTGATGTCATCTATCTATTGTTATTTTTGTCTCTCTGTTATTTGAACAATAAAAATTAATTGCAGACTTGCTTTTAAATGTATTACCTTATTGCAAATAAAACTTGCTTTATGCTGAAAATAAGTCCAGAGCCTCCTCCACTTAAATAAAGCTTGCATGTAGTTAATTATAGTTCTGTTATCTTACACGTCAGTCTTGCGGGTACAAAAATAATTTTTGTACTCATTTGCTTTGCTTAAGTTTTTGTTGCAGAGGAAGAAGGTGAGCCCCAAGGGCCTCACTTTTGTGAGATGTGCGGTTTCTGGGACGACTAGTTTGGCGGTCCGGTTGGTTGCCTTGTGGGTTTGAGGCACACTGAGTGGCTTTTGTTTATCGCCATCTTATGACACTTTTGCTTCCGCTAATTGCTTAGATATTTGTATGACATTTGGCCGGACGGCCCTCCTTTTGTAATAACTTTATATTAAGTATGTCTTCTAGTTGGTCGCTTGCTTCGGTTCTATGTGAATGTATGGAATTGATGCATGATTTTGTATTGAGGTGTGTATACTGCATTTCTGGGAAGTATACATATCTCGAGGCTTGATTTATTTGATTTGTGATGCTAGGACCAAGTGGATGGTTAAGCATTACAAGCCAAATAAACTGGGGTCCTCACAAAAACTCACAGAAGTTGATTCCTTGGGGATCCACTTCCTCCTCTGCAACAATAAAGCAATGCAGTTGAGTACAAAAATGTACTGCAAGACTTACGAGTAACAAGACTATACATAGCTACATGCAAGCTGAAACAAAGGAGATGGTTATATAGTTAATTGGACGCATAAAGCAATTTTCATTTGCAATAATGTAATAGATTGAAGGCAATTTGTCAAATCTGTTTTTAAATGTTGAAATAACAACAGGTAATGTAGGATCGTAATGGCAATCATAAGGGATTGAATGATTGCAAACAATTGACCCCAAATTCCAACTTCTTCTTGTGTGCAAGAACACGAGAACCACTCGGTTGACTTCTTGAAGAACTTCACAAAGAAGAACACCCTCGGGCGCACGAGAAGAACACCAAATCAAGAATCAAAGTTGAACGAATCAACTTTATATATCAAACTTGATTTGTGTTTACAAAGCGCCAAAGAAGCACCCTCAAAGCCTCCAATCGAAGGACCTCTAAACCACAGCAAAAAAAACAGTAAGAAAGCTACAGTCAAGAAACTACCAAAAGCCCGTAACCCTAAAACTCGTAAAAAACTACTCGCAAGCCGCACCCCTCTGCCTCCTCTTATAGGCAGGATTCGATCCGTGTTAGCAACCAACACGAAATCAATCTCTTCGAAAATAAGGGACCCGGAACCCTTACCAACATAGGTTTTACCAAAAATTACTAAAACTTTCCAAAACCGAATTTCCACGCCGTAAGCCTCTAGGAAACCGCCTCCCGTAGCTCCAACGTGATCCACCTTTGATCTCCACGTGCTCCAGCGCGATCCAAACCACCTCGTGATATCCACGACCTCCTACACCTCAGACTCTCCCCATCCTAGTCCGAGTCCACCTCATTACCGACTGTGATTCATCCTCACGCTCAACCTGCACATGCAAAGACCAAAGAAACCAAATCTCGGTACAAGTTCTCCAACTTGACCATCCATTATCTCACTCACACCCATAAACACTATCATGCATCATACAACAACCAAAACTAACAGATTTAACTTATTCTCAGTCAAATCCTTAAAACGACAACTTTATAGAGTATAATCGGAACTACCGCCATTATATCCTCGGTACTACCGCTTAAAGCACTGCGGAACTACCGCTCCTCGGGAAATAGTAAAACTTCAAAAAACATGCTCTCTAGAAAATCCATACCGCAACCTTTGCGGTCATACCTTTGTGCGGAACTAGCGCCGTTCAAACTGTGGTATTACCGTCCTGCGATCGTACCGTTTCTCAGCTACGGTACTACCGTTTTTCACTTAACAGTGCTTGTCAGAGACAAAAACCAAGCGCAGTACTACCGCCAGCAAACCAACGGTACTACCGGACAACGTGGTACTTCCGCTTTCACAAGTGTCTAGTAATTCCGCAGATATAAAGCCGGAACTACCGTTCTCAAAAAATTCAAAACCAAAACACAAGAGCCAGTACTACCGCCAACAATTGTGCGGTTGTTCCTCTTAGCGGTAGTTCCGCGGACACAGAGTCGGTACTACCGCAAAAACTTGCCAAATGCTGATTTTCGACAGAACTCGACAGAACTCAAAAACAGGTCAACAACTAAGATCACAAGCAAGTTCCAGAGACAATGTAATCAACATTTAAACACCAGAACTAAGTCTTCCTTATTGTCAATGTGTTCATCATCAAATAACATGACCAAACACCTCCTGGTCTTACAATCTCTCCCTTGATGAATACATTGACAATACCTTCAGAACAAGAAATGAACGAGTGTGACAGAAAGTGTCAAAGTTTCAAAAGCTGCCAAGCCAAAGAAGATTTCAAAAACAGCAACTGAAAAATTTCCTTTAACACTGAAAAAGCAAATTCTCGTAGATTTTCTCTCATTTTTCTCCCCCTTTGGCAATGTGATCACCAAGAGCTTCAAACTTCGAAAATAGAGGAGCAAGAATCCAGAAGCTTTGGAGATTATGCAAGTCAATTTAACAGATGAACCAAGCCATTTGGTTGAGTAGAGCTAACAAGATCATATAAATGCATATACCACAGAGCAATATTCAGACAAGTTTTTTTTCAAGGTGACGAGACAATTTAGATTCATGACAGCATATCACACAATGACTAAAAAGATTATAAGATCACAAATAGAAGTCACCAAAAAGTGAAAGCTACACAGTGAGGCCAATTTTAAATCTGATTAAGCTATTAGTCTCATGTATCATCCTTGTGCTTCACTATCAATTCTTATTTGCATGTGGCATGCTTGCAGCATACTTCTTTTCAGGGGTGACATGCTTGAAGCATACCTCTTTTGATTTTGAGCACCTTTTTGTGTATTTTTTTATATTAACAGAAAATACATAGCTGTGTATGACATGCTTGAAGCACACTTCTTTTCATATAAGCACTTGTGTGCATATTTTTCTTTGTGAATATACACAGCAATGTATGGCATGCTTGAAGCACACATCTTTTCATATTTCTTTTCTAAACCCTTTATCTTTTATAACATGCCAAATTGAGTGAGCAACAGAGGATTGAAATGAGAGACATTTCTGCTTCAAATCCAAGACTTAAAATAACACCCACAAACAAGTTGATCCTTTTCAATAATCAACACGAAGTGATACCAATAATCAATCTAGTCAAAGATTTCAGCCAAGTCATGCTTTAGTTCTTTATATAGAAGATTTATTAAAACCAGTCAAGAACAAAGCTACATAGCACATGAATAAAAATGATAGTGAGAGCTCTACTACTCTTTTGAATTCAATGGCTTGGACTTAAGGAATAATCAAAGCTCCTGAAATTTTAATAGAACAGCCCCCCTCAAAATAAGCCCATAGGATGAACAACACACAGTTCACTCCGTAGACGAACAAAACGAGAAGTATCAAGCGGCTTAGTGAAAATATCAAAGAAATCGAAAATCGCCAACAAAGTGGAAAACAATATCACCTTTTCAACATGATCTCTGAGAAAGTGAAATCTGATCTCAATGTGTTTGGTTCTAGAATGTTGCACTGGATTCTTAGCAATGTTAATAGCACTAGTGTTGTCACAATAAAGTGGAACAATGCCCAAATCTAAACCAAAATCTCTAAGAGTAGAAGAAATCAAAAGGACTTGAGAGCAACTAGCAGCAGCAGCAACATACTCAGCTTCAGCGGTTGATTGAGCAACAAAAGATTGTTTTCTAGAGGACCAAGAAACTAATGATGTACCTAAAAAGTGATAAGTGCCAGATGTGCTTTTTCTATCAATTCTACAACCCGCAAAATCACTGTCTGAGTATGCACACGAAGTAAGACAAGATGAAGATGAATATAGAAGACCAAATTCTAAGGTTGATTGGAGATGCCTGAGAATTCTTTTCACAGCCTGTCGATGAGATGCACGAGGTGATGCTTGAAATCGAGCGCATAAGCATACAACAAAGTGTATATCCGGCCTTGAAGCAGTCAAATAGAGTAGAGACCCAATCATACTCCTATATTCTTTTTGATCCACTGCTTCACCTTCTTCATCTGGGTCAAGAACAGTTGTAGACCACATTGGTGTAGAGATGGGTTTGCAAGTTGCCATGTCAAAACGACTAACCAAGTCTTTAGTATATTTGGTTTGATGAATGTCTTGCTTGTTCTGTTTTACTTGCAAGCTTAAGAAGTAAGTTAACTCCCCATCATACTCATCTCGAACTCCCGCTCATAGTATCTGAAAACTTGAAAACCAAGGCATGAGAGGAGCCCCCAAAGATGATATCATCCACATAAATCTGAACAAGTAGTAGATCATTGCCATGTCGAAATGTGAAGAGAGTTTTGTCTACTTTGCCCATTTGAAAATTATTTTTTAACAAAAAGAGCTTGAGCCTCTCATACCACGCTCTAGGAGCTTGCTTCAATCCATACAAAGCTTTTGACAATTTGAAGACATGATTAGGAAACTTAGGATTTTCCAAACCAAGTGGTTGCTTAACATACACTTCCTCCTCAATATAGCCATTAAGAAAAACACTTTTAACATCCATTTGATACAATTTAAAACCTTTAGATGTAGCAAAAGCTAAGAGAATTCAAATAGCTTCTAGTCTGGCTACAGGAGCAAAAGTTTCACCAAAATCAAGACCCTCCACACAGAAAATCCTTGAGCAACAACTCTAGCCTTATTTCTAATAACAATACTATCCTAACTTTGTTTATTTTTAAAACCCATTTAGTTCCAATTACATTATGTCCACGAGGTGGTTCAACTAAGGTCCATACTTTATTTCTCTTAAAATTTTCTAATTCTTCATGCATGGCATTGATCCAAGACTCATCAGATAAAGCGTGACTTACATCATTTGGCTCAAAAGAGGCAACAAAAACAGAATGAGCATGTGAGTCAGAAGAGGTAAACTTAGAACGTGTTACCCTTTCATGAATGTCACCAATCATCAGTTCTGGAAGATGATGCCGCTGAATCCTCAATGGTGCAGAAGGTTCTGAAATGACTTCGGCATTATGAATATCTTCTGCAGTTTGTTCATTGTTTGCTGGTGGCACAACATCAATATCTCCAGTTGTAGTAGAAGTAGAGGGTGTATGATCAGCAGGTGATGGCATGGGAGATGAATTATTACCAAAATCAAGATCATCTTCCTCATTAATGAATATGCTTTCAGACTCCCCCTGAGCTTGTGTTCCTGAAATGTCAGTTCTAGAACAAGAACTGACCTCATCAAAAGTAACCTCACAAGTCTCAATAATTTTGTTAGTTTCAAGGTTAAGTACACGATGCCACGTGAGTGAAGGGGATATCCAAGAAAAATACCATCAATTGATCTAGATTCAAATTTATCCAGATTACCAAGTTTAAGAATAAAGCATTTGCATCCAAAGATTCTGAAGTGAGAAACACTAGGCTTTTTACCAAATCTCAGCTCATAAGAAGTCTTGTGCAGTGAGGCTCTCAAAAATACTCTATTAGAGACATGACAAGCTGTTGAGATAGCCTCTGCCCAATACTTTCTAGGAGTAGCATGTTCATCAAGCATGGTTCTTGCCATCTCAACCAAGGTTCTATTTTTCCTTTCTACAACACTATTCTGTTGTGGAACCCGTGGAGAAGAAAATTGATGTTCCAAATTTTTTCAGAACAAAAAGAAGAAAACAAGGAATTCTTAAATTCAGTACCATTGTCACTTCTTATAACTTTTACAGCACCAATCAACTCATTATTAAGTCTAAGAAATAAATCTTTGAAATGACCAAAAGCCTCATCTTTAGACACCATAAAATACACCCAAGAGTATCTAGATAAATCATCAACAATCACAAGAATGTACCATTTACCTCCAACAGATTGAACTCTTGAGGGACCTCTGGTGTCCATATGCAACAATTGTCCGTGGTCATCTGTGATGATTACGAAATAGGGAAATGTGGGCAGCAACCATCTTACCATGTCGACAAGGAGAGCAAACAAAATCTTTTCACCCTTAAGCTTAGGTAACCCCTAATGAGATCCATTCCACTTATTCGAACAAGATGATCAAAACCAATATGTCCTAACCTACGATGTCAAAAGAATAGATCCCTAGATTCGGAAGCTACCAAACATCTAACATTAGGTGAAAAGGAATGATTGAAATCAGCTTTAAAAACCTTCCCTAACCGAGAGATATTAAACACAAGATCACCTGAAGCATCTAAAACTCTGCAGGCATGTTTCTTAAAGCTTACCTCAAGATTTTCTTCTATCAATTGTGAAACCGAAAGCAAGTTGTATTTCAATTTACTTACCAAAGCAACATCGTTGAGAATAAACTGTCATTTACACGCATAGTACCTTTTACCATCACAATTCCAGTTGAAGCATCCCCAAAAGTAATCAATTCATCACTGGATGTCTTAGTGAGGGAGGAGAACCATTTTGAATCACCTGTCATGTGTCTTGAACATCCTGAATCAACTAGCCAAATGTTCCCCTTCCTCAACTGTTGTACCTACATTAAGCAAGTATTGATCTCATAGTACTGGGGTTAGTAAGACATGATTTAGGAACCCAATACTGTGATAGACGACGAGTAGGAACAACAAAAGCAATTCTCTTTTCTGGATGCTATCGGTCAAACCGCAGTTTAGGAGCCGGTCTGACCGATGATTGTGCAAAAACTCCTAAATCTGCAGACATGACGGTATGGCAAACATAAATATTTAATCAGAGGTAGCATGTGATAATAATCGAAGAATCAAGCAAACATTATAAGTCGATTGAATGAATAATCAAACTCCAACCAATCATCTTGAGTTATTCAATTCCTATCATGTCCTAAAGGAAAATTTATCACACTATAATAAAGTTTTCTCATGACAAATGAATCAAGTAATAGTGGTGTATGTAGTTATTCCAGCTGTGATATCCTTCCTAGGTGGTATGTCATTAACGATCACCTAAAAACAACAATCTGACCATAGTGAGTCCACGACTCAAAGAATTACAATAATAAAACAATGAATAATGATTTATCAACCATAATCAATATCGTCATTAACCTCATCTATTTAATTCTCTTTATGCCCATACAGTTCTCTTTATACTCATACTCAAATATTATAATCATTCTTCATTCAATGCGATGCAACTCTATACTACATGTCCACATGCTCATTTCATCGCTTATACCGACATAGCATGAGTGAACACCCGCGACAGTGTTCACCCTTTCATCAAGCCATCCTCAAAGGATCGGTGACCTGTCGGGACCCGGATTTACACATCTGAAACCCTCTATGCATTCTAAACTAGGCCCAGATCAGTAGCTAGCTCACACAGGAAACATCAATGAAATACCATCCATTTATCAATTTAACTAAAAAGATCTTAAAATAACAAATAGTAATAATAACTGGATCATATGGTCAACGTTTACTTAATTTGCCACCCCTGGCTAAAGAAACAAATAAACTCTTGCAGCGGAGCGAAATACTTAGAAAGGCCAATCAACATGCCCACATGTCCATCCTATACTGGACAAGTGGTTGTACGATATAACACAGTTCAATGGCGCATAAGATTAAGTCATTGACAAGTAAGATTAAGTCATTGACAAGTTACCTATGCGAGACTACCTCATCCAAAACAATGTGTCTTATGCACACCTTTATGCACAATCACTAGCTTGAGCATAAATCATTTTGTTCAATCGTACCAATGATAACCCTTGCTATGGCACAAAAATTCATAATAGCGATCGCACCACAATTGGTACAATAGTGACATCACACCACAGTTGAATAACAATGGCATCGCACCACAATTCCATATATCATTAAGTCAAATTATCAATATCGATCATGTGATCATGAGCCCATCGTAACTAAGCATGACTAAGCATCTCTATAATAACCCATGTCTTTTCTTTCGACCATTTTTCCACGACCACCTTGTTGAGTCTGTGCGAGCTAGCTTGTTGATCTTGGGATTAGCTCGTTGTGCACAGAGGCTGGGACCTCCGGGTGGTCTTGGTAGGACCTCTGGGTGGACCTTCGTAGTCCTCTGGGGTGGTCCTGGAAGCCCCTCCGGGTGGTCCTAAGTGACCCACGGGTGTTCTTGGAGGACCTCCTAGACCTCCAGGTGGTTCGGTCGGACCTCCTGGGTGGTCCTGGGAGAACTCTCCGGGTGCTCCCGGGCTGGTCCGCCACACCGTCTGTGGGGATCATCTGGTGATTTCTTGTCAACAGGTTTTCTTCATTTTTTCCAGCTTTAATGCTTTTATGGCAAGAGAGTGGAGCAGTGGCCCGGTTCGACTTGGCGACACGTGATATTGACATGGATCTGGTTTCGATTCGGTTTGATATCACCTCATCCGATGGTAATGCCACCTCCAGAGATCTTTGGCCAGATCCAGGAGACCATACCACCGATGGAGTTGAGGAAGGATCCTTATCCCCCGCAACAGTACGTCCAACTGAAGGACCAGTTTCCTCAGAGGGCAAGAGTCTATCCTACCACAATCAGGGCTACAACCAGCCAAACTCACAACATGACGAGAGTTCTCCCTTTGAATGTTCAAGTCCGCTAAAGCGATCCAGGACCTAGGGAGGCAAGTCACTGAAACCATCATTCCAGAGCATCATCGGCATCTAGTGGTCCTCTCTCTGGTTAGCCCCACAGCAGGACGGATCGAACATGCTTTTCCTACGAGTTCGACCATCCCCTCGTAGGGCTCACCTCCGAATAGAGACGGTTATAACCCAGAATTCCCCTTTCTGGAGGGGTTTACTCCAAGTCACGAGATGGTGTCTCTCGACTACTCATCAAGCGAGGAGGTCTCAAGCACATGTGGAGATCATCAACAGGGGGTCTTCATTCTTCCCTCAGATAATGGTCACTCTCCTAGAGACTGGACTGAGGACTCTCCCAGAAGGTCACACACTGCGACCCCTCGTGGCAATGGCAAGGGCAACTCCGGTGATGCACAGGGTCAACACTCTGATGAGCATGGGGGAAATCTCGAGATAATTGCACTCCATTGAGGCGATCTAGGGATCGGATGTGGTTGATCCTGAGATAACCCGACAGAGAAGAATCGCAACTCAGAGAAATCTACCTGGGCGAGTTCGATGTCGGTCGGAGAAGCCCAGAACTCGACATCAAATGACACCGCTCGAGAACCTTACTCGAGAACTTGCACAGCGCCCGGCTATGACCTCTTCGCGAAGAGATGCACGAAGGCTTCAAAGCACAATGACCGGACTTGAGCATCCTCGCCAGCGTCATTCGAAGTCGTAGCGATGCGACTCCATCGGTACCGATCGTTCGAACAACTCACGACACGCAGAGATTGGGCGACAACGGGTCACGCCATTCCCTAAGCTTAACTCCAGTCGGAGAAGAGTTCCTCGAACGCCTTGATGATCGGCAAGCTCCCGGAGAGGTGCTCGTTCACCACTCCGGTCAAGAAATATGTAGCAATAGATGGAATACGTGGAGTATTTACCTCATAAGACCGAGACCTACTACAGGTCGGGTCCACCCACGACCTGGTATCGTCGAGTACGATCACCTGGTGACATCAACCCTTTTCCCCGCAAAGAAGGCGTTAAGAAGTTATTACCGAGTGCTAGGCATTCTCAACCGACCTCTAAGTAGTTCGTTGGCCGCCCCGGTTTCGACCAGTGAACATGGAGAAATTCGATGGATCTCAAAATCCCATCGAATTTCTTGATTTACATTAACAATGGTCGAGCGGCGGGGAGAGAGCATGTAATGGCGAATTACCTTCCAACTGTGCTCGAAGGGTCGCTCGATCGTGGCTGCTAAACTAACCACTCGAGTCGATCTACTAATGGAAACATCTTTGTGACCTTCTGTTAGCAAACTTCTAGGGTACCTACAATCGTCCGGGAAAGGAGTGTAACACCCCAGGATCCACATTACCCTGGAATGCTACTTAACCACTCTACACCTAGCCAATAATTTCAAGACAAAATTAATTCGCGCAAAGAACTCTAGACAAGAAGCACTAAGCGGAAGCATAAACAACTAAGGGAATAAAGATGACGGTAACAAGTTCAATAATTAAACAACCTCTAGCAGATTAAACAAAGAATGGTTCACAAGTCCATCCTTATTTAACAACATAATCATCCACAAATAGTTAAGCATTTGGCTAGAATTTCATCGTCTTTATTACAACATGAGTTGATGAACCAAGTGCATTATTGTGGTGCCGCTCTACCCATCCCATGAATGCTCAACAATCACTCGTAGGGGAAACAAGGGTGAGATAAAAATCTCAGAAGCAAGCAGTTTATGTGCTAATCGGACTACAAATAAATATACAACATCATTAAAGTATCCATATGTCCACATCCATAATGTGAATCCACATTCATTTACAAGCTAATTAAACTACAAAGATATTAAACATCAATATCCAATTCTCATAATGAACACAATTATAGCCTCAACCATATTTACTACCAAAGATAGTAAAATATTAACAACAAAATCTTGATCAACTGCTTCATATTATTCACCACTACCACTACCAATGACAATAGAGTATTAACATGTTTTACCTCATAACTTTACTATTTCTCACATCCACAATCTGCTATCAACGATTACTACAAGAGAGAAGAATCTCATGCCACAATCACAACCTCTACCATACCACAAGGGATAAACCCCATTCCACAACCACAACCACATTACTCATTCCACAAGAGACTCTCATGAGTCAATTTCCACATTGCAACTATGAAGGCGCGTTTGATTACAAAATAAATTCACCTCAATATCTTGCATAAGAATGCAAATGATCTTTCCACAATGTAATGCATATGTATGCTATGCTCCACTGCACCTTTACCCAACAAGGTAAAGGTATGCATCGTCTTCTCTGACAATGCACGATGTTGTGCAGACTCTGATCGCGGCTATAAGCGGCGATATCCACAATGCAAATGTCATGATATGTCATGAATGATATGATATGATAATCATAAACCACAAGAATTTAACCACGGAGATCAACAACGCACTCATCATGAATATTTTCTCATAATCCACATGTGTCTCATTAAGCACAATACCAACGTGTCATAAGACCATTACCACATAACCCTACACCGATTCACCAAGATCAAAATCAATCGATCTAGATGAAACTCTATCACATAGACCACCACATGATCATCATGAAAATAACCACAATGAATTTTCAACATGTCCACCTTGAGTTTATTCTCATATTCGCATTTGGCTCATTACGCGAATTACCACAATACTACCCAAACTCATCCAAACATAGCAATTGATTAATATCTTGCTACCACATTCTTACTTAGAAAACATGTAACCATGGCATATCATTTAACACTACGTCAATCATGCATAGTGCAAGTAGTAAGAAAAACGGGTTAAACCGTAGCACAACCGCTACATTTACTTGCCTTCCACGATGCGACGCGTTAGCGGCAAAGATGATACTCTAAACCTGAGGCTTCACCTCCTAAACAGGTAAAATAATTTCAATTAAGACATAATATACTCAGCGCTACTAATCGGCATTCTACATCGCTTACTTGACGACTCAAAACGAGTTTACAAAGCTGAAACTGAAAACAACGTTTCCCTGCCATATACCGTTCTCGGACAGCGCACGGTAATTGACATAACTCATGAACAGGAAGTCAAAAAGAGGTAAACCTAATTTCTGTAGATTCTTAACTGACTAATCTACAATACTCTAGTTGACATGAAAAACCAATTCGGCCAAAATATTAGGCTAACCATTGTCTGAACTTTCAGTACAGAAACTGCCTACACAATCGAACAGCAAAACTAAAATGACCATAACTTTAATAGGTAACTCCGAATTGATCGTTCTTTATCAATCTGAAAAGGTTATCGAATTACCTACAATAACCTAGTTGGGTGAACTTTCAGATTCTTCAAATTTCCCTATCATATTTTAGGAAATATCCAGACAGTTTATTCTCGTCAGATTTCTGGCAGCAGATACTAAATCGACCATAACTTTTGACTCAGACCTCGGAATCGAGTGATCTTCGCGGCTACTGTAAGATAACGACATAACCCACAAAACTCTAGGAGATGGAATCTTAAAATTCAGCCTCTAAATACACGAAAACCCCACGCAAGATACTGGAAAGAATTGAATCTTCTGCAGCCCAACAATTAACCAACAATTCTAATCGGTTTACATCTACTATGGATCAAACAGCGGGAAGGCATCTCGTTACCCTTGTAGAACCGCTAGCTTGCTGAACCAATCCCCACGAGTTCTTCTTCTCCTTTCCCTCCTTCTTCTCCTTCTCTCCTTCTTCTCCTTCTTCTCTTTTCCTTCTTGCGCAGGGGCAGCAACTTGGCAAGGGAGAGGCGCAGGAGCAGCAACCTGGGTTGAGGGGAGGCGCAAGGAGGAGGTGTGGCTTGGGGGAAAACAGGAGGAGGGGGTCGGCCAAGGGTAAGGGGTGGCTAGGGCAAGAAAAAGGGTGTGGCCACCTCTTGGGCCCCTCTTGGCCCAAGGTGGTAAGCCCACTCTCCTTTGTGTTTTTACTTAATTAACAGCTATTTAATTGTTTAATTCAACCTAAAGCCGACTCACAAATTTAATAATCTTTCTTTCTTTCTTTCCATGATAAATTGATTAGCAAGCGACTCTGACGTCACCACTTATAAAAATTAAAACCTACGCCAACCAACGATCCGGGTATTACATTCTTCCCACCTAAGAGGATTAGCCTCGAATCCAACTCTTGAACCACAAAGAAAGGAACAACAAGAAAAGAGCAACCCAAACGGAGTACTCTCACTAGCCACGAAGAGCTCGGGTACTTCTTTCGCAAATGATCCTCCAACTCCCACGTAGCCTCTCTCTCGATCGATTCGTCCAAAGGACCTTCACATACTTGATGGTCTTATTCCTCAAGACCCGCTCCGACGTGTCCAAGATACTGAACCGGCCGACTCTCCACGGTGAGATCTGCTCCATTGTGACTGCTCCGAGTCAATCTTGTGTTCGGATCCCGTAGAATTTCCTCAAAGATAGACACATGGAAAACATTGTGCCCATCACTCAAAGAGTTTGGCAACTACAAACGATAAGCCAAACTACCCACCCGAGCAACCACTCGGAAAGTACCGATGTAAGTGCAGCTAAGCTCCCGGTGGTACCAAAACGAACAATACCCTTGGTTGGAGACACCCAAGGAGCACAAGGCTTCCCACGCAAACTCCAATTCTCGCGTCGAACATCCATAATTCTTTGTCGGCCCGAGTACCTAACAGTCTCCTGCCATTTTGCAAAATTTTCATAAAACTATTAAGACCACTTTCTCAAACCATCCTCTTTCTTAAAACCTTTTGTCTTATTAAATATACTCAGGATAACCCAATATACCCCTTTTAAAGAATTTGATCACAAATTCCACTCACATCATTCTACTAGAGAGCACAACGGTATCTATTGCAAAGCAGAACCCAAGAATGTAAGAGTAAAGAACTCTCAAGCATCACACTAGCAACCACTTTCCATCAAAGGACCACGATCCAAATCAAAGATTCACCACAAAATATTTCTACTCATTGAAGTAGACAATTGGAGAACCACACCACATAAGCTAAGAGTGAAAAAAATCACTCGACAGCACTCAAAACAATCAATTTCTTTTCCTAACTGGAAAAGACTACGCCTCAACAATTAGCTCAATTGAGTACATCATCTACACCATTGTAGATAGACTCTACTGGCCCCGCAAATCATACTCTAACCCAAAACCACGACTCAACAAAAGGCTTCGCAACCCACAACAATTACCATGTTCTTAGAAGAAGAGGTAAGAAGAAATAAATTCCAAGATACGTAAAATGGTTATCATCACAATAGCCAAAAGACCAAAAGAATAACAAATAGCAATGAGGTTGGAAAAACACAAGATAAGATCATCTGTACCTCAAATACTTCTAGTACAACTTTTCCTTTCAATAAGAAGCAATTTTCTTTGATTACAACATCCCGTCATTTCCAACAAAGGATGCTTGAAGACCACAACACAAGATTCAAATAAAACCAATAAGATCAATCAACACGTCGCTTTACTCAGAGCAACATCGACTATGACACAAGTCATAAGGTCCAAAAAGATTCCAACCGTAAATCTCACACCCTTCAATGCAATTAGTATTATGGAATTAACAAATTCCTTTATTTTTAAAACATTCAGCACCATAATCACAACTACATGCTATCGGTTGTATTCACAACAAGATAAAACGTTCTTTACAAAAAAAAATCATCATATCATCCCACTCCTTCATATTTTTCCAAAAGGAACACCATTAATCACTTCATCATGTTCTTATTATCCAAATAAGATTCCAACTACTTAATCTAGTTAAAACTAGTGCATAAGCCATCACATTAAAACAAACTCTTTAACAAGATGATATTAGAACATAACAACCTCACAAAACATGCTAGTATGAATCTCTTATTAGATTCCATACACTTATCTCGTACTGATGCTCAACTCTAGTTTAGCAACAAGTAATTACACTCTAGCCATTCTTCATCAATAATTGATTATTAATTTTTATCAGATAGCATTAATGATCCTATCTCTAATTTGCAATCACAAAGACAATAAAGAGCACAGATTCGATACTCCACCTTATGTTAAGATATTAAAATAAAATAACTTTAAACATCAATAATACCAGCTTTATAAGACAAGATTCCGCAAGTCAATACATCCACCTTCATCCATTTCTTTATACATAATTCAACAATTTAGCATGGTAAAAGTTACATAACTTTAACAATTTGTACATGCTCATCAATTATGTAAAGAGAGGACATAATTAAGGTTAATCTTATTAAGGCAATATTCCAACACCTCCTTACTTGACCATCAGAATGGTCGACATTACTTAAGATCAATCAATCCAATCTATCAAACAAGTTGGGAAAATTAAACAACTACAATAGTCAATACAATTGTTTTTCATAATCCTTAATAAATGCATGAGTTCTACACATGTATCGCTAAATTCTTAGCCACAAATCTTCAAGAAACTACAACAGACAACATCATATTAATCAACTTCACTTCTAAAGATGTTAGTAGAAATTAATGATGTACCACACTAACTTTTCAACTTGATAATTCACAATCTATCAATTATTTACATAATTACCACCTACTACTTAAACACAACAAAACAACATAAAGGATTTTAACACTCCTTCTAGGAGAAAATCAAACTTCAAAAGTCGAAATAACTCGTAAGAAATGCATAGAGCCAATGCTTCCACAAGTTAATGAACTTCCCACGTAAGCTTTGATTCTCTCTCAAAATATCAAACGAAATACAAGAGTCATGTTTTCCACAGAAGAAAGATGGAACAACGCGGAAAAATACCAGTCTCTCCAAAAGCACTGCCACGAGCGGTCAAACAACCCATCAATCGAAAGAAACAATACTTGGCCTCAAGAACAATTGGAGGCCTAGTGACACCCAACAACCGCAATAAACGACTAACCCGAGAGAAAAATCATTAATCGCAATAGGCCAAGAATCGCCAACATCAATTCAAGGAGGATAACACTTTTCTAAGAAACTTACCCATGACATCCGCAACTAAGTTACCCTGAGGTAATCGCATCAATATCCCTCGCACTACGAATGGGGGTATAAATGGCAATGCCCAAGGCAACAAACAAGCAAACCCTACCTCTTATCATTGACTATCCTCACTCATAGCGGTCATAGAAACAACACATAAACATACAGATTATCTCATAGCATGAATAATCAATATAACATGTCAAAGCACGAATGCAATTCTTGACCCATCCCATCCTATCGTGCACCAAAGGTGTCAATTTAATATTTTAATTACCACGGACCTAAAGCCCGCTCGATACCAATCAGTAACACCCAGATCCACATTACCCTGGAATGCTACTTAACCACTCTACTCTAGCCAATAATTTCAAGACAAAATTAATTCGCAGAACTCTAGACAAGAAGCACTAAGCGGAAGCATAAACAACTAAGGGAATAAAGATGACGGTAACAAGTTCAATAATTAAACAACCTCTAGCAGATTAAACAAAGAATGGTTCACAAGTCCATCCTTATTTAACAACATAATCATCCACAAATAGTTAAGCATTTGGCTAGAATTTCATCGTCTTTATTACAACATGAGTTGATGAACCAAGTGCATTATTGTGGTGCCGCTCTACCCATCCCATGAATGCTCAACAATCACAGAGGGGAAACAAGGGTGAGATAAAAATCTCAAAGAAGCAAACTGCTTAATGAGCTAATCGGACTACAAATAAATATACAACATCATTAAAGTATCCATATGTCCACATCCATAATGTGAATCCACATTCATTTACAAGCTAATTAAACTACAAAGATATTAAGCATCAATATCCAATTCTCATAATGAACACAATTATAGCCTCAACCATATTTACTACCAAAGATAGTAAAATATTAACAACAAAATCTTGATCAACTGCTTCATATTATTCACCACTACCACTACCAATGACAATAGAGTATTAACATGTTTTACCTCATAACTTTACTATTTCTCACATCCACAATCGCTATCAACGATTACCACAAGAGAGAAGAATCTCATGCCACAATCACAACCTCTACCATACCACAAGGGATAAACCCCATTCCACAACCACAACCACATTACTCATTCCACAAGAGACTCTCATGAGTCAATTTCCACATTGCAACTATGAAGTTGCGTTTGATTACAAAATAAATTCACCTCAATATCTTGCATAAGAATGCAAATGATCTTTCCACAATGTAATGCATATGTATGCTATGCTCCATCGCACCTTTACCCAACAAGGTAAAGGTATGCATCGTCTCTGCAATGCACGATGTTGTACTCCGGCACGATCGCGCTATAAGCGGCGACATCCACAATGCAAATGTCATGATATGTCATGAATGATATGATATGATAATCATAAACCACAAGAATTTAACCACGGAGATCAACAACGTACTCATCATGAATATTTTCTCATAATCCACATGTGTCTCATTAAGCACAATACCAACGTGTCATAAGACCATTACCACATAACCCACACCGATTCACCAAGATCAAAATCAATCGATCTAGATGAAACTCTATCACATATACCACCACATGATCATCATGAAAATAACCACAATGAATTTTCAACATGTCCACCTTGAGTTTATTCTCATATTCCGCATTTGGCTCATTACGAATTACCACAATACTACCCAAACTCATCCAAACATAGCAATTGATTAATATCTTGCTACCACATTCTTACTTAGAAAACATGTAACCATGGCATATCATTTAACACTACGTCAATCATGCATAGTGCAAGTAGTAAGAAAACGGGTTAAACCGTAGCACAACCGCTACATTTACTTGCCTTCCACGATGCGACGCTGTTAGCCGGCAAAGATGATACTCCTAAACCTTAGGCTTCACCTCCTAAACAGGTAAAATAATTTCAATTAAGACATAATATACTCAGCGCTACTAATCGGCATTCTACATCGCTTACTTGACGACTCAAAACGAGTTTACAAAGCTGAAACTGAAAAACAACGCTTCGCCATATACCGCTTCTGGACAGCGCACGGTAATTGACATAACTCATGAACAGGAAGTCAAAAAGAGGTAAACCCAATTTCTGTAGATTCTTAACTGACTAATCTACAATACTCTAGTTGACACGAAAAACCAATTCGGCCAAAATATTAGGCTAACCATTGTCTGAACTTTCAGTACAGAAACTGCCTACACAATCGAACAGCAAAACTAAAATGACCATAACTTTTAATAGGTAACCTGAATTGATCGTTCTTTATCAATCTGAAAAGGTTATCGAATTATCTACAATAACCTAGTTGGGTGAACTTTCAGATTCTTCCAATTTCCTATCATATTTTAGGAAATATCCAGACAGTTTATTCTCGTCAGATTTCTGGCAGCAGATACTAAATCGACCATAACTTTTGACTCAGACCTCGAATCGAGTGATCTTCGCGCTACTGTAAGATAACGACATAACCCACAAAACTCTAGGAGATGGAATCTTAAAATTCAGCCTCTAAATACACGAAAAACCCACGCAAGATACTGGACAGAATTGAATCTTCTGCAGCCCAACAATTAACCAACAATTCTAATCGGTTTCGCATCTACTATGGATCAAACAGCGGGAAGGCATCTCGTTACCCTTGTAGAACCGCTAGCTTGCTGAACCAATCCCCACGCGAGTTCTTCTTCTCCTTTCCTCCTTCTTCTCCTTCCTCTCTCTTCTTCTCCTTCTTCTCTTTTCCTTCTTGCGCAAAGGGCAGCAACTTGGCAAAGGGAGAGGCGCAGAGCAGCAACCTGGGTTGAGGGAGGCGCAAGGAGGAGGTGTGGCGGCTGGGGGAAAACAGGAGGAGGGGTCGGCCAAGGGGTAAGGGGTGGCTAGGGCAAGAAAAAGGGGTGTGGCCACCCTCTGGGCCCCTCTGGCCCAAGGTGGTAAGCCCACTCTCCTTTGTGTTTTTTACTTAATTGACAGCTATTTAATTGTTTAATTCAACCTAAAGCCGACTCACAAATTTAATAATCTTTCTTTCTTTCTTTCCCATGATAAATTGATTAACCGCGACTCTGCGTCACCACTTATAAAAATTAAAACCTACGCCAACCAACGATCCGGTATTACATTCTTCCCACTTAAGAGGATTCACTCGAATCCAACTCTTGAACCACAAAGAAAGGAACAACAAGAAAAGAGCAACCCAAACCAGGAGTACTACTAGCCACGAAGAGCTCTGGTACTTCTTTCGCAAATGATCCTCCAACTCCCACGTAGCCTCTCTCTCGCATCGATTCGTCCAAAGGACCTTCACATACTTGATGGTCTTATTCTCAAGACCCATCCGACGTGTCCAAGATACTTAATGGCCGACTCTCCACAGTGAGATCTCGCTTTCCACGTGTGACTGCTCTGAGTCAATCTTGTGTTCGATCCCGCAAGAATTTCTCAAGATAGACACATGGAAAACATTGTGCCCATCACTCAAAGAGTTTGGCAACTACAAACGATAAGCCAAACTACCCACCCGAGCAACCACCGAAAAGTACCGATGTACCGCTGGTTAAGCTCTCTGGTACCAAAACGAACAATACCCTTGGTTGGAGACACCCAAAGGAGCACAAGGCTTCCCACCAAACTCCACCTCTCCATCCGAACATCCGCATAATTCTTTTGTCGGCCCCGAGCACCAATGTGTCCCGCCATTTTGGCAAAATTTCCATAAAACTATTAAGACCACTTTCTCAAACCATCCTTTTCTTAAAACCTTTTTCTCTTATTAAATATACTCTGATAACCTAATATACCCTTTTAAAGAATTTGATCACAAATTCCACTCACATCATTCTACTAGGAGCACAACTGTATCTATTGCAAACAGAACTCAAAGAATGTAAGAGTAAAGAACTCTCAAGCATCACACTAGCAACCAGACTTTCCATCAAAGGACCACGATCCAAATCAAAAGATTCACCACAAAATATTTCTACTCGCCAAGTAGACAATTGGAGAACCACACCACATAAGCTAAGAGTGAAAAAAATCACTGATTGCACCAAAACAATCAATTTCTTTTCCTAACTGAAAAGACTACGCTCAACAATTAGCTCAATTGAGTACATCATCTACACCATTGTAGATAGACTCTCACGCCCCGCAAATCATACTCTAACCCAAAACCACGACCAACAAAAGGCTTCAGAACCCACAACAATTACCATGTTCTTAGAAGAAGAGGTAAGAAGAAATAAATTCCAAGATACGTAAAATGGTTATCATCACAATAGCCAAAAGACCAAAAGAATAACAAATAGCAATGAGGTTGGAAAACACAAGATAAGATCATCCTCACCTCAAATACTTCTAGTACAACTTTTCCTTTCAATAAGAAGTAATTTTCTTTGATTACAACATCCCGTCATTTCCAACAAAGGATGCTTGAAGACCACAACACAAGATTCAAATAAAACCAATAAGATCAATCAACACGCCGCTTACTCAGAAGCAACATCGACTATGACACAAGTCATAAGGTCCAAAAGATTCCAACCGTAAATCTCACACCCTTCAATGCAATTAGTATTATGGAATTAACAAATTCCTTTATTTTTAAAACATTCAGCACCATAATCACAACTACATGCTATCGGTTGTATTCACAACAAGATAAAACGTTCTTACAAAAAAATCATCATATCATCCCACTCCTTCATATTTTTCCAAAAGGAACACCATTAATCACTTCATCATGTTCTTATTATCCAAATAAGATTCCAACTACTTAATCTAGTTAAAACTAGTGCATAAGCCATCACATTAAAACAAACTCTTTAACAAGATGATATTAGAACATAACAACCTCACAAAACATGCTAGTATGAATCTCTTATTAGATTCCATACACTTATCTCGTACTGATGCTCAACTCTAGTTTAGCAACAAGTAATTACACTCTAGCCATTGTCAAATAATTGATTATTAATTTTTATCAAAGATAGCATTAATGATCCTATCTCTAATTTGCAATCACAAAGACAATAAAGAGCACTGATTCGATACTCCACCTTATGTTAAGATATTAAAATAAAATAACTTTAAACATCAATAATACCAGCTTTATAAGACAAGATTCCGCAAGTCAATACATCCACCTTCATCCATTTCTTTATACATAATTCAACAATTTAGCATGGTAAAAGTTACATAACTTTAACAGTTGTACATGCTCATCAATTATGTAAAGAGAGGACATAATTAAGGTTAATCTTATTAAGGCAATATTCCAACACCTCCTTACTTGACCATCCCGAATGGTCAGATTAATTACTTAAGATCAATCAATCCAATCTATCAAACAAGTTGGGAAAATTAAACAACTACAATAGTCAATACAATTGTTTTTCATAATCCTTAATAAATGCATGAGTTCTACACATGTATCGCTAAATTCTTAGCCACAAATCTTCAAGAAACTACAACAGGACAACATCATATTAATCAACTTCACTTCTAAAGATGTTAGTAGAAATTAATGATGTACCACACTAACTTTTCAACTTGATAATTCACAATCTATCAATTATTTACATAATTACCACCTACTACTTAAACACAACAAAACAACATAAAGGATTTTAACACTCCTTCTAGGGAGAAAATCAAACTTCAAAAGTCAAATAACTCGTAAGAAATGCATAGAGCCAATGCTTCCACAAGTTAATGAACTTCCCACGTAGCTTTGATTCTCTCTCAAAATATCAAACGAAATACAAGAGTCATGTTTTCCAAGAAGAAAGATGGAACAACGCGAAAAATACCAGTCTCTCAAAAGCACTTTGCCACGAGCATAAACAACCCATCAATCGAAAGAAACAATACTTGGCCTCAAGAACAATTGGAGGCCTAGTGACACCCAACAACCGCAATAAAATAATAACCCGAGAGAAAAAATCATTAATCGCAATAGGCCAAGAATCGCCAACATCAATTCAAGGAGGATAACACTTTTCTAAGAAACTTACCCATGACATCCGCAACTGTTACCCGAGGTAATCGCATCAATATCCTGCACACGAATGGGGTATAAATGCGGCAATGCCCAAGGCAACGACCGCAAACCCTACCTCTTATCATTGACTATCCTCACTCATAGCAATGTCATAGAAACAACACATAAACATACAGATTATCTCATAGCATGAATAATCAATATAACATGTCAAAGCACGAATGCAATTCTTGACCCATCCCATCCTCATGCACCAAGGTGTGTCAATTTAATATTTTTAATTACCACGCACCTAAAGCCCGCTCTGATACTAACTGTAACACCCAGATCCACATTACCCTCGAATGCTACTTAACCACTTCTACACTAGCCAATAATTTCAAGACAAAATTAATTCGGCAAGAACTCTAGACAAGAAGCACTAAGCTGGAAGCATAAACAACTAAGGGAATAAAGATGACTGTAACAAGTTCAATAATTAAACAACCTCTAGCAGATTAAACAAAGAATGGTTCACAAGTCCATCCTTATTTAACAACATAATCATCCACAAATAGTTAAGCATTTGGCTAGAATTTCATCGTCTTTATTACAACATGAGTTGATGAACCAAGTGCATTATTGTGGTGCCGCTCTACCCATCCCATGAATGCTCAACAATCACCTCAGGGGGGAAACAAGGGTGAGATAAAAATCTCAGAAGCAAATCATTTAACAAAGCAATCGGACTACAAATAAATATACAACATCATTAAAGTATCCATATGTCCACATCCATAATGTGAATCCACATTCATTTACAAGCTAATTAAACTACAAAGATATTAAGCATCAATATCCAATTCTCATAATGAACACAATTATAGCCTCAACCATATTTACTACCAAAGATAGTAAAATATTAACAACAAAATCTTGATCAATCGCTTCATATTATTCACCACTACCACTACCAATGACAATAGAGTATTAACATGTTTTACCTCATAACTTTACTATTTCTCACATCCACAATGCTATCAACGATTACCACAAGAGAGAAGAATCTCATGCCACAATCACAACCTCTACCATACCACAAGGATAAACCCCATTCCACAACCACAACCACATTACTCATTCCACAAGAGACTCTCATGAGTCAATTTCCACATTGCAACTATGAAGTTGCGCTTTGATTACAAAATAAATTCACCTCAATATCTTGCATAAGAATGCAAATGATCTTTCCACAATGTAATGCATATGTATGTTATGCTCCATCGCACCTTTACCCAACAAGGTAAAGGTATGCATCGTTACTAAGCAATGCACGATGTTGTATCGACGCACGCGCTATAAGCGGCGACATCCACAATGCAAATGTCATGATATGTCATGAATGATATGATATGATAATCATAAACCACAAGAATTTAACCACGGAGATCAACAACGTACTCATCATGAATATTTTCTCATAATCCACATGTGTCTCATTAAGCACAATACCAACGTGTCATAAGACCATTACCACATAACCCACACCCGATTCACCAAGATCAAAATCAATCGATCTAGATGAAACTCTATCACATATACCACCACATGATCATCATGAAAATAACCACAATGAATTTTCAACATGTCCACCTTGAGTTTATTCTCATATTCCGCATTTGGCTCATTACGCGAATTACCACAATACTACCCAAACTCATCCAAACATAGCAATTGATTAATATCTTGCTACCACATTCTTACTTAGAAAACATGTAACCATGGCATATCATTTAACACTACGTCAATCATGCATAGTGCAAGTAGTAAGAAAAACGGGTTAAACCGTAGCACAACCGCTACATTTACTTGCCTTCCACGATGCGCTACGTTAGCGGCAAAGATGATACTCCTAAACCTTAGGCTTCACCTCCTAAACAGGTAAAATAATTTCAATTAAGACATAATATACTCAGCGCTACTAATCGGCATTCTACATCGCCACTTGACGACTCAAAACGAGTTTACAAAGCTGAAACTGAAAACAACGCTTTCTGCCATATACCGCTCCTGGACAGCGCACGGTAATTGACATAACTCATGAACAGGAAGTCAAAAAGAGGTAAACCCAATTTCTGTAGATTCTTAACTGACTAATCTACAATACTCTAGTTGACACGAAAAACCAATTCGGCCAAAATATTAGGCTAACCATTGTCTGAACTTTCAGTACAGAAACTGCCTACACAATCGAACAGCAAAACTAAAATGACCATAACTTTTAATAGGTAACTCCGAATTGATCGTTCTTTATCAATCTGAAAAGGTTATCGAATTACCTACAATAACCTAGTTGGGTGAACTTTCAGATTCTTCAAATTTCCTATCATATTTTAGGAAATATCCAGACAGTTTATTCTCGTCAGATTTCTGGCAGCAGATACTAAATCGACCATAACTTTTGACTCAGACCTCGGAATCGAGTGATCTTCGCGGCTACTGTAAGATAACGACATAACCCACAAAACTCTAGGAGATGGAATCTTAAAATTCAGCCTCTAAATACACGAAAAACCCACGCAAGATACTGACAGAATTGAATCTTCTGCAGCCCAACAATTAACCAACAATTCTAATCGGTTTCGATCTACTATGGATCAAACAGCGGGAAGGCATCTCGTTACCCTTGTAGAACCGCTAGCTTGCTGAACCAATCCCCACGTGAGTTCTTCTTCTCCTTTCCTCCTTCTTCTCCTTCCTCTCCTTCTTCTTCTTCTTCTTCTTTTCCTTCTTGCAAAGGCAGCAACTTGGCAAAGGAGAGGCGCAAGGAGCAGCAACCTGGGTTGAGGGAGGCGCAAGGAGGAGGTGTGGCTGGGGGGGAAAACAGAGGAGGGGGTCGGCCAAGGGGTAAGGGGGTGGCTAGGGCAAGAAAAGGGGTGTGGCCACCTCTTGGGCCCCTCTGGCCCAAGGTGGTAAGCCCACTCTCCCTTTGTGTTTTTTTACTTAATTAACAGCTATTTAATTGTTTAATTCAACCTAAAGCCGACTCACAAATTTAATAATCTTTCTTTCTTTCTTTCCCGATAAATTGATTAACCGCCACTCACACACCACTTATAAAAATTAAAACCTACGCCGAACCAACGATCTGGGTATTACAAGGAGGACGACCTGCACAGGATGAGACAAAACGACCACAAAACCTTACGCCAATTCATCAAGCATTTCAGTCAGGTTCGTAATTTGATTCCAGATGTTTCTGACTCATCTGTTATCAAAGCCTTCAAGCAGAGAGTCCGCAGTAGAAGGATCATAGAGGACATCGCTTTGAATCCTCCTGCTATTGTCGCTGAGCTCTTCGAGATGGCCGATCGATATGCATCTGCTGCTAATGCAGTCAAGTGGAACAACATTATTGATTGGGATGGTCAAATTCCTCAAGAGGCGGGCGAAAGTGGCAAGAAGAAGGATAAGAAGACCAAGAAATCCAAGAACAAGGCGAAGGGTCAAAAGTCTCAAGCCAACAGTTCAAAGGAAGTCTTGGCTATAAGCGATAAGGAGCCACGAAGTTCCAAGCCAAACTCCGACCGAGGCAATGGTAAGCGCACCGAACGAAAGAACGACAAGCCTAGGTGGTGACTTTTCCATAAAAAGGAAGGACATAACCTTCACAACTACCGGGTTTTTCAACAAAAACTCGAGGACTATTACTCCGGCAAGGGATCACTTCCTCCTCTAGAGCAAGTAGGGCAAACGAGTGGTCGTAAATAGTCGGATGACGACGAGGAGATGCCATTCCAGGATTCGAAGCATACCATCGAGCATATCTATGGCGGATCATCGGCATATGAGTAAAAGCGACCGCTTAAGGCTGCCGAATGCGAGGTAAACTCCATTGACCCTCCTCTTGTCAATAAATTGCCGAAGTGGTCAGAGGTCACTATCTCCTTCGAGAAGGGTGACTGTCCGATCCCTTCGACTCGACCAGGTCTGTTTCCGATCGTGGTCGAACCCATCATCAACAACTATCGAGTAAATCGAGTGTTAGTTGATAGTGGCAGCTCGCTAAACATTCTGTTTACGAGTGCCCTGGATGAGATGTAGGTACCCAGGACAAAGGTAAGACCGGTACGATATTCTTTTAATGGGATCGTACCGGGGTGTTCGGCCAAACCTATTGGCCAAGTTTCTCTTCCTTTAATATTTGGTTCTCTAAGCAATTTCAGGACAGAGAAAATCTCCTTTGATGTAGTTGATTTCGATACGGCATATAACGCCATACTTGGACGACCAACTTTGGCAAAATTCTTAATGGCTGCTCATTATGTGTATCAATGTCTTAAGATGGTAGGTCCCAAAGAGGTAATCACAATTCATTGTGATAAGAAGATGGCGCACACGTGTGACCGTTGATCCCTCGAGATGGTTGGTCAGATACCAACTCAAGAAGAAAACAACAGGCAGCCTTCAACGAAGCAGTCGAAGCCTAAAGCTGCACCAAAGTCAAATGACCAAGTAAAAGAGGTTCCTCTGGACGCAGAGGAGCCCTCGAAGACTGTTCGCATCAGGGATACTTTCAACCCCAAATAGGAAGACTCCCTCATCACTTTCCTCTGAGCTGACGCAGATGTATTCGCGTGATAAGCATCCGACATGCCCGGAGTCCTAGGGAAGTGATTGAGCACAGGCTAGCTTTACGGCCTGACAAAGTACCTGTAAAACCAAAATTACAGAGATTTGCCCCTAATCGACAAGATGCTATCAGATCAGAATTGGACAAGCTACTTAAAGCAGGCTTCATAAGAGAACTCGACCACCCAGAGTGGTTGGCCAACCTTGTAATGGTTAGGAAGTCTAACGGTAAATGGCGTATGTGCGTAGACTTCACTGATCTCAATAAAGTTTGTCCAAAAGATGATTTCCCTTTACCTCATATCGATCAGTTGGTTGATTCTACTGCTGGTTGTGAAGTATTAAGTTTTCTAGATGCATATTCTAGTTACCATCAGATTAATATGTGTCTAGACGATGAAGAAAAGATCACATTTATTACATCACTTGGAATATTTTGCTATGTCAAAATGTCATTTAGTCTGGAAAATGCCGGCGCTTCTTTTCAACGCTTGATGCAATCGATTTTTTCACCTCAAGTAGACCAAAATTTGGAAGCCTATATTGATGATTTAGTCGTAAAAAGTATCAAGAAACTTAATCATATTTCAGACCTGCAAGAAACATTCGACAACCTCAGAAAGCACCGCTTAAAACTCAATCCTGAGAAGTGTGTGATCGGCAGGAAAATTGTTTGGATTCCTAGTCTCTGTACGAGGAATAGAAGCAAATCCTGAAAAGATAAAGGTCATTGTGCAAATGCGCCCTCCGACCACGAAGAAAGAAGTTCAAAAACTTACAGGGTGCATGGCGGCTTTAAGTCATTTCATCGCACAACTAGGAGAAAAAGAACTACCTATCTTCAAACTTCTAAGGAAGCACGAGGGTTTCGAGTGGTCAGAAGAGGCAAACGCTGCCTTTGAGTATGTCAAGAGGTATCCTACGAGTGCTACTGTTTTGGTTTCTCCGAAACTAGAAGAGACACTCTTAATTTATCTAGCTGTCACGTCATAGGTAGTGAGCGCAGTACTAGTCGTAGAACGTAAAAACGTACAACGACCGGTTTATTACGTAAGTAAAGTTTTACACGGGCCTAAGGAGCGTTACCCTCAGGTCCAAAAACTTCAATATGCCATCCTCATGTCTTCGAGAAAACCGCGGCATTATTTTCAGGTGCACAAGATAGCGGTGCTGTCTAAGTTTCCCTTAGGAGTGATCCTCTAGAACAAGGAAGCAGCAGGACGCATAGCAAAATAGTCAGTCGAACTTGGGGAGTTCGACCTCCATTTCGTGTCCCGAACGGCCATTAAATCCCAGATCTTGGCAGACTTTGCCGCCGAATGGACAAATCCTAAACCTGTTCAAGATCCCTAGTATGATTCCCACGACCAGTGGACGATGTACTTTGACGGGTCACTTACTTTAAGTGGCTCGAGGGCTGGGGTGGTCCTGGAATCTCCTACCGGAGAGACCTTAAAGTATGTCATTCAATTAAACTTTAGGCCACTAACAATGTGGCAGAATACGAAGGTTTGCTAGCTGGCATACGAGCTGCGAAAGCTCTTGCAATTCGCCGACTACTCGTGAGAGGAGACTCTCAATTAGTCGTGAATCAGGTCGGAAAAGAGTACCAGTGCTCTAACCCAACCATGTCTCGGTACTTATCGGAAGTTCGAAAGCTTGAAAAGCATTTTTTCGGTTTCAAGGCATAATTCATCCCTCGAAAGGATAATTTGCTCGCAGGCCAGCTTGCTCGTATGGCTTCTTCCCGATCTCAAGTACCAAAAGGAGTCTTCTTGGAGCAGCTCCAGAAGTTGTCTCTGGTAGAAACACCAAAGACATCTTCTATTGAGACAATCTCTCTAGAGTACGAGGATACCTGGATAAATCCTATCTATGAGTATCTTTAGAAGGGTACAATACCCGATGATGATCTCGAGGCAGATCGCTTATTCCGAAAGGTCAAAATATATACTTTGGTCGAAGGAGTTCTTTATAAACGAAGCATTCCAGGGGTGCTCATGCGATGCATACCGTAGAGCGAAGGATTAAAACTCCTCCACGACATACACGGGGGCATCTGTGGAATTCATGTTTCTTATAGAACGCTGGTCAGTAAGGCTTTTCGACAAGGTTTCTACTGGCCGATAGCCCTCCATGATGCCAAAGAGCTGGTTAAGAAATGTGTACAATGCTAGTTTCATAGCAGGCAGATACACCAACCGGCTCAGGCATTACAAATAATACCTCTATCTTGGCCTTTACACTGGGTCACGATATACTAGGACCGTTTCCCAGAGCTCCAGGAGGCTACGAGTTCCTTTTTGTGGCTATTGATATGTTCACAAAATGGATTGAAGCCGAACCTGCAACTGAGATAACAACGGAAGCAGTAAATAGGTTCATGATGAGATACGTGATTACTCGGTTTGGAGTCCCAAGTCAAATTATCACAGATAATGGTAAGCAATTTTCGAGCATAAAATTTCAAAAATTTTGCGACAAATTGGGTACCAAACTGTGTTACGCTTCTGTTGCCCATCCCAAAGCAATGGGTTTGTCAAAAGAGCGAATGGCAAAATAATGCAGGGCATCAAAACCCGAGTCTTTGACCAATGTGTCAAGCGCCAGTGGTCAGTACAAGAGTTACCCTCGATATGGGTAGTTCGCATGACGCTAGGCGCGCAATAGGTGAAACACCTGTTTTCCTAGTCTTCGATGCCGAAGCCATGCTTCCTCCGGAACTAAAGATTAGGTCGACACGAGTCAAAACTTTCAACAACTCCAACCAGGAACAACTTCGAGCGAATGACATCAACCTGCTCGAAGAGAAGAGAAATCAGGCCCTAATCTGTTCAGCAATCTACCAACAAGCCTTGCGCAAATACAATGATCGTAAGGTTCAACCTCGCAGCCTTGCTGTAGGTGACTTGGTATTGAAGCGAATCCAATCCCAGTCTAATCGGAACAAACTTTACCCCAAGTGGGAGCGTCCTTACACAGTGGTCAAAGTTACACGTCCAGGTTGGGTATGACTGGCAATGGAAGACGGTCGGGTTCTCTCAAACTCTTGGAACATCGACCAGTTACGCAAATTTTATGTGTAACCAACCATCCGCATATAGAGCATCAGTTCCTTCTACCTCTATTGCCTTGTTTTGAGTAGCGCTTTGATGATTTTTTTTGACCATTCTCCCAGAAGGACGGTAACATCACCTAGTTGAAGCTTTTCCTCTCTGCACGTGGTCCTGCCAACCAGAAGGAACTTCCTAGCATCGACTGCCTCACTTTTGCCGCCAACACAAAGAGCTTGGGTTCAATAAACATGGTCGAAATATTTTTAAGCCAACTCTTATAACCTTAGTTTATTTCTTCATTCATTTTGAAAAATATCAAATGTGAGTACACTGTAATTTGTTCGACTACTTTTGCAACCTCGGTTCGTTATAATTGGTGGAGGAAGAAACACACCTAGTCGAAGCCTTTCCTCTCTCGCATAGTCCCGCCACTAGAAGGAACTTCCTAGCGTTGCCCTCGATTCCAACTCTTGCTACCAGACAAACCTATCGAGTCCACCAAAAAATGTCGAAAGGATTTTTAAGGTACTCTAGACGTTTGCCTAACTCAAGTTGCTGCTCTTGATTTGATTAATCTGGTAGGAGAGGGTGACATCACCTAGTCGAAGCATTTTCTCTCTACACGTGGTCTTGCCCACTAGAAGGAACTTCCTAGCGCCGACTGCTCGCACTTATACGACCAAAGGCATGATAATCATGATCGAAAACTATAAGTTCGCCAAACCTCTCTGTTTTCATAAACCCTTTTTAACACTATTTACTTAGTTTATCTAAATAAACTAAGCAAATAGTCGGGGGCTAGGATAAATTTATTAATATGACTTCAATTCTTTGTCTTATTTTCGTTCATTATCTTTTGAGTTACTAACTACTCGACAAGATGATTTGCAGAAAAAGGAAGATATATACATCAACAAAAACTTGTCTTTACAGGTTTCTATTACAAGCTACTCTGACGAAGGAGATCCTATTTGCATCTCCTCTGTGATCTTCTTGCTGATCGACTGCATTTTTCTATCAACCGCTCTACCTCTGCTTCAGAGCAGTCGAAGTCGGTTTCGATTAGATGCAGACTAAGGTTGGGGTCATGAGCTTTAAGTTTTGCCAAAGCATAACTTACTGCATCTCCAACCGCCTCCTTTATCGAGTCAGCTTGCTTGGTCTTCAGAGTGGTCACCAACTCTTGCAAAGTCCCGACTTGTTCCCCAATAGTACTCATGTGAGCAACTATCGTGTCATCACGAGGAGTAACCTCCTCAGCACATAACCCACTGAGAACATTGTTCATGAGAGAAATGTTGTCTTGAAGGTTGATCTTCATCGACTTCATCTCCTCCTGGTTACAAGTCGAAGCCTCACGAAGTTGTTTATGTTCGATTGCTTACTCTGAAAAGAGTAAGACTAGTTAGACAAAATAACTTCTGAAGGACTAGAAAACCAAACTGGTTGCAGATAAAGATTTGCTTACTTGCTAGTTGAGAATCTAACTTCTTGACTTCATCGTCGTGGGAAGAAGTGCTCTTCACGTAGCGCTGCTCCCACAACTTTATCTCCTAATCTTTATCCTTGGCGATACAGGACAGCTCGTGAACAACCAAGGTCTTTTCTTTGACCTCGGTTTGGAACGTGCCCACTTCGACCTCTTTTTCTTAAAAGGAATAAGAGTTAAAAAGAGATAAAGATCAATATCATACGCAATCTTAAGTTCAACACTTGCTATTTATTCGTTCTTGCAACTCTTGAGTCGCAGAGTTTGCCTCCTGAAGCTCTTTCAGAAGGTCCTTTTTATCTTCCCTTAGCTTTTTCGTTTTGACTTTCTTATAGTCGAGAGAATCGGCCAAGGTCTTTTTGTCACTTTTAAACCTACAGAGGTTAAGAGTGGACATGAGCACTAGCCAAGTGGTCGTAAGTTCTTCTACGACCACCCTTGTAGTTGTAAGTCTTTCTACGGCTATATCATGATCGTAACTTCTTCTACGATCACCCCTTGGTCGTAAGTTTTTCTACGACTACCTCAGTGTCGTAGGTTTTTCTACGACAATCCTCTGCTCGTAAGTATTTCTACGACCAATACCTAATCGTAAGTTCTTCTACGACTACATCTGGTTGTAAGTTTTTCTATGACCAGAACCTAGTCATAAGAGTTTCTATAACAACCCCCACGAGCACTGTGCAAATAGTCGAAACATAAACGACTACGAGTATCAGTGACTTACCATCTCTCTGCCTGCTCGTAGAGTTCCGCTTTCTCCTGTCCTAGCTTGACAAGCTGTCGGTGGTATTCACCAACAGTGACAATTTGTTCTAAACTTTTCTACAAAAAGAAAGATAGTGAAAAGCTAGAAAATCCACATATGTAAATACTACGTGGCAGGTACTTACATTAATACTCGTTCGAGTAAACGAAGAGTATACTCTTGTAGGGTTCTTCAGTTCATCGATCTCCTGAAGCCGGTTCCACCACACCTTTTTGAGACGCTCGTCGTCGAAAATATGCCCCGCCCCCGTCGGGAATATCCTTAGGGTGTGGAACTCGGTCATGAGACTCAAAAGCCGAAGACCCCACAACGGAAGCAGGGCCAAAGAACTCGCAATGGTTGAAGTACTCTCTTCTTCCGTGATGGCGCCTCTTGAGGACCGGGAAGAATGTCCACGACGACTTCCTTCCCGGCGCGGTAGTCGGATGTTCCACCACCACCTTGTCTGGACGCTTCTGCCGTTGCCTTAGTCGTCTTCGCTTCTGGCTCCACGACCACCTCGGTGGTCGTAGTCGCTTCAGCCATAATAGCTTCTTTCGCCGCATGAACGATGGACGACCCTTTGACCACCTCGACTGTCATCTCTCCGACTACTGAAGAAATAGCAGTGGGCTTCTCGATAGAAGCATCCTTGGGTGCTGGAGGAGTCGGGCTAGGATCACAAAAGAGAAAGCACGTTAAATTGTAGAAAGCAAATGGTGAATGTTGTTCTTACACTTTTATCTTTTTTACATACCTCAGCATCCTGGACTTAGACCATGAATTTGGAAGCAACCTTCCCGAGAGAAGATTTCTTCGACTTCTTCTCTTCGACCACGTCTGGTTGGAATTCGAGTTGAGGAATGGGTCAGCCATGACCACGTCTGGTCGTGGGTCTTGAGCAGGAGTCGCCTCTCCTTGAGCCTCTTAACTCTCCAGATGGCCGAGACCTGTCTCGACCACCCCAAGAGCAGCACTTCTCTCGACCACGGGCCCTGCTGGCGCAACAGTTTCCTTCACAAAAGATATAAAGCTCTTCCAGTTCTCCTTTTCTAGTTGCTTGATAAAGCCACGAGAGGTAGAAAGCGCGAAAGCCTTGTTGTCATAATAGAATGGTATCTTGGTCTTAGGGGCTTTGTGCTTAAGAGCTCTGGTCGTCTCGACCGCCTCGCTCGCTCGGCAGACCATATCTGCAATGTAATTTCGTGATAGGGCTTGGTCGAAGCAGCAGAGCTTGAGCCTACGCCTCCCTAGTCGACAGTCTTAACAAGTCAACGCTTTTTGGCTGGAGGATCCTTGACTTGCACCACCTCCATGCCAACGACCATCAATTCAACCTCTTCGCTGCCTTGACGGTCTTCCATGCCTACTTTCTAGAAGTCGAAAAGAAATATTACTCAATGGTCAGAGTCTTTCTACGACAAAGACCTAGTCGTAAGTTTTTCTACAACAAACCCTTAGTCATAAGTCTTTCTACAACTATCTCATGATCGTAAGTTCTTCTATGATCATCCCCCGGTCGTAAGTTCATCTACGACCAATACTCAGTCGTAAGGTTTTCTACGACAATCATCTGGTCGGGTCTTCTAGCCCCGAGTACCTCCACATGTCATGTACTCATTTCTTTAGAGGGCTAATGCGGCATGTGATGAAATCCTTCAACACGTGCCATCCGGTGAGCCCTTCTTCCTTCAGGTCTTTGATGGCCTGAATGTAAGGGGCAATCCGGTCAAGATCCCTAGGAGTCGAATCCCGACAAAGGAAAGGCTGCCTTCATTGGTGGTCTCCCAGTAGAACCACCTCTTCTTCTATCTCGGCCATGACGACCGGGTGAGGATCTACATGTACTCCTTCGAGCTTCAGACTACAGCTATCGGCGACTCCCGCCATTCTGGTCATTCCATAGAAGTACTGGAATAACTCCAAGTCGGCCGGAATCCCCAGGTAGGCCTCACACAAGTATACGAACACACCCAACATAGTGAGGGAATTGGGAACCAGGTTCACCAACTCCACCCCAAAGTGCTCGAGTACGAGTGTGAGGAAAGGGTGAGCAGGCAGTCAAAGGCCACACTCACAGTACGCCTGGAAGACGGGAATCTACCCAATCTCTCCCGATGGCCAATGTTGCCCAACAGCTGCAATCCACTTCACAAACTTTTTCTTCGGGATCTTCTCGGCGGCGACCAAAGCCTTCATTTTTGGCCGTGTCCATCTCCGATTCAGCCCACTGGGAAGCGGCTCTGACCATCTTTCTCAAGGGAAGGAGATTTAGATTGGAAGAGGTCTCAAGGAAGCGTACGATTTGGTTGGCGGCGGAGAACGCAAGAGCTCGATGAACAATTGAAATGATTTGGTTGGCGGCGGAGAACGCAAGAGCTCGATGAACAATTGAAATGATTTGGTTGGCGGCGGAGAACGCAACAGCTTGATGAACAGTTGAAGCGATTTGGGGAAAAGTAAGAACCCTAGAATCACACCCACGGTAAGTTTTTATAACCGCAACGCTTGAGTTAAAGACGTGGCAGCCCAACAGTTGCCATCGCTTCGGGAATCGCTCCAACGGACAGATTTGTGAGTCGATTGAGGTTCTTTAATTTGTCTGTTCGAGAAAAGCGGGTCTGTTTCACACCTCAAGCGAAATTACCTTCTTGACCAAGTCTTTTCTGGTCAAATGAAATACCAGTCGGAAAGGTTTTCCTTCCGATCACCATACTACAACCACTTTGTAGTTGTAAGAATTTCTACAACCACCAAGTAGTTGTACAGCTCCCTACAATTTTCTTGACAAAGTATATTTCTGGTCAAATGAAATACCGATCGAAAAGGCTTTTCTTTAGACCATTTTTCCACGATCACCTTGTGGTCGTAAGGTCATCTACGACTCCTGTTTCCCAGTAAGTTACTTCCACTTGAAGCTGGGGGGCTAGATGACGAGGATTTAATAATCCTCATTTTATTATTTATCTATAATTATTATTATGGATAAACATACAATCATATGGTTCTTCGGTATACCCTTTAATAACCATTGATCATTGTTCTACTATGCAATTGCCTCTTTATCCCCTCGGAGCCGGATAGCGAGGTGGTGGTAAGGCACAAGAGGCCACATTCCCTAAATAAATAATTCAAAACATATTCAAACACAAACTACCGCAACACCAAATTATTACGCTAATCGCCCTCGTATGTCTACACAAAAATAACACAACTAACTCAATTCTACCGGACGTACTACTCGTTGTTCTAGTAGTAAAAAGGCTCTAACACACTCATCTGAACCCCAAATCTAGCAAACCAAAACTTTATGGAATCCTTAGGAAATTGCCTGCAACTTCTTAGTTAAGACGAACTCCTGAATCCACCGTTTACTTCCCCATTTCCTTCTCCGAAGACAAACCCAGAATATGTCAAGACAGACCACTTCACAATTTCGTATTTTTTTCTAAAACTTGAAAAGCTATGAACTATACGAGTTATATAATCTAATCAAAATTCTCTAGCTTATTAAACTTATCACCAAAATTTAATTCATTCATTTACTAGGTGTAAACAGCCCATCTTCACGACATCCGCCAATAACGTTCGCTTTCGAATGTTGACCTTCCCAAGGCCTTAACTTTTCGCCACAACACCAAATAGCTTTATTGGAGAACGGGCGGCCCATGAACGATCTTGGTGCATGTTCAATTTCAGATCGAGATTCATTCATGCGTTCGTTCCTTGCTTGTGTTGGCTCCTTGTTGTGAATTGTTATGCCTTCAGGAGATACTCAGGGTGTTAGCAGCAGCAGGAGGAGGATGGGCCAAAGGAAGCGCAAGCCCAATCAGCAATTCCTTTCACCAGAATGGGCTACTTAGCAATGGGCTGTCGATGAATAGTGGAGTAGGTGTTACGAAAGCGTTGTTGTCGTTTAGCTATTAAGCTCTGGCCTGCGTCCGGGAGAGGGTCATCTGTTTTGTAAAAGACTAAACTACTTTCCCATCTATCAACCATCTCCTCCTCTCCGATCAACCATCTTCCTCCTCTCTGATCAACCATCTTCCTCCTCTCCGATCTCCATTTCCCCTTCCGATTTCTTGCTTCAAACACTACCACGTCCCTTCTCATTTCCAGGAACATAACAACTGGTATCAGAGCCTCTGATCCTCGGCGAACTGCAAGCTGGAGAAAGCCAAGTACCAGATGCGAGCCCAAGAGAAGACTCTGGCAATGGATCAGGAGATAGCAGCGCTCACCTGTGTGATTCAAGCGCAAAGCATCACGATCCAGACGTTGGTTGACTCCGTTGCTGAGATCAAACCGGTGGTTCTAGAATAGAAGGAATGGAAGCCAACTATGGTGGCAGCGGTGAACGATCTTCATGACAAAGTCGACGTGTTGCGAGATCAGATCAAACAAGTGACCCGTGACTCGATGTCAGGATCCAAGGCAACCGGATTGCCTCCCTTGCCACCAATTCCAGAACACTTGAAGCCCAAGGAGACGAAGGAGGAATGTGACAATGGTCACGGGCCTAATGGCCACTACGCATCCACACAAAACCTGGGGAAGGTCATGGGGAATCATACCCCAGAACCACCTCCGGGCAATGGTACGCACAGTTTGCATTATTTACCCTTGGCTCCACATGATGTGGGTGATTCTGGCCATAGATCTTTGGGAGGGTATCATCATTCAGCACCCCCAAAACTTGATTTACCACAATTTGATGGGGGACAATCCAAGAGCATGGAGGTTAAAATGTGAGGTGTATTTTCGAGTTTATAAACCCGACCGATCTCAGGTTAGAATAGCCACCATGCATTTTTGGGGAATGCGCTTATGGTTGCAATCGACCTGTGCTCATACTAGATGTTCGGGTTGGGAGGAGTTTGCGATGTTGTTTGTGTTCGTTTGGCTGGGAGGAGTTCCAGTAGCAACTCCGTCACTTTAACCGGCTAAAGCAGAATGGCACAGTCGCTGAATTCGCGGAGAAATTCAATGCTTGCATGCATAATCTTATTGCTCATCATTCTTGGGATCCAATGTTTTTTGTTACACAATTTACGGATGGATTACGTAATGATATTAGAGCTGTTGTTGTTTTACATCAACCCAAAGACCTTGATACTGTGGTTTCCCTTGCTTGTTTACAGGAGGAGATCCTAGAGACTATGCAGCGGGATACCCGTCGGTCAGAAGGACCAATAGTGAGATGACCATCGACTCGAACGACGTTGCCATTACCAGCACCCTCGGGAAGGTCGTTGGGCTTCACCGGTCAAAGAGCAGATGATAAGAGAGGCGTGGAGGGTGCCCGTGCAAATGGGCTAGATGATAAGGTAGCCGCCCTCAAAGCATATCGGCGAGCCAAAGGTTTGTGCCATACCTGTGGGAAGAAATGGAGTCGAGAGCAACGGTGTGGACCAACGGTCCAACAGCATGTAGTTCAAGAGTTGTGGGATTTGGTCGAGAGCCCAAAATCTGAGGCTACACTTTCAGAATGTGACAGTACACATGAAGGAGAAGTGGTGGCTATCTCTTTAGCAGCTACAAGTGATGCTGAAACACCAAAGACCGTACAACTTAAAGGGAGGATCCAAGGAATTGAGGTTAATATCTTGATAGATTTGGGAAGCACTCATAGTTTTGTGATAGAAGCTCTGGCAGTTAAGCTCTAAGGGGAAAGGAAGTCACCCAGGATGCTTAAAGTCAGAGTTGCTAACGGAGGTATTTTGCCTTGCACCAGTGAATTTCCATATTGTCGATGGCAAGTTCAGGGTGTAGAATTCTTGACAACACTGAAGGTGTTAGCAATTAGTTGTTATGATCTCATTATCGCTTGGACTAGTTGAGCAACATAGCCCCATGACTATCCAACGCGTAAGAAGACCATGTAATTCAAGATCAAGGGAAGAGGATTTTATTGCGAGGGATGAAGACAGACACTCCTCATTGTTTGTTGATCACGACTCAATTGGAAGAAACCACTGTGACTGAAAGTGCTCGACTCTGTGTAGTTACAACTAAACAAACGCATGCACTCATCTCTAAGGCCGAACACTATTCATCATCTTTTGTCGAGTTCTCAAATCTTCAATGAGCCGCAAAGTCCGCGCCAGCAATAAATTTGATCACTCCATTCCTTTACTCCTAGGAGCCCAACCGATCAACCTGCGACCCTACCGATATCGGCCAACACAGAAGGATGAAATGGAGCGGCAAGTATCCGAAATGCTCAAACAAGGAACTATCCAACCCAGTGTGAGTCCCTTCGCATCACCAGTACTGCTTGTGTCGAAGAAGGACAAAACATGGCATTTTTGTGTAGACTACCACCATCTAAATGAGATTACAGTGAAGAATCGTTACCCACTACCTATTATTGAAGAGCTATTAGATGAATTAGCCGCCTCCCGTTGGTTCACGAGTTTGGACTTATGAGCGGATATCACCAGATCCGTATGAAGATGGAAGATGAACATAAACCGCTTCAAATCACATCACGCACTATGAATTCAAGGTAATGCCATATGGGTTGACCAATGCATCGCAACCTTCCAAGGGTCGATGAATACAATCTTGGGATCACTACTTGACGGGAGTTTTGGTATTTATTGATAACATTCTTGTTTAAAGTCACTATTAGAGGATCATGTGGCAAAGCTATGGCAAGTGTTAGAGATTCTAATGCATCATAAGTTGAAAATCAAGCGATCCACGTGCGCATTTGCTCAAAATCGCTTGGCATACCCGGGCATATTATCACCAAGAGGAGTTGCCACAGCACCCCAAGAATATTTCAGCATCAAAGTTGGCTCGCTGCTGAATGTCAAACAAGTCTCGAGGATTTTGGTTTAGCGGATATTACCGCAGTTTGTTTGTAATTTTGGGATGATCACCGCCCACTTACCGATTTGTTGAGAAAGAATGTGGTTTTTTCCGGATCGAGATAGAGAAGCCTCATTTCAAAGCTTTGCAGGAGCTCTTACTCAAAGACTAGTTTTAGCCTTGCCCAACTTTACGCAGAGTTTGAGGTGGAGACGGATGCATCGGAGAAAGGCATAGGCGCAGACTCATGCAAAACAAACATCCCGTGGCTTATCTTAGTAAGGCACTAGGACCTCTGCACAAGGACTTTTGATTTACAAAAGGAAGGATTGGCTATCTTGATGGCATGAGAACATTGGAGAGCCTATTTGCAACTGGGAATTTGTGATTCAGACTGATCAACGCAGCCTAGCGCACCTCGGAGACCAACGCCTTACAACAATGTGGCAGCAGAAGGTGATGACTAAATTACTGGGGTTGCGATACCGTATTGTATATAAAACAGGTGCAACTAACAATGTAGTAGATGCTTTGTCACGAAGAGAGAAAGGAGACAATGGGGAGATTTCGGCAATTTCTACAGTAATACCAGACTGGATGGAGGAGATTGCTAAAGGATATCCACATGACCCACAGGTTAGTAAGGTGTTGAAGGACTTAATGGTCTCTGGTAATGGTGTCTCTAAGTTTCAGCTCATCAATGGGATTCTCAAGTTGGGAGACAGAGTGTGGGTCGGAAACAATACAACAGTGCAACAAAACATCTTGAAGACATTACATTCAAGTGCAATTGGAGGACACTCTGGGTTTCAGGTGACTTATCACCGCATTCGCAAACTATTTGCCAGGCAAGGACTCAAGCAAGATGTGCGGCAATTTGTGGACCAATGCTCGATCTGCAAGCAGGCTAAGGCAGAGCATGTGAGGTATCCTGGGTTGTTGCAACCACTTCCAGTACCAGACCATGGGTGGCAAATTATCTCCATGGACTTCATCGAAGGTTACCACAATCAGCAGGCTTTAACTGTATTATGGTTGTGATGGACAAATTCTCCAAATATGCTCACTTTGTAGCAATGGCTCATCCTTTCACAGCATTTCAAGTGGCTCAAATGTTTATGCAACATGTATTCAGACTCCACGGATTACCACAATCCATTATTTCGGATCGAGACCGGTGTTTACCACTTGTCGTGGAAAGAACTATTTCGTGTGCTCGACTCAATCGCGATGAGCTCGGCGTATCACCCACAAACGGATGGACATACCAAACACGCCAATCGTGGTGTTGAAGCCTATTTACTTGCTTTGTTCATGCGTGCCCAAATAAATGGTTCAATTGGTTGGCATTGTCAAAGTATTGGTATAATACAGCATTACACTCGACTTTGGGAAAAACTCCCTTTGAGGTCTTATATAGATACAACCCAAGGCACTTTGGTATCAAGTCGATCACGCTTGGCCGGAACAATGAGTTGTCGGATTGGCTTAATGAACAAACCGATGATCAATTATCAAGCAAAGACTCAACCGAGCAAATCAAAGATATGAAAACTCAGTGATCGGAGAAAGATCGGACAGACATTTCAAGAGAAGAGGGAGATCGTGTATTTGAAACTACGACCTTACATTGAGTTCATTAGCGCTCGAGCTAATCACAAACTCGCATTTCGATATTTTGGCCCTTTTCGTGGAAAAGAAGGTTGGTCCGGCATACAAGCTCAAGTTGCCTCCTACATCTGCGATTCATCCGGTTATTCATGCAGTGGTGATACAACCGGAACCCCCCAAACTCAACTGAAGACCTGCGAATTCCACTCAAGGTGCTGCAACAGAGACTTCGTGACAAAGGATCCACCTCATCAACTCAGGTACAAGTGCAGTGGTCCAGATCATCAACTCCTGAATCAACCTGGAAGATCCGAGGACTGCGCAGTTCGCTCCGCATGCCCTAGCTGGGACAAGCTACACCTGAAGGGAAGGGGAATGTTATGCCTTCAGGAGATACTCAGGATGTTAGCAGCAGCGGGAGGAGGATGGGCCAAAGGAAGCACAAGCCCAATCAGCAATTCCTTTCACCGAATGGGCTACTTAACAATGGGCTGTCGATGAATAGTGGAGTGGGCGCACGAAAGCGTTGTTGTCGCTTAGCTATTAAGCTCGCCTGCGTGCCGAGAGGGTCATCTGTTTTGTAAAAACTAAACTACTTTCCCATCTATCAACCATCTCCTCCTCTCCGATCAACCATCTTCCTCCTCTCCGATCTCCATTTGCCGTCCGATTTCTTGCTTCAAACACTACCACGTCCCTTCTCATTTCCAGGAACATAACATGAATAGAGGATGAACAGATCAGAGTAAGGCGGAAGAAGACTAACGTACTCCGTGGATGAATCACGTCACGCACCGTGGAAATACACATGACCTACCTACTAGCAGCTAGCTCCTACCTATCCTGTCTGTCAGTCAGTCAGTCATATTTATGTATATATATGTAGCTGAAATTCATCTAGCTAGCTCCAGTAGCATAGCATTTCATTTCATTTCATTCCGTTCCATTTAATTTGCTTGGGACGAGTGAGATGTCCATCCGAGGCAGAGCAAGAGCTACCATAAGTAGAGCACTAGTGTTGTTACTCGTGCTAGTCGTCCTTGGACCAGGAGGAGAAGCAGGGACGGCGGCGGCATCAGCATCAGCATGTGGAAGTAGCAGCTACAACTACCTCGGGCGCTGCTGCGGCTGATGCTCCGTGCAAGGCGGCGGTGGCGCCCTTCAGCCCGGCGCGGCCGAGCGACGAGTGCTGCTCGGCGGTGCGCGAGCTGGGGCAGCCCTGCTTCTGCCTGCCCCTCGCCGGCCCGCCCATCTCCGGCGCCGACCACCTCATGCTCAGCCGCCTCCCCGAGGCATGCGACAACGACCACCACCTGCTCCAGTCATGTGCTGCTGCTAATTGATAAGGTCGTTTCCATGAGAAATAATATATGACAAAGAAGTATCCAACTGCGCAAGCAAATGTAAGCAATCTAGTGTGTATTGCCGTCCTTTTTCCTTCCTCGGGGTGATGACAAGGTGTATCCAACTTAGATTCTTTATTTTGAGGCTATGGTTAGCTACATCTGTACTTGCATGCATCCAACTGCGCAAGCAAATGTAAGCAGTCTAGTGAGTATTGCCACCACCTGCTCCACTCACGTCAGGAACCTAAATGGAGCGCCGGATGACAAGCACGCCAAGCCACCGTCTTTTTGGATGCCCCACCTCCTGCTTACTCCAGCATCCACTCCCATTCCTATCTCTATCTCCTTTCTTTCCTTTAGTTTAATAAATAAAATACAAATATAACGCACTGCGTCTGCATGCCTCCACCCATCCATCACCACCACCAACTTGCACAAATGCATATGGATGATGGATAGCCATGTATATCTGCAGGATAAAACATTAGTTTCGTGCAACGAATTCATTAGTTTGATCATATGACGACGCAAGTGCACAGCGAAACAGAAATCACAATATATGGCCGACAAATGGCATACCTTACGCTACCTTCCTGGCTGCAAAATTCAAGACGCCTTGGACCAAGGCTCCTCCAATGCAACTTCAGCCAATTCCTGACATCATCTTCATTTGACACTGCAATATGGTAGTCAGTTAGTTATAAATGAAAAAAAATCAGAATATAATCCGATAGTGTGTATTGGAAGTTGCAACTTTGTAAGAGGAGACAAGAGTGTAAGCACGAACAAGATTGATCCAACATTCCACCTGGCTATGGACATTTTTACTACAAGCAAACTCAATGTTTATATGCTCTATTTTTCTAAGAAAGAAAATTACACAGGTGGACTAAGATCAACGCAATAAATTTTCATTTGATGGGGCATATGATATTGTTATGAATATTGTGTGTATGTATTCAGAGACCCAATGAGCAATATATATAAGATACAAAGAGACACAAGTCTAAACCCTAATACAATGGGAAATACCACTAATACCCTTATATCCTTAACAGATATTACAAGAGTAACGGGCGAAATGACATGAGTGTGTTATGCCATTGCCATATGCAGGATCGCCTGGCCGCATTACAGACTCTCCCTATTAAAACTCTCCTTTTCCTTGTTTCATGGCTCTAGATAAACACTACACATTACACAAATTACATGAGCAGAGGAGCTAAATATGTTCTATAGATTATGTCCACCAAACTTAGTCCTCTACAAAAAGAGGTTTCGTGGTTAAAATTCTCAAATCCCCAGTCCTAGCAGAGAAATACCTTACAACCTTACCTTACCTGCAGGCGTACCTCAAGTGAAACATAGCTTTGCTATCAGGATGTCCAAGAATTAAGCTAGCCAGCAAGCAAGCAATCATGTGCCAAGTCATTCCAAACTTGACCTCCTCAACTTAACTGGACAAATGTTTAAGCTACAATAGAGCTAATATATACCATCAATGCAACAGCCATGTCTCCTGCTCCACATGATCACCCCTCCTCACTCTTACCCATTAAATCAACTAATTAGCCGTTAATTACATCATCAATTGTCAGTTGTCAAACACAGGTTCCTCAGCCACCCACCCTGGCCTGTATATAAAGGTCACACCCATCTCTATCACAACAGGTGTCATTAGTTTGCCTTCAACAATTTATCCATCTCTCCATACTACAACTGTTCTACTAATAGCCTACCTTCATTTCCTGCCATTGTTGCTGTTAAGTGCTAAAGCTCGCGTGCATAAGGAAGAGATAAAGCCGTCAATCAATAGATACATATATGGATCCCAAAGTTGCTGTTGCTCTCACTCTGTCCCTTGTTGGTGGCTTAAGCACCTCCCTTGGTATGCATATATGCCCCTTGCTTTATTCCTGTACTTCTGCTATTTGTACATGTATATCATGTAGTCATGATGACATGAGAAGTTCAATTCGATGCATATATGTAGGCATGCATGATTAGTTTTCTTCAAAAGCTGTACTTTATAGTGTAAGTTTTTCAGTTACTTGCTCCAATCAAGATTTTTCTCACGGTCTATCTTAAACTCGAAATTATACAAGGGATATAGGCACTCCTATATACCCTACATAGTGAAAAATGTTATGCCGGTCGTTAGGATTATCTTCTGTTTAAAGTGAATTGTCAACAACTATTTTTCAGCTATATTTTGCATCCAAAAGCTCAGAGAAAATTAATAGACTTCTACTGTTATGCCAACAATGGAAAAGAATGTGTATCTATGAAACCCTCGTGAACACGAAAAGGGTCACATGTCGTCATCTGCTCTTTTAGCACACCCCGTTTGCCCAACAGAATCCACTCAATCCTCACCTGAAGTTCTTAACTCTTCCCACTGTCTGGTTCACCCTCCCCATCCCTCTACTGTAACCAGCCTTGAAATGTAGGAGCTGGTTTTCTAGAAAAATGGTTCATCTCTAAAAATCCTAATTTAGGTTCAATTATATTATACATCAATAAATAATCCCATACAATATAACTTGTCCCATAAAAAATCCAATCCAAACAGAGTAGGCACCATATGCTGAAATTTCGATAAGTATTTCTTATTAGTGGTATCATTGTAAGTTACAACCAAAAAGCAATTTTGTTTATCTATGGGAGTTGTACAATGATTTCTTTGAAAATGTTGGGATTGATACACGAGGCAGACATTGAATGAAAGATGTTACACCACCATTTGCCTACTCCTTTTGCCAATAATACTTGTATACTATTCATCAGGTGCATTGCTGGCTATACTCAATCGTGCCCCAAACAACAAAACGCTGGGGATTTTACAGGTGAAATGCTATAACTATTTACTTGACGCTGACCACAGGGTCATATTCAAAGAATAAAGGAAGTTTATTTGCGCACAAATCAACATTTTAATAAATTGTTTTGACAACTCTTATTTTAGGTTTTGCTACTGGACTCATGTTGAGCATGTCTTTCTTTGACTTGGCTTATGATGCTGTCAATGCAATTGGTTTTTGAAAGGAAACCTTTGGGTGAGAGTAAGCAAGATGTTTTGTCAAGCATTTGTAACCTTTTCTTATCTTTTTAGCTTGTGGATTACAGTTTTTCGCTGGAGCACTTCTATTTTCCACAATCGCCGAAGTTTTCCCTGAGCCAGATTGCAATTTGGCAGATGAAAATGACAAACAAGTACAACTTTTCTCAACTTAGTTCAGTATCCATTTTCAGTTGGTCTTTTCTTGGAAAACTAACATAATTTCCCACTCTATTTTTCATTTGGGGAAGAAGACTGGTAATAGCATAGCAGGGAAGGAACTTATGATAAGACATCGAAGAAGAGTCATCTTTAGTGTAATTGTCACTGCAATTGGTAGGTCTAATGTACTTTCATAGCTTTATATAAAAGATGTCCTAACCAAACTATTTTTACATTTATGTTGATGTCTTTCTATGCAACAATTTATCAATTGTATTTGTATCAATACTTCAATATATCTATGTGCGCCCAACCTTTTACATGAGTAATAGCAATGTACAACATGAAAGTAAACAAAACTTGCAACAAAACATATCAACAAAACAAATATATCATACGTTTTCAACAACACGAGACCTGGAGAAAGATAACACACTTTTTAAGTAATTATACAGAAATCCACATGTTCATGACTCAAAATAAATATCTGGGGCTTGTTCAATAAAAATAGTAACAAAATATTTTTATATAAATGGCTCAGATTAACAACTAAAGCCAATTCAAGAGTATAGACATAATTTAGCAAGTGATACTGGCAGTAAATTTTCAGGACTTGTGACTAATAGAGTGATAAAATAGTTTCTATTTCAACAGCACCTATTGAACACCTAAAACTAATTCAATTTTGTTAAGTGATAACAGCAGTAATTTTCCATAAACTACAGGTGTCAAATGATAAATGTATAATGATTCAAGCACATGAAATTCTACATAGCTAAAGAAATGATATAGAAGGAAAACATACGCATGTACAAAGTAGTGATATGCCCTTTCCTGCAAGTATGTTTAGTTTTAATGATCGCATTCATGAACAAAGTTTTCACATCAACAGTTGCTGGTGTGAGTTTGCAAAACTTCCCTGTGGGCACTGCTGCATTTCTTGGAACCACAAAGGTATTGCTCACTGTTTTACATGTTTAGAATAACTTGTTCTTTGTTGACACCATGCCCAATGTGGTATTAAGTTTCTCACTGATGGTCAAAGACAACTGATGTTTTGAGGGAAGTACTAATATTTTATGCAATCAAGTATGTAATTAAATAAAGTAGTTGCATATATTTATCCTTTCTCCATTGAATTAACATTTGATGATTAAATGATTAGTTGAAATACAGTAACAAAAATGAACTCATATTCAAACTATGTTTTGGAGAACTATATGGATTCACGCAGATAATATTTTCCCTATAATTTTTTAATCTTGTTAATCATACTGAACACATCACACTCCATTTCATTGACAATTATGTTCTGGAAATACTAATATTTCAATCTATGGATACTGCACCGAAAGACATCCCATTCTTGTATGTTATTGTTGAAAAGCAATTTTTTGATGTCTTGGCAACATGTTAATTTAGCGGATGACATTGTCAACATGTGAATAAGTACGAACAAGAAATTGAATAGTAATATCCTATGCTGTATAGCTCATTAATCTTATCTACCTTTCAGGGCTATCGCGTTGGCCTTAACTTGGTTATTGCTATAGCTCTACACTACATCCCAGAGGTAATTGACTCTACAGTGGCTTTTGGATGGAATAGGAATGGGTATGGAAATTGTCATCTAACCCATTCCCAAGGCCACCCTCCTCCCCCTTATATCGCTTTTGATGGGAATTGGTAAAACTTCCATTCCCAATCTCAATCAATTACCAAAATGGAAACATGGGACTGGATACCTCCCACCCTTTTATGCCCACAAGGCCACAATACATTGCACATTGGCATTTAAGATACATAATACTATACTATGGTGAATTTATACAACTAATTACCTATGGAAAGTTAGTATATTTCTTCTCACAACATAGTTAAGTTTACAAGACCAAACAAATGTGCTAATATTTATTGCTATTTTTTGTTCATGCGCAGGGTATTTCAGTAGCTCTCCCTGCGTATTTTGCCACTAGCAGGTACTGGTTATAATTATTTTTTTAGAATGTGCTGCATTCATTTTGTATATGTTTTAACATGACAGTGCTGAATTACATGTTTGATTCAAAATCTCTCATTGAAATAATAATAAAAATTATGGGTTTAGTTGGTTAAATTCAAAAGGTTAATCAAACTAGTTATTACCTAAAGAAGGATATAACTTCTATACTATAAAAAATGTTCAAATAAATACTATTATGCACTGATTTGGAAAAATATGATTTACAGTTTGCACTTTTAATAATACTAGTGTTTCATGTCTATGGTGCAGCAAATGGCAAGCCTTCAAACTAGCAACACTATCTGGTTTCGCAGAGCCACTAGGTGTAATTATTGTGGGTAGGTTGACTTTTCAATTTATCCTATTGTAAGTGATTTGTTCAAGCATTGGGGTGTTATTAATTACCCAAACTAGCTCTGTATCTTAAATAAAAAAACACAAATATTGGCGTAGTGACATTTTCTTATTGACTAAAAAGGAGAAAAACTGAATAACGGTAGCATTACCCATGTGTAACATAAAATATCACAATTCCAATGTAGATGCAACATTTTGAAGTAACATAAAACTGAGTATATGAGCATTCTGTAATCCCAAATCCCAAGGAATGGTCATCAATAACTAGTCTAGGACAGAAGTGATTAACGATAATGCTAGAACAAACAAGAGTATTCAGAGAGGAACGGGTATAAATAGCATATAACAATATAATATGTACTGGTATAGTAGTATTTCATATGGTTAATCTATATGCAGATTTTAAGAAGTCTAAAGTAACTCGAAGGTACCTTAGTAATTTGCAAGTCCTCAGGTAACTTAGTAAACCATCAAGCAAAAAAAAGTAAACCCACAAACCGCTGAGGTCCCCATGAGGTATTGATCACAGGTACAAAAGGGATTACTGTGCATTTTGGACCCCAAAAAAAGCTCTAGTCAATGACATTCAAGAGCTGCATTAAAAAGCAAACAATCCCCTTATTATGAACTAGTGTGTGAGAAATAAATTCTATGTTTTAGTTACTATACATGTGGCACTTTTTCTCTAGCATTTATCATCCTTACAAGTAGACTTTTTCTCTTCAAAGAATGACAAGTAATAACCTTGAAAGGTTGAGTTCATACGTTTCATTTATATTGTCCTTATTGTATCTCAAACAATGCATATGAAATCAATGTTTCTTGCAGCATACCTATTTCCAAGCAACATAAATCCTGAAATATTGGAAGGTCTACTTGGATTAGGTAACTACAGTTTAAGAAACTATTATTTTTTCAAAAGTAACTAAATTATTTGTCTAACTAGTTTCATTCATTTTTTTGTGCAGTGGGAGGAGTGATGGCTTTTCTAACACTGTATGAAATGCTACCGTTAGCAATTGAATACGCAGGACGCAAGGATGCTGTGAAAGCTGTATTTGTTGGCATGGCTTTTATGTCCATGAGGTGTGTTACACTCTTATTTTATGCAATTTTAATTATATAAGGCACTAAGAACTAATATCTTTTGCATTCAATAATGTGAATAATCATTTTAATTTTGCCTAGTGTAATTTGGTCAAACAATTAACTAGATGGTAGCCAGAATCTGAAACTTATCCAATAATTTGGTAGCAAATAAACCACTAAACAAAATTCGATCAACTTGACCAAAATTTCGCAAGCAATATTTAGCAGATCTTGGTTACGAACTAAAAACACCATAGATTTTCTACCACACTGGCTTATAACTAACTTTCCATTTGTCACGCTACTAACTTTTCTTCTTTGAAGTCACAAACATCGAACAAGTATATATTTACTCTGATCCAATTCTAGTTTGTCTATTCCGTAGATTTGGCTAACATAAAAAATCATATTCAATATTTCTGTTGCTAGCAATGTTCAAAACTATCTGATGGAACATCTAAATATACATCAACTCAATCTCTCATTTATCCATCAATAATATTTTAGGAGGAACCCTTTTGTCTAGGCTTATTCTTGTGGGAATGATGTGCAAAATGATCACATGAAATATGCCAATAGAAACTTGGAATGCTTACTTGAAGTAATGCACAAACTTACTGTATTCAATATGTTAGGAATTTGTGATCCATATCTCAAAATTCAAAATCACAAAGACCTTATATGCAATTTTGGCTAATTTATCTTCATGTTTTTATTTATATAAATATAATAAACTTCAAGACATACTATGCAATGATTTAGAAATTTTTATCATGATTTCGAGTTTTTCACATTTTTCATAAATTAGAGCTTATTTTATGCCTATTATAATTTGTAGACCAATAAATATACCTTATAAAACTATACAAAAACTTTCTAATATATAAATTTTTATAAAGTGTACTTAGCGTGGTCCCCAAAGAACAATTGCATTACACAAATTTGAACGATTGTATTAGTAATGTGCAGAAAAAATCCTAAAACAACATGTAGTAATATAAGAATGCAATTTGATGAGCACTTCTACCAAGATTAGAATTTGATAAACATTATCTACAATGCACCGATACATCAAACAATCAGCGTACCAGTACACGCCACGGATACGTCACACATATGCTTTATGAGCTTCAAAGATATAAACTTTGCCACAGCCTTGTACCATTTATATCAATTGCATTTTCCTTAACATCATTACAAATATGTTCGTAAATGTCTTTTGACGTGGCATATAGCTTCAATTTATGTCTTACTTGCAATGGCAGCTTGTACTTCCTAGATATTAGTCTTCCAAAGGAGATGAGCGCTTAACATTTTAGTCTAACCCATTATATGCTATGGGCAAGAGCATTTCATCATGGACTTGCAATAAGGTATCTTACTTTTCCTTGACATTGCTATCCCCCTATTTATTAAGAGGAAGTAAATTTAACTGTCAATGTTTTCTATATAAAATATAGTTTCAAATTTACTAGAAAGAAATAATTGAACCTTCAAACGATAATGGCATCTATTTGAATTCAATTTCTTTCACGTATGAAACGCCGTTAACATTCTGTAATAACACTTTTATGTATCTACTACAATATTTCATTTTGAGCTACTGTGATTGTGCATTGACATTAGCTAAGATATCATACAAAATATTAATTGGGCATGGCACCTCTTAGCTACAAAATGTTCCTGAACTTTTCCCCATATCACTTTCATAGATAGAAGTATCCAAAAGGATTCCCTAAGAGTAGCAATTGATTAGATTAGAACTTGCATATATCAATTTAATTGCTTTGTTGATTCTGTTTACTCATGGAGATGCATTTAAGTGCTTTAGTAGATGTGGAGCCAAGTGGCCATTGAGAAGTGAAAAATAATTACCATGCATTTTGAATATTTTGAAATCTATCTTTCAAATGAAGTATACTTTTGCAAACTGTAAATGTGACTTCTGTGAAGAGAACACACAGTGCAAAGACTTAGTTGGTTACATAATAACAGATACTTTCTATTCATGTCTCCATTTCACATATATTTTCCTTAATTTTGCAATGTAGGGCCAATATATAGTTTCAATACCAGAAATATTTCAAAATGTGTTAAACTAATAGAGAAATGTTATCTTGTATACAAAAAAAAAAAGATATTAGGTGTGGAAAATAAATTTGACCATCTTACCTTTGTATTTCATTCACAGAATTGGCAAGTCAACATCACCAGATTGCAGCATCACATTTCCGTATTTTCTATAAGTGCTGGTTGGAACTTGGAAGGATGTGCATACAATTCCATATCATGAGATGGTTTTCTGCAATAGTAGCCGATACAAGGACTTGTAGATCAGGGCCTTCATCAATGTCCTCCCAGATTCATGGCCACCATGGCTGCACAAAAATTAGCCACCATGGCTGCACAAAAATTATAACTATCAAACTCAAACAGGTCATGTAAATATTGGATAAAATTGTAATTATTGGAAGGAGACACAAACCACGCATATGATGTAAATAACAAAAAGGAACATTATGAGATGTCCATTTATTATCAAAGATATTTGTACCTCATGCTTCGACACAGTATACTTTGAAGTTTATTTTATAAACAATTGAAACCTAGTAGCTTGATATAGATACATTGATTTGGCAAGAGATAGCATATAGATTTAGGCCAGACTCATGAGATTCAGAGCATATTTGGAAGGCTGTAACTCAAGAATTTGAATCTACTATAGCTGATTCTAGAGTAATGGGTTACTGGGCAATTTTACAGCAGCACTAAAGTGCCATTTTGGTTTGGATTTTATTGGTTTTATCACCCATCCTAAAGCTATCATGAACTTCAGGAAAATGTTTCAGTAAGTATAAAACAGAGTTCCAAGAACTGCTATCAATGAATTTCCTGGACCCAAGCAGGAACCGCCGGTTTCAGGGTCTTCCTGATTAGCCTTTTTTCCTTTCTTTTGTTTTCCCCTTAAGTTTATGTGCTCCTTCATCTTTTATAAGCATTCCCATTAACATTCTGTTATGAAAAGCATATAACCACTCTCTTTCAGTGCGTTACTGTAGCTCCAGTTGGTTAGTTCTTTGAAGCTTGGTATAAAATAGTTTGGTTTCTGGGACTACCTTTCTTTCCATATTAGGCTCAACAACTGTTGTGGACATTGGTCAAGCAAGGCAGCAGCAACAGAACATACTTAGAGCACTGCAGGGCAAGGACGACACCAATTGTCACGACCTAGCGATCGAATCGGGTAGTCGTGAGTAGTGGGAGGCTTTGGCCCGGCCTCTTCCTAGGCGCCATGACTCAGGTAGCGATAGGGAGATCTCGAGATCAGCAAGGGGCGCAGGAGGTGGCGGGAAATGAAATCGGCGTTTTTTCAAATCCAAAATCAAATTATCAGATTTTGAATGAATTTTAATCAAATTTGAACGATTTCGCCGAACAAAACCCGGTTTGACCGTAATCGGTCCAAGCACGGCACGGAGGGGGCCGATTTCCCACCGCTTTTGGATCCTTGGTCTGGAGACAATTATTAGCAATTTTCCACCAACTGAATTAGCAGGTGACTTAGCATCGGCAAGAATAATTGGTCAAAATGGGTCACCATTGCAGGTGAAGAAATTGTGAGTTGGGTCCCAATGGGCGTAGCTTGGAGAAGAATCGAACAGAGAACAATGACTGGCTTTGGCTTCCTGATGGCATCCTTGGCTCTCTCCCTCCCCTTCTTATGGCATCCTCGGCTCTTCTCCCCTTTCTTCTTCTTCTTCCACAACTTAGCTCTAGCCTCTCCCAACTCACAGATCCTCTCAACTAGTAGTGGGTATGTACTTGGGGGAATTTCAGTGGTTGTTCAGATTCTGGCAAGCAGACGTGAGGAGGTGGATAATAGATAAAAGGTGGGTAGAGCTATCAATGAAAGAAACAAAGGGACAAGGAAGAAACAACAACGTATAATTCACTTTACAATTGTAGACAGAAAATTGCAATGTACAATGCAAGTCCAAGGCACCTCCCAAACACAACATGGAAGCTCAAGTTAGAACGTGAACGAACAAATGAACTAAGTATGAAAACGATGTCAAATCAGAACAATGATGGACAGGTGAATTCAGCACTTCAGGAAAATGCATGATACCATCTCATTGCAAGTTTGCAACAAATCATTGGTATTTACCATCACTTTATATATCTTGAACAAATTTAAAAATACAACTTACTTATATTGAGCATATCATAGAGCATGGTCCTGTCAGAAGTTTAACAAAGAAATCAGCTATGATCGGTATCAACCAAATCGAGCATAGTGGATATATCAGAATCTATGCAACTTCCAAACACTATCAATGAAAATCAGTGGCAGGTGCTGGAGAGGAAATGCATCCTTTAATCCTTTTGTCCTATAATGCTGTTGTCTGAAGTTTTATGGTGTTCTAATGATTAGTTGGAATATCTAGCCTTTAATTCTTATTGTTCTCAATCCGGTAGTGTTGGCATTGTGGTCTGCAGTACGAATTGATAAGTTTTTACCTATAATCACGAGTACAACACTGTCAGTTTTACCACGTGGACCCCATGCGTCATAGTTACACCTAGAAGAATTTTGGCATGGTTTGCTGGGTTGCAAACCAAACACTGCTACAATGTCAATGTTTTGGCAATGCCCTGATTTTGGTCACCACCAAATTTTGGTATGGCATAGTGGGGGCATAAATCAAACACCCCCTTACTGTTTTATCTCAAAGAAAAGTGTTCTATTAATAAATTATGTATGAATCATTCCGCATCCATATGGTGAACATTCAATGTACCACAAAAAAAATTGAAATGGAAAATTGCAGTGAACTTCACCTTCGCACACTTGTTTGTGGCAATTCTATGGTACAATTTTTGTTAGCTGCATAGAATTTCTGAATTTTAGATTTCAGTAAACATAAATGAAATAAATTACTACTTGCAGATCTACAAAATGAACTTAAAACTATTTCTCCTTAGTTTGTGTTGGAAGTAAATCAGAAATTATCTACAATTGTTGTTGATGCTTCAGAGGTGCAAACTGTAACGGTTAAAATGTTAAGCTTTATTTAGTCTGCACAGATGCAAAGTTTCAATGTTGGTAGCAGTTTCAACTTGGATGGCGAGGCAAAATGGTAGCAGTATAACTTGGATGGCGAGCAAAATGGTAGCAGTATAACTTGGATGGCGAGCAAATAGCAGGCACACTTGAGTAATGCATAGTGGAGAGAATGTGGCTAGTAAGCTTAGGCACATATAACATTACCCAAAGTATCAATTTTGCATTTTCTTGGCTACAATCGCACATGCTTCATACTTCTGTACCTTTTCTTGTAAGAATTTGACATATTCTACAACCTGCAGAGGGTAACATGTGATTCATAGGAGCACTGGAAGATTACAGTAAAGCAAGAGGTATCCACTTAGAATTAGGGGAAGTCGTGAGAAATGAAGAATTCATCAGAAAAGAAATCTGTGCGTAAGCAAGGACCTCCAAAAGGAAGGTAGCCCTATCTCTTCTGATCACTGTGCGGTATAAGGTCTCGAAGTATCTGAAATCTACATTGCAGTTAGATAATAATAATAATAATAATAATAATAATAATGGCGATGGTTATCGACAGAAACACGGTTATGTCAGGCAGTTGGTTGGTGGATTGGTTTCAGGGACAAGTAAAAGAAAAAAAAGATGGTGCGTAATGGATGGATTAAGGCAGGGAATTGGGGTTTGCCTCTCATTGATTTTGCAGCGGCGCCTCTGCTCGGTGGCGGAATGCTTGGACCTCGGGTTGGTGGGCGTGCCCGGCGCTCTGTGGTCTCCTCCGCTGCCGGCGTCGAGTTCCACTGCAGTTTATTATGGGATTCAATGCCACAGTTTATCAGTGGATAGGAGAGAAAGGCGAGGTGATAAACCGACTGACTTATATCGTTGAAGCAGAAGCCGAAGCCGGAGCCTCCGCCGCTGGAGGAAGAGGGCGATGCTGAGGCTGTTGCGGCGGCGGCGAGGTGGGGGTGATGGCGCTTCTGCATAAGGAAGGCGGCCGCGCCGCCTGCCCGAGCTCGCCTCGCCTCACGTGGATCTGAGCTGACCTCGTCGTCGTCGTCCTCGTTCTCGTGCTCCCACGCCTTCTCTTCTCCTCGGCGGGCGGCGGAGGCGGACTGCAAGGGAAATGGACTCCGGTGGGATTCCGCCTCCGCGGAAGGGACTCACGCGTTTGGGATGAAGCAACCAAACCAAAACCAAAACCAAAACCCTCGATCCCGATCCATCCCTTCCCTTGTTTCGTTCCGTTCCGTTGGAAGGAAGAGCCGAGTGTGCCGGGCGTAATGCCCAAATTTAGTTTTTCTAGGCGTAATGCTAAAAATAGTACTATAGAGTTACTCATGCCATTGCCCTGGGACCGGTTTTGCCGAGAGCTGTGGCCCTGGGACCGGTTTTGCCGTGTACAGTTTAGACTAGTGTGCTTTGGCGCACAATTTCACCGAATATAGTGTATGACATTTGTGCCACGTCAGCACCTAAATATGTCTGTCGCCTCGACTTAAATTCAATTGTATAGAGAATCGCATCGTTTGTTGCACTAGCCTTCGCCTATCTCCGGTCTCTTCTAGTACTTAGAGTAGAGACATGGTTTCAAATTTCTTTTATATTAGGTAGAATTTCATCCAAAACTATTTTTCGTTGGTTTGGATTTCTATCGGGTGGCTCAGAAGACCGATAACACCAATTTTAAACCGTACATCGACTCGACTCCCAAATCTTATTTCTTTCTCTCTCGACGCTTTTTCTTGGGTGATGGCTTGTGACGACTTTCAAGCTCAACACACCAAATCTCGAGTCCCTCTCGAGTCTTTCTTCTGAGACCGATTTCACTGAGCCGAGCCATCTTTTCATCTCATTTGCCATCGAAAAATCTTTGGTTTTTTCTTGCTTCGCTTTGTTTTGCTTGGTGGTGTGCTTTGGTGTTTGGAGGAATTTGCGCCATTGCGCGCGATTAGGGGAAAGAAGAGCTCACCTGCTTCTCCAAAGCGATTTTAGTTTAGCATCTTCCGCTTGGATTTTGAGAGAAGACAGCTGAAGGGTTGGACCATTGGGAGATCTAGGCCATGGATCCACAGGGTTGGACTGTTGGGAGATCTAGGTCGTGGATCCACATTCACAATGTCACCATCGCCTCTGCGATAGCAAGCCAACCAAACTTCATCTTTACACTTCGGGAAAGCTTCACTTTTCAACCTGAACTTTAGTTTTGGTTCGATTTTTAATTCTGAACTATGAAATCGTCCACTTTACAATGTTGAACTCTCAAACCTGTCTAAAACACAACCCTCGACGTGAGACAGGGTTTTGACTTATGCATCATAGTAGACAAATGTGCGCTAATGTGGCCCTGTGTCAAAAAACATATCTTGAATCAAAGAAATTAAATAAAAGGGACAACGGGACCCAATCGCCCTAATCTCCTTCGTTCCTAATGCTCTCTCTCTCTGTCGTGGACTCTCGGAAGCACTGGGAAAGGCCTCCTAGGACCTCTTAGTGAGGTCCGACAGGACCACCCGGAGGTCTGGAAGGTCCTCCAAGAACTACCTGAGAGGAGGTCCCGCCCCTCGCACCGAGCTAGTCCTGAAAAACGGCTAGCTCTCGCATGAACCACATGGGTGAAATCACAACTTGTGAGACTCTGGTTTATTTAGCTTGTAATACTTAGTTTTTCATTGGCTCTAGTATCACAAACAAAATACACCGTGTCTCGATGGACATGTGCTTCCCAGAAATTACAGCACACATACATCATACAAAAGCATGCATCAATTACATACAACATAATATGACAAGTCTAGCAAAGGACGTATATAATAATAAGTTATTACAGAATGGCCGACTGGCCAAATAACATAAGTATCAAGTATCAGCGGAAGCAAAAGGTGCCATAAGATAGCTTAAACCAAAAGACGAACTGCTAGCCACATAACACCACGGGGCAACCGACCGCCGCTAAGCTAATCGCCCAACACACCGCCACAAAGATAACTCACAAAAGTGAGGCCCTTCGGGCTCACCTTCTTCCTCTGCACACAACAAGCAATGCAGTGAGTACAATAATGTACTCACAAGACTTACGATAACAAGCCTATACATAGCTATATGAAAGTCAGATCAAAGGATGTTGGTTATATGGTTGTTTGACGCATAAAGCAAGTTTCATTTCCAATAATGTAATAGATTGAAACAATTCAACAAATCAGTTTTTAAGCGTTGAAATAGCAACGAGTAACAATAACTATCAAGTAACCACCTAGAAGTGACTAATCCAATAGCCACTACACATAGCATGAATCACGATTCATACCACCCATCAAGTTTTAATTTAAAGGTTGTAGTCTAACTCTTGAAAAGCTTACCTAAGCGTGTCTATAACCTAGACGAGGCTATTCGAATAGTTTTAACCCTGCAGGTGTACTAATGTACCCACACTTGCATCGCCTTTAAGCCACATGATTTAGCACACTTCCAAAGGTATGCCAAGACGACTAAGCCCTACGAGACATTTCCAATATTGTGAATCAACTACGAGCCGCTCGTATGGATAGAAATCCACGCTTACATTGTAAAGCCAAAGGACAACTACCCCTGAGTAAAGCTCTTTGGACAACTACAATGCTCACACACAACCATCTCATTTTACCACAACACAACACACACACCCCCGCGACTGTAGCCAACACACACCAAAGTACTAAGTCAAGAGAGGTCCCATTCCTCTAGTGTGGTTAGCACACACAAATTGCTGGATAATGTGTACTCACAAGATGTTCGGTCCTTAATTGACTGGGCACCTTTCCAATCACATCCAAAAGATCACACCATCTTACCATTGTGCCCAAGTCCAAATTGTTTTTATTTTCAGGTTTAGTTTTGCAATTTGAACATAGCAATGAGCTGAAATACGAGAGATCATAATAAGTTCAGTGTGATCAAGGTTATCAACAAGTCGATAACCGCCATTTATGCCGATAGATAAGCATGGCTAAGCATCAAACTCAGTAAACTACTAAGTGACAAGGATTCATCCAACGAACCCAAAATCACAGTTAAGATAAACCTAGGCTCATGAGTAGAGGATAAACATTTGCCTACTAGTAATGCATCTATTAGGTTAACTATCGACAATAGTTAAAACAACATAGCAATGCATACATAGAATTTGCAAACAATATATTAGAATTTGAAAATAGTAGGAATAACATGATCAAATGATGCTACATCTGCTTGCCTTGTTGGAGTGCAGGATCTGATGGCTGTGGCTCAGATTCAATATCAGTATTATCTTCGGAACCTAACGAGAAAAGGCGATAAAATCAATAAGAACGAAGAACACCAAATAACTCCAATAGCAAAAGATATCCAAATCTAATGAAATTCATACAGCAGCTAGGGATGATTTTAGACAATTTTAGAAACAAGAATCATGCAATTTGGATTTAGTACGCAAAAGTTATGGCCAAAATATGCTCCCTCAGCCTATTAATTCAACTAAATTAATTACTGGTACTGTTCATGGCAAAAATTTCTAGAATGATCTAAGGTCTGAAATTTTTATGACAGGTAGGTTATGACATCCTAATGACAGCAAAGTTGAGTTTACTAAATTTGGAGTTATAATGATTTACTTACGATTTTTCTAAGTTGTAAACCTAGCACAAGTTACTTTACAGAAATATAACTATGCTTAAAACTCATTTTCTATTAAAGTATACTAACATAGAAATTTAACAAAATTGATTTTGCACAAATTAGAATTATACAGAAAAAGATATGCATTTTTCAAGGTCTAAATTCATTTTCTGGAATATTCTAAAAATGGCGGATATCAAGTTATTAATATTTGTAAACTTTCTGTGACCGAAACTTATCTAAAAGCATTTTTAGATTAAATTTTAGTTAAATATGAACTTATCCCAACTGGAATCAACTACAAAGGGATTATAACAATTTAGTTAGGCATTTTATAAGCTTCCCTAGAATTTCAAGAACATTAAATAATGGCAGAAATGAATTAATAAAGCTTATAACATTTTCTGCTGCAAAAAAAAGTCTAAAAGTATTTTTAAATTAAACTATAGTGAAACATGAATTTAATGCAGTTGGAATCATCTAAAAAGGATTTATAATGAATTAGTTATGAGTTTCTAAAGTTTTAAAATAATTTTTAGTTGATAAAATAAAGACTTACCGAAATCAAACAGATCTTACTAAAAATAAATGACGTGGACGCTTGAGAGCCTTTGATCTAAAATCCTACCACTCACGCAAGACGTAAGAACAGCAAGACGCGCGCGATTCCAAAAGGAGCCCATTGGATCTAGATCTAACGCAGCCGCGTGGATGGAAACATTCGGAGGTCCGAATGTCTCAACCATCCACAGCCGCAGATCTGGAGATAGAGGGCCTAGAGCGCAAGCACATTCGGAAGTCCGAATGCACCCACGATCTTAGCCGCAGATCATGAGATGGACGACTCGGTGATAAGGACATCCGAGGTCCGAATGTTCTCGACCGGGGCGTTGATCACGAGATCGACTCCACGATCAACAGCGCGCAACGCACTCACGCACGTGTTTAAAAGCCGGGGAGCTTAATGGCGGACCCACATGACAGGCGGCACAACGGCCCGATTAAGACACAATTAAAACCACTAATGATTGATAATTACTAGATCATTAATGGTGTCCTAATGACGATCGAAAACAGGCGATTACGCCCGACAAAACCCGAGCGGGATCCACGGCTTGTCGCCGGCGACTCCGGCCACGGCGGCGCCCACCAAGTATCAAAATGGATTCGCAATAGGCTTGCGGACCCAATGGTGGTGACCTCGCCGGCGGCGATGGCCTTAAACGCCGGCGAGCTGGAAAATGAAGATGGGGCCTTTACTGCAAAAAGTGAAAATAGCAAAAAGCTCCGCTGCAGTCCAAAGAAGCGAGTGTCACAGCCTCTAAGGACTAATAAGAAGCTACCTTGACCGAGATGAGCTTCAAAGATGGTCAGAGAAAGTCTGACCACGGTGGAGCTTGCCGGACCCGAGGAAGAAGATATGAAATTAGAGATCTGAGCCAAAATGAACACCACTGGTGGTCAAAATAGCTACAAAATAGCCCATATAAGCTTCATGAGTAAGCAATTGAGAAATGGAGCACTCACCGGAGCTGAGGAAGAAAGGGGATGATTTCTGCCAAATTTGAACAAACCCCAAATTTGTCAAATCCTGAATGTGAAACCCAAAATCAAGTAAGGGGAAATGATTAGGATATTAAGGAGTTGAAAAGGGTACAAGAGCATTTGAAGAAGAACCACTGGAACACCAAAGCCATCAACAGAGCTCCACGACCATTAATGGCGATTTGACGTTTTTGGTGTATTAAGCTGCAAAAATGAAGAAGGAGCTTAGGATGGTGTAAAAGAACACCAGGAAGGGGTTTTCGGACCTTATATAGCTAAAGGATTAGGGTTTGGCCAACGAACGAGATCTATGGGTGTTAGGTTCATAGGGATGCCATAGTCCGAAAAAGAAGTGATGGGGTGCAAGAGTAGGGCATAGGTAAGACCGAAAACACCTGTGCCCACGAATTGCTGGCAAAAGAGACGTTGACTAGGGAACACGATTTGACAGAGCCATGCCTCCTTCTCTCTTTCTCTGTTCACGCACGACGTGAGGTTGAAGATGACCAGAGAAATGCTCGGCGATTTTAAGCCCTTGGATTTTGATCGAGCGGCTGATATCGCGCCACGCTTCTGAGGTTTAAACACAACAGAGGAGAATGTGAGCATTGGATTTTAATCCAACGGCTCAGACCGATCAAACCAATCGGAGGTCCGAATGTCTCATGCGACGAGGACGGTCCGATTTTAATCCAACGGCTGAGGCTCGCCCAAGATCTCGGAAGTTCAAAATAAACAGAGGATATCGAGAGCCCTAAGATCAGAAATGAACGGCCACGATTAATATATGACCTTCGGAGGTCCGAACGTTTTCAGACGATCAGGACGGTTGGATCAAGATCTAACGGTCAAAAGGATTAGCGCATTCGCACGATCCGAATGTTCTCGGTGGGCCGCAGCGATAAGGATCCAACGGACGAGATTGACGCCGCTAGAAAGGAGGCCCGATGCAGTTAGTTGACTGGACCAAGACAAGTGGCTCGAGCCCGAGTCTGACTCGAACCCAACGAACAGTGAAATTAGGTTTTGAGTTTTAGACTGAGCTGGGACTTTGAGGGTTTATTTGAGATAGCAAAACAACTCCAAAATTTTTAAATTTTTTACTGGAGCTTGCTAACTCAGGCATTAACCTTTTATAATATTTTCAGAGGTTTTTATGCTGAGCATTGTTCTCCCAAAAATTATGCAAGGCTCTGGTTTAAGGTTTGACTGAAAGTCAAACAGGTTTGACTACCCTCTAAAAATATTCAAACAATTTCTAAAAATTGTGAAATTTTTCAGAGAGGTCACATACTATCCCAGGAGCTTAGGAAAAATATTTCCAAAGGATGATCACAAAATTTGAGATGAATGTTTTTGGAAGACAAGGTTTTGGATCAAAAGACTTGTGACTTTGTATTTCCATAATTCTTGTACAGAAATTGTTTAGAACATACAGGAAATACATGATGTAAGAAAAAGTTTTAATTTCTACTCATTTTCTTATATTTGAAACACAAGTCCAAAATCGGGATGTTACAAATCTCCTCTTACAAGAATCTCGCCTCGAGATTCCACATTCGGAGAAGAAAGAGGGTAGTCAGCACGAAGGCGATCTTCCCGCTCCCAAGTTGCTTCATCTTCAGAGTGATTTGACCACTGAACCTTAAGGAACTTGATGACACGATTCCTAGTTCTCCGTTTAGATTCTTCGAGAATACGAAGTGATGCTCACGGTGAGGTCAAATTTTCCTACACATCAAGATTTTCCAACGGAGTTTCCTCAATTGGAACACGAAGACATTTCTTCAAGTGGGACACATAGAACACATCATGCACCCTCAAGTATAGTGGCAACTCTAATCTATATACAATGACTCTAATTTTCTCGATGACGCGATAAGGCCCAACATATCGAGGAGCTAACTTGCCCTTGATGCCAAAATGCTGATGGCCCTTCAAAGGTGAGACTTTGAGATACACAAAGTCATTGGGCTCAAAGCTCAACTCTCGGCGACGTCGATCCGCATAACTCTTTTGCCTAGACTGGGCCACGTGCAAATGCTCGCAAATCAATCAACTCGCTTTCGCCTCATTGATCGAGTCGGGTCAAGAAATCGCCGCCACCGCTTTTCGACCAGTTCAAAAGGGTTCTACACCTCCTCCCATACAATGCCTCAAAGGTGCCATACCAAGACGCTTGAAGTCGTTGTTGTAAGAAAACTCAAAAGTGGCGCACACTTCTCCCAATTCTTCCCATAGGAGAGAACACAAGCACGGAGCATATCTTCCAACACTTGGTTGACTCTCTCCGTCTGACCATCAGTTTGAGGATGAAAAGTTGTGCTGAAAGTAAGACAGGTCCCCATAGTCTCTTGCAGACTATGCCAAAAGCAAGAGGTGAAAAGAGAACCACGATCTGACACAATCGTTCGTGGCACACCATGCAAGCACACAATGCGAGATATGTAGAGATCCGCCAACCGATCGACATCGAGGCAGTGCGCCGTGAAAATGTGCTACCTTAGTCAATCTGGTCAATGACAACCCGGATAGCATCCTTCCTAAGAAGTACAGGCGTGACCGGTGAAGAAGTCCATACCAACGGAATCCCACTTTCACCGTGCATCGCAAAGGTGAAGAAGGCTCTTCGCTGACGCCGATGTTCGCCTGACACGACAAAGACACGCCGCACTCGCGGCAACGAACTTGGCAATCTCGCGCTCATACGGGTCCACTGCATCTCTCGGCGAAGGTCCGATACATCTTAGTAGCCCGAGTGAATGGACAAGGGGAGTCATGGGCTTCACGGAGAATCAATTCCCGCAATTCCATGACCTTTGGAACCACAAGGCGTCAGTCCAAACCACACAACACCATGCTCATCCTCCGAGAAGTACTTGGTGTCCCATCCTTGATATTTTGCTTGATTTGACTCACACCATATCTGCCGTGCTGCGTGTGCTTTGATTTGATCCACCAAGGTTGGTTGCACAACCAAGGTAGCAAGGAACCATGCTCAATCAAACCCAAATTGAGCCGCGAAATTCTTCATGAAGGGCGCATCGTTGCTCTTGGAGCATCAAAGTATTGCAATACACCTTTCGACTAAGTGCATCCGCAACCACATTGACCTTGCCGGATGATACCGAATACCCATATCATAATCTTTGATCAATTCCAACCATCTCCTTTGCACGAGGTTCGGGATCCGGTGGGTGAACAAATATTTCAAGCTCTTGTGATCGAATACACCTCACAACGGTTACCAATCGTAGTGCCAAATCTTGAGTGCATGAACCACTGCACTAACTCCAAGTCATGGATAGGTAGTTGAGTTCATGAGGCCTCAATCGACTTGATGCATAGGCTACCACCTGCCTTCTTGCATAAGAATACAAATGAGTCCCCGACGAGAGGCATCACAATAGATGATACGGGGATGCCCGATCTTCACGACGTGAGGATCGATAATAACTTTGATCTCGCAACCCGACGAACCGATGGCGCAACCATCGCAAACAAAGAACTGCGACAAAAGAATTCGCCAACCACGCTCGTGATCCCGCTCTACCGAATCACATCAAGTAGACGTGTCGCGCTCCTGCAAAACACAAGGAATCACAAGAACGACGAACGACACAACGATTGAAACTCCCTATTCTAGTGGGGCAATATTGCTCAAACCTAGAATCAAGAGTATATTGAAAACTGTAAATATGTCCTCCCTTACGCGCAAGCGAACTTTATTTAAAGCCTGAACCGCAGCTAACACAAACCGAGACAAACATGGTTCGATCAAAACTAAAATGTACACGGACTCAAGTCCTAATTGACTACATGGCTCGCCCAAAGGGTGATGCGACCTTGCTTTAGTTACATGCTCGGTCCATAGAATACTTTATTGGTTACTTGCATGCATACATGCAGAAATAGAATACTTTATTGGTTCCTTGCATGCGATGAATAGTCCTTGCATGTGGCATGTCGCTTCGATTCACCAAGTGCCACAAGATGCTTCGCATACCGATACCATGATGGCTTATCATTTTCCATTTTAATGTATGCTTGCCATTTACATTAGCAACATCTTCTTTCCTTCGGCTGATACGGCCTCCCATGTTTCCATACGTATAAAACTACACACACATAATATGAGACTATTAGGTGAATATATATTCATTAGAATCAAGATTACAATTAATTAGGAGCGAGCTCACCTGTTGATTAATTAATTTAGCCCTTGCTCGTGTAATCGGTCCAATTAAGATGTCCTCATCATCCTCCCCCTCTTGAAAAGGAGTCGTCCTCGACTCTGATTCTTTCGGTCCAAAGAATGGTGACAAATCAGCAACATTGAATGTAGAACTCACAAGATAATCATCACTCGAAGCTCTATCTTATATGCATTGTCATTTATCTTCTCCAAAGACTAATGGACCATCTCCTCGAGGCATTAATTTGGATTTACGCTTGTTCGAAAGCGTTCTTTGCGTAGATGCATCCAAACCAAGTCACTGGTTCAAATAATATCTTCTTTCTTGATTTGTTCGCCTTCTCAAGATAGTAACATGTCTTCTTTTCAATTTCTTCTTTAGTCTTGACATGAATTTGCTTCACATATTCAAAGACGCTGACGCCTCCATATTAGCACGTTCTTGTAGCGTATGGCAACAAATCAAGTGGCGTGATTGGCTTAAAACCATACACCACCTCGAACGGGCACAATTGAGTAAGAGAATGTACCGCCTATTGTACGCAAACTCCACATGCGCAAACAATCTTCCCACTCTTTGAGATTCTTTTGATCATCGTCAGAGTAGCATTGAAAGTGTTCTATTTACCACCTCCGTTTGGCCATCCGTTTGTGGGTGACAAGTTGTAGAGAATAACAACTTTGTCCCAAGCTTGGCCCACAAAGTCTTCCAAAAGTAGCTTATGAACTTAACGTCACGGTCTGAAACGATTGTCTTTGGCATGCCATGCAATCTTACAATTTCTCTGAAAAACAAGTCAGCTACATGCGATGCATCGCCGCTTTTGACATGGGAATAAATGTGCCATTTTAGAGAACCTATCCACAACTACAAAATCGAATCCCTTCCCTCTTAGTCCTAGGCAATCCTAAAACAAAATCCATACTAATATCCTCCTAAGGTACACTAGGAAGGAAGTGGGTATATAAACCATGTGGATTAAGTTTAGATTTTGCTTTGTGGCATGTAACACATCGTTGTACAAACCTTTCGATGTTACGCCTCATTTTAGGCCAATAAAAGTGATCGCTCAACATCATGAAGGTATTTTCTCTTCCAAAGTGTCCCATCAATCTACCTGCATGAGATTCCTGCAGTAAAAGCAAACGCACAGACGAATCTGGAACACATAATTTGTTAGCACGAAATAAGAACCCATCATGAACATGAAACTTGTCCCATCCTTTTTCATCTTTGCATTTAGAATATGGTTCTGAAAATTCATGGTTAGAAGCATATAAATCTTTCAAACTCTCTAATCCGGGTACCTTTACTTCCAAGTGAGTTAAAAGCACATGTTTTCTAGATAAAGCATCAGCTACCATATTCTCTTTTCTTTTCTTGTACTTAACAACATATGAAAAAGTTTCAATAAATTCTACCCACTTAGCATGTCTACAGTTCAGTTTAGCTTGGCTTTTCAAATATTTTAAAGCTTCATGATCAGAGTGGATAACAAATTCTCTAGGCCAAAGATAATGTTGCCAAGTTTCAAGCACACGTACTAAAGCATACAATTCTTTGTCATACATGGGATAATTCAATTGAGCACCTCCTAGTTTCTCACTAAAGTATGCTACGGGTTTCCCTTCTTGCATCAAAACACCACCAATACCTATTCCACTAGCATCACACTCAATTTCAAAAGTCTTAGTGAAATTAGGTAGTTACGAACCTGGCTAAATCTTTTGATGTACTGCCAGAGAGTCTCTAGAATTTTGCCGGACTGTGAGATCGCCCTCCTTTCAGGCGATTATATCGCACTTGAAAATTGACAATTAGAAGGTCGTAAAGTTGCTCCCAAATATACACGGACCCGACTGGTAGGTTAAGCAACCATGATCGGGCTGATCCTTCAAATATCGTGGGAAGATAGTTAGCCATTACATTTTCATCACCACCACGCTCCTAATAGCGGTGTATATCTCGGAGAAATTCCAAAGGGTTTTGGGTCCTTTGAATTTATCCAAATTGGCCGGCCGGAACCTATTTGGCCAACACACGCCGGAGCCCACGGAGAAGGCTCGACGACTGTGATAGTTTCGTGGCGCTTCTTTGAAAAGGTGCGGATTATAATCCCGAGACCGATTTCTAAGATTAGATTATCGATGCTCCAGATTCTCGATCCGGCCGTGGACGCATTAGAACGCCTCCGACCGCTTGCACGAGTTAGATGATGTCAAAGATCACCGTGTCCAGCGATTGCTCCTCTCGATGAAGTGAGGCGAGGATTTCGAACAGTTCTTCTCCTCATGACTTGTTGGTCGGAATTGTTGAAGTGGTCTTGGTATCACCGGTCTTTAAAACGACCATGCTCGGCCCCTACCGGAAGAATGCTAGGATGAAGTCATGGTCCGACTTTGAGGCCTTGTTTGGATCATACGCTTTGTGAAAACCAATTTTTCCAAAACCGCTTTTTAGTATCGCTTTAGGAAAACTCTGTTTGGATTGAATAACTAACTCTTGAGATAAGTAAAGCTAGTTTCTTGTAAATCCAATATATTGCGTTTTCCATAAACGAGGTCCGTAGTTTCCACAAAACCAATTTTACATACACCAGCACAACAAACTCGCGCGAAAGAAAAATCTTCACCGCGCGTATTCCTCCCGCGCTAATTCTTTTGAGTCCCACACATTAACACGTTTATAAGGAATGCATGCGAGATAAATCACATCGGAGAAGTTTTTCAACCGATACTCGGATCAATCACATCGGAGAACGCTGTCCGCCTCGGCATCGCGCTACCGCCGCCACCACCGTGATCCTAGACTTCTCTGCTGCACCCGGGCCCGCCTACAGTAAGATCTTCTTGTACATCCAATTCGATGCCAAAGTATTTACATGCATTGAACCTCGAGCAAGCAATCCATTGCTTTTCATGCTTGTACTTATAGCAAGAAATGAATCATAGGATTGCACGACACCTTCATAAAATCTAACAACAAAAACGATCCATTGAGTCATGCGTTGAGCATCGCAAGCATTAATTAATTCTTAGTACGTGATGCTAGAAGGACTCGAACTTGGACAAAGTTGAATACCACTAGCACACATATACTTCTTTCGGGATGTTAATTAACAATGTTATGTAAAGCATGCTAATAGGTTGGTGCTACTTACAGATAAAAGAAAACCATAGATTACCTTTGCTAAACTAGAAATCAATTTTGCCTTCTCCCTTTGAGGGACCCATTAGGCTTCCCAATTCAAATGTTCTCTTAGTATTTTCTGCATCACAGACTTCAAGAAATTCAACAAATAGCAACAAATTAGAACTGAACTTGACCCATAGGTCCCATACATATATATCATAGGGATGGAAAGAAATTACTTCCAACTGATCATATTCTTCAGTTTCTTTTCAATTAAAGCTACACCCTCCAGAACATTTGTTATGTCATATATCCTCCTCTTTTGTGCCTACAGAAATTCATAAAATTACAAGACATCAAGGCACTTCACTGCAGACCTCTAATGTCTCAGCTGCTTTATTTAAATAATGGGTTATGTCTTCTGCTCTTTCAAGCAGATTGATCAATTTCTTTGTCAACAGACCTGAAATCAAGAAAATAATTAATAACAAACATGCGGCGTCCTTTCTTTGGGAGAAACATAGCATACTTTACCTACCGAACTGTCATAGCGGCAGTTGTTTCACTCCATTTCAATAACTACAGTTGTAGATCTTACATTACATGTCAGTCCACCCATGTTGTGTCAAAATTCTCATGCTACATCAATTAATTTGATATATCTGTTTTTTTTAGAGAAATATGGATGACCAGGTGCCAAAAAAAGTTAAGAAGGAGAATGCAGAAAAAAACATCCATAAATCGGCACATATGGAAATCTTCTGAGGACAAACTCCTCCTCAATATACTAAAGGATCAAACCTTAAATGGTGGGAAGGAAGGAACAGGCTACACAAAGAAAACATGGCGTGAAATATTAGATAAGTTCAATGATTCCAGAGTTGACAAGCTTGAATTGCAGCAATTGAAAAATCGTCATAAGTACTTCCGAAGTTGCTATGCTACCATGAGCAACCTTCTAGCACACACAGGGTTTGGTTGGGATGACGATGACAAAATGATCAAAGCTTCTAAAGAACATTGGGAGGATCTTATTACAGTATATCCGAATCTGAATAATAATATATTCTTGTAGTTGCATAAGATTTGGAAATAATGCACATTTTTAACCAATATATTTACTAATTGCAGAGAGATAGCTCAATTCAAGAATATCACGAAAAGTGTGGCCTAGTTGAATAGATCTTCAAGAGATATGTGCTAGTTCAACAAAGATTCTCGATTTAATGCTATATCTAGCAAAGGAAAGGGTACATGGGTACAAGCAAATCTAAACTAATTGATCTGAATGAGAATGTTGAAGTACACGACATTGATTCACCTGAAAAACATGTTAGCCCTGTTGTTCATCCCCAGAAAATAGAAAACCCCAAAATTAGGAGAGAAAAATATGAAGTGCTTTGATGCTAATGGAGGTGGAGCCCCGACAACTCCTAAAGGGCAAAAGCGACAACCGATGATGCCGCATCGTAATGGATCGTCTTGCGCAGGCATCAATGAGCATGGTTGAAATGAAGAAAAATATAGCACAACAAAATGAAGCTTATTCTGAAAGCATGTATGAAGATGTTATATAGTATGAAGGACCTTGAGTCAAAGAAAAACTAAAAGTGCAAAGCATTTTCGCATGCCGATCAAAGGGCAATTTTCATTGAGATGGATGACAAGATGCATCGAATGGATACTCGATCTTTAGTCGCTTGTAGTACAACAATAAGCTTAGTTATTGATTTCAGCTTATCTTTGGCATTTTATAACTTAAGAAGACGCTTCTTATTCGATTGTTTTGATTGTCGTACAATGTTTGATGCTACTTTCAGTTTTAAATGCTTCATGTGCTGGTGCTTCATTATTGATTATTTCACTTTGGCCACATCAAATTATCTTTGTTTCCTACAGTCATTTGTTCATTTGTTTTAAATTGTGCAGGAAATGTCAGATGAGGAATTTTCTGATTCTGAGCAAATGCTTATTAGCAATATTTCTCATGTGTCACTATTTCGTGAAATGTTTTTCACAAGAGTATTCAAAACTCACGTAACACTTCTGAGTTAACTGGTCCTCAGCGAACAAGATAATTGTTGGAAGGACATCCAATCAGATTTTTTTGATCAACTTCGTGTTGATAAGCACACGTACTACTTGTTACGTAATGAATTGTGTGAGAAAATTTTACTTAAGGATACACTACTGATGGCGTGGATGAGCAACTAGTGATGTTCTTGCATACAATTGGTCACATGTTAGGAATCGTGTTATGCGTGATAGATATCAACATTCGTGAGAGACAATTAGTTGACACTTCAATAAAGTTTTAGATGCCATCAATAGTTTGTATGATGTTTACATACCGTACCACCCAATGAGGTTCCACTCAATATTAGAGGCGATCAAGGTTCTACCCATATTTCAAGGTAAATTTCCTAGGTCGATTGTTTTGTCCATTTTACATTTCAATTAACAAAAATTTCCCTGCTGAATTGTATTGGAGCAATTGATAGGACGCATATTGAGGCAAAAATCAAACTCAAGAACAAACTCCATTCGAAATAGGCATGGTTTTCCCTCTCAACGTATTATGAGCGATAATAGACTCTTGTTCATATCATTCTTATTCTTAATCTCGATTGGGAGTTCTTTGTTACCAAATAAAACCTTCCTTTTAGCCAAAGTCCAAAAACCTACTTAGAATATTTAAAGGAATACAAGGTAACACTTGTATTATGGTGGAAGTATTTTTATTAAAGCCTAGATAAATTATCTTGGCTAAAAATATTTTGTTGCATTTTAGAAATTATTTGGACTTAAAGAAAATTTATGGTCTTTAAATAAACATTTTAGGCTGCAATAGATATTTATGTATTTTATAAAGTGAAAATGTGGTTTATGAAATTTATCACGGAAATATATCATCCCAGTAGCTTACGATAAAAATTTCATGATTTTATAAATTTATTTGCTATTTTAAAGTCAGTCAAACCTTTTAAATATATGAATAAGGTTTGGTCAACCAAGCAGGTCCAAACCCGACCCTTACCTTTATGGCGACCCGACCTCATGTGTCTCGGTCAACAATCAAATTTATGCAGCTCGGTCACGTTGGCGCGAGCGAACTCCACGACTAACATGAGCGTCGATCTTCCATCGAGCAGGCGAAGCAATAACGCCATGGTGTCCGTGTCCATTTAAATCGTGCCGTTGGATCTTAATCCAACGGCGTGATCGATGTATGCAATCGGACAACTCGGATCCTATTCAATCTCCACGTTCGTTTCTAATCCAGCGTGGCGCCCTTTTCCGTTTTAAACCTAAAGCGCGCTTTTATCTCGGTAGTTAGATTCAAATCCTCGGCTTTTCCCTTTCGCGTGTTATAAAGCTCGCACTCCTGCGGACCATTGGATCTTCATCGTGTGGCCCGGTTTGTGTATGCATTCGGACGACTCGGATCCCGCTGTCGTGGCCGTCCATCCTTGATCTAAGCGGTATCGCTTATTTCAAAGCGAAATCGGGCGTGCGTTAATGTGGGCCTTTGGATTTCAATCCTCGGCACTCCATTTTGGCCGTGGGCCTTTAAAGCCCAAAATAGGTGGATCGTTGGATTTTAATCGTGCGGACCACATGGGTGTATCAATCGGACCATCGGTTCAATTTCCAATCTTGGTAGAAATCAAAGCCCATCTAACGGCGCGCATCGTCGCATCTTAAGTGGGGTGGCGTGTATTCCTTTTAGTGACCGTTGGATTCTAATCCAGCGCTCCCTTGAATGTAACTGCGGGTTCTGTGAAAACTTCGATAAATCGCGGCGTTCATGTGAGATCGTGTGGTCCACATTGAGCGATCTGGGATATTTATTCTAAACACTGTCTTCATCGCGACCACCCATTTTTAATCGGACGGTTGTTGTTCTTTCGCATTTTAGGAGCGCGCCTGTTGTGTGCCAGTGGGACCCACATGTCGGATGATTCTTATCATCTCCTTCATCTCTGTGCGACTCTCTCGGAACTCAAGGAGAGGATTATCCCAAAGTTTTGTAACTAAATTTTGGGATAATTAGCCCTAAAGGACACCTCATCAAGCTCTAGACTTTTCTCAATTATCACTGTAGCTAAACTCCCACATATATAAACCCTAGCTTTTGGGCTGCGACCATTGTTGACCACTGGAGCTCACTTTTCTTCCTTCTTTGCGGTGGGATTTTGCTCCTATCATTTGCTTATCTATCCTTAAGCAGATGTTACCACATTAAAGATTTGGTGTCTTTTGCGGGTTAAATCAATTGATCTCTCTGTCGATCAACCTCAAATTTTGAGGTTCTTGGTATCTTTCCATCTTGGTAAGCCAAAACCCTAGTTTGACATCTTGAGCATCCTAGGAACCTTAGGAGCTCTTGTGAATCATTCTTTTAAGCATCGGTAGCTTCAACATGCTTTAAGCGAAAAGTTGATATTATACCTTTTAGGTTTTCATGTCATTTTCAAGGCCTAGGGATTCTTCTGTCAACTTATCACCTTATTTAGGTTTTGACTAAACCTAGCGACATGACAAGTTGATCTTTCAATTCTTGTCATCATCTATTTTGACTCTTAGCTGAAATCTGTCTCTGTTTTCTTGTCGGCTCAGCAGGCAAAATAGGTTTTGCTTTAGCTTTTGTAATCTAACTAGTTAGGGTTAGACTAAGGTTGGTTTGGGATATTAATTACCTAAAAGATCATGCTAAGATTCATTTATGAACTTTTGCATGATCTATACCTCTTTTCCAAAAATTGCAATCATCTGTTTTGACTCTTTTCAAATCAAAGCTGGAACTTTCTACAATAAACTCTAGTTCTGTCTTTTGAAAGCAGTGAGCTATATAATGGGATATTATCATTATTATGGGTAGTTTTGGCTTAAGCATCTGTAATCATGCATTTCTAGGTTGATCATGCATATTTCTTCCATGTTGGACTTATTGTCGATTTTGGTATTTATTGGATCTTATTGTTTCTTTTAGAATGCAGTTCTATTGAAGCAATTGAATCTTTTACGAGCAATCGGGCACATAGCAAGTCTATTATTACCAAGGCAAGCATCCTCTTTGCACCATATTGAACCCAGATTTTGTACAATAGTCTTTACAAATCCGGTGATATCTGAGCATGCTATTTGTGCGAAAATACAAAATATGACTTGTAGTAGCTAGCTATGACGACATGGTGGATTACCTTGATTATGACCATACACTCAACTCTAGTGTAATCTTGTATAATATATGGTCTATTCTCAGTTTGGCTTAGATATGCGATCTAGAGATTTTAGAGTTTGACAAGCATATCTTGTCAAACATAGAATCTAAGCTGAGCTGTTGTCATTTTCACACTCTTTGTCAGTTCCTTTAAATCAGTCTTGTATTTGAAATTTAAATTGATCTGGACAAGAGGAAGCTAGTGATGGTGCTTTAGTGCGAGATTGGGTTTTGTGGTGGACTTGTCAGGGTTAATTAAGGACCGAACTCGATTATTCAATTCAAGTCCCCACGTACTTCCACATGCGATGTATGGTATTTGTTTGGTTAAGTAAAATGTTGAGACTATTGAGTTGGAAACAGGAGAGTAAGGATATGTGTATTGGCCTTGCATGGCATAGATGCTTAGGTGCGAGGGTGTGTCTTATGCCATGTGAGCTTTGTATGTCGATGTCGGATGTTCTTAGGAGGGTGAGGCGTATATGTGCCTCGTCGCATATCGATACCTTAATAGTGCCGATAGCATTCTATTATGGGTGGTGAGCCCAATTTGTTTTTAAATTGTTTGGATCGGCATTCTTGACACAACATGTGTGCCACTGTGGTTAGTAGGTGGTGTAGCCTACACTATGGGATTAGTTCACACATGGGGTCCAACTCAATAGTGTTAACTTGTTGAAAAATACCAAATCTTAGTTTCCCGTCGGCATACCAAAGGAAGTGTGTCATCATTCGGAGGCATCCAGAAGACAGCGGGCTAACTAAGTCATGTGGGTAAAGATGTACACCTGCGAGGGTATAAAGCTATTCGAATAGCGTGTCCACGGTCATGGGCGATAACTTGAATTGATGTCATCGTATAGAAGTTTTGATGTTCAAAAATCTGGTTTTGGTTTATTTTAAGTGGCATGAGGAATCATGCACGTCTTTATTTACTTTTAAGCCATTTACTTCTTGTTTTAAGCAAACTTTGATTTATTAAATCGCTTTATCAAAATTTAGCCTTTGTAGGTTAAGATGTATCGCTTTATGCAAATTTGAACCTTTATACCTTCTGTTGTAACCTTATGCATGTAAAACTCTACTCCTTTGGTTAGGCTCTAATCACCACTTTATTTTATTAGTTTGAGTAAGACTTGCTGAGTACCTTCCGTACTCAGGTGCTACCACCTATTGTTGCGGTGAGGGCGGTTTTACGTATGAAGTACCGTTAGCGCCCGATCGGTGGCGCTAACGAGTAGCGCTACTTCTTTCCTCCACGCAATTGCTGCGGGTGGATGGGGCCATTGGTGGACCATTTTCCGTTTATTTTGCTTCCATTGTATCTTTATTAAAGTGACCAAGTCACTTAATATTGTAGTATCAACGAGAATGATGTAACCTTATGTTTAATTATATCAATGTATGACTTGTATGTGTTTGATGCAATGTTGATGAAGGATATATATGCAATGGTCATTGATCACAGGAACCATTGAGAATCATATATATCAGGAATCTGTTTCTTTGGATTTGTCACTAGTTAAATTTATATCTTTAGCTTTGATATTAATAAAGGCGCAACTTGTTCCTTCATTAATAATTGTGCTCTGATATGAATTTAATTAGTAACATTTCAATAGCAGGGGTCCCCACGGCGTTGGTATCGAGCATCGTTGCTGTGAGGTTAAGTAGCATGGCGAAGTTATTAGAGAGTCCTCGATAAAATTATTTTGAGCAGTAAAGTATTTTGAAATCAGGAGCATGGCATCTTTTATTCCTTATCTTTCTTAATGTCACTTCTTGTCCAACTTTACATTGGTTTATTTAAAAGTGAATTGTTTCTTATCTTGCCTCTTTGCTTATAGATGGCGGTTGGTACTTGGTCAAGGAGACTAGAGCGAGGATGTTGATGGGTTTCGGCTTTCTTTGCGGGATATGATGTGGCGCTCAATTTCACCTACCGGTAGAGTATGCCATTTATCGGCGGGATCGAGGACCGGGGATGGAGGAATACGCGCCTTCATCAACGTCATCGCTAGGCATGTGCGGCGGTGTCCCTTCGTGTCCAGCGCTTGCCACCTCAGGCGATGGCGGTTCGAGGAAGCGGCAAGTAGGATGATGAGTCTTCTTCGTCATGATTTGTGGAATTGTCTCAACCACCCTATGACCACTTCCGAATCAGGTCCTACCTCCGAAGTGAGCACGTTCGCTTGAGATACGATTTGGTGAAGACCCTCGGTGCGGCGATTAGCGAGGATGGTCGTATCATGGACCAAGTCCATCGTTGTCTTGTGAGGAGCTATGGGAAACTAGGCATCGCCTTAATGAGGCCAGTAGTACGCTTCTTGGAGTCAACATGAACGCGTTCCTCATAGCGTGCTTTATGGTGACAACGAGACCTCCTGCTTCTTCTTTGCACCACCTCTTTACGCCTTCCGAGTGGCGGGTGCGTGCTGTTTATGGACAAGTCGCCAAGCCGGATATTGCGAGGTTTCCTCGCACTCTGCGGTGCCCCTCACGGAGGTCATCGACCATTGTTGGGTTCTCAGGCGCCTCATTAGTCCTTTGGATCCGGTTGACACGAGTTCCCACAGGAGCTCACCTTACGAATGAGTTTCGGTGAACTTTAATCGGGATCTTTACGCTAGCACCTCGACGATGAATCCCGTGGTTGAGTGTCTTTTAGTCTAGTAGTTGCCCTTAAATAAATTGTATGTAATAGAGGCGGTAGTATCTTGTATAAAGTATGTAGCTTAAATTTCGGTTTATGTCGACATTATGGCGACTATAATGTAAGGCTGGAACAGAATTTTCTTTATATATATATGAAGTTTACAGTTTGGTGTTAACTTGAATGCATACCATAACATGATGCATTATATATCGATGTTGCTTCCTTTCTAATTATAAACTTGGTTGTGTTTGCAGTATGTCCTTGTTGTGTTGTTAACCATGTTGTGTAACAGGATGGCAGGACCTACTACTCGTCTTAAGCGCAACAAGGAAAAATATTTCATCTTGGTTCCCCATTCTCGGGAGGGCGGTGAACCTTCGATTCTCGAGGTCCGCAAGGTGGTCCTCGGGAAGAGAGCTTCCTCCACCACCTTCTATGGCGATGTGCTCATGCAAATTGGCGCAACGGATGGATCGAGCAGCGCATCTTGGAGCAGTTGCGCGCAATACTTCTACTCTGTTGCATCGGCGATTAGGCGAGAGGCCACCATGTGCGAGCGGTCTTGCGACTTTGTGGACTAACCGCGGTGTTCTCGATTCTCGAGGATCCCATGGAAGGCGAGGTTGGCCGGACCATTGAGAAGAAGCTTACGATTGCTCAATGTTACGAGAGGAAAAGGTTCTTTTGCGGCTATCGACGATGGACCAGCTAGCATATGGTGGGATAATCTTCTTGCCATTCAACTGCTTGGGCATGTTCCTATTTGGGATGAGTTCGTGGAAGCTTTTATGAAGCTCATATTCTGAAGGGTCATGATGATCAAGCGGCAAGAGTTTCTCGCTCACGAAGCAGAGCGAAAGTCGTGACGAATATCGCATGAGTTCAACTTCGGCGGATATGCCCACGATGGCGTTCGGTGACCTCGTCGTCGAAGCCGGTTCTTGAATGGGCTATCGAAGAAGCTGCGAGATGGTGTAGCTTTGCATGACTTAGGAACTTCTCTCATTTGGTCAACAAAGCAATTGTGGCGAGAGCAAGAGCAAGGCATTGGATGAGTCGCATGGCGGCAGCGGACTTCTCGATTTGTTCCTAGTAGCGACTCAGGGCCTCGTATGTGGTTGTCTAGGCCACCACGAGCACCGGCTCCATTTTCACCAAGGCGGCGGTGTTTGCCTCGTCCTCTCCTCCCACCAATCGATCGGGGCCAAGTGGAAATCAGCCCGTCCTGTTAACAATGCTAACCGGGGTTATCTGTTATCATTGTGGTCGTCAGGGCATTATGCCAACAAGTGTGTGGCAAAGCGGCAAGAGATTGCCTCGGTTCGACCATATCCGATGCACATGCGACCAGCCCCTTGCGAGCCTCCTATTAAAGCGATCCGCTCGGTTAAATGAGCATGTGAACGGATCACGGCGAAGAAGCGGTGATACACTGAAGTTGTTATGGGTATGCTCCTAGTTAATTTCAGTCCACTCTTTGTTTTATTTGACTCTGGAGCATCTCATTCTTTTATTAGCAATCATTTTCTTTGTGCAACACCGATTAAACATGCATACCCTCCAACCATCTTTTATTATTCAATCACAGGTGGTCTTTAAAACCGTCAGTTTGTTAATGAGTCAACATAACAATCCTTGGGGTGAAGTTTTTAGCAAACCTAATTGTGATTGACTCTAAAGGGTTGGGCGTCATTTTGGGTATGGATTGGCTGTCCAGAACGAGGTCAAATCAATTGTTCCCAACGTTCTATTTCTATGACCAATGCAGCGGCATTCAAGTTGTTTATCATTCTAAAGCGGTTGGCTCTCATCTTTGTGCTCACCAAGTTGATACCACTCCTTCTTTGGAGTCGGTACCAATTATGCGTGAGTATGTTGATGTCTTTCACGAAGACCTTCGGATTACCACGGATCGGAAGTGGGTTTGTTATTGAACTCGTTCTGGGCTGCTCAGATATCCGAGTCCTTATCGAATGCTGTCAGCGAGTTGGTTGAATTGAAGAAGCAACTCGGAGAATTGCTGACAAGGGTTTCATTCGCGAGTTCCTCACCTTGGGGATGCGGCAATCTTTGTCAAGAAGAAAGACAATACTTTACGGATGTGTGTGGATTACCGTCAGTTAAATGAGTCACTATCAGAATAAATATCCTCTACCTCGAATTGATGATCTTTTTGATCGGTTGGTTGGTGCCGTGTCTTTTCAAAGATTGATTTGAGATCGGGCTATCATCGGATCAAGGTTAGAGTGAGGACATTCCTAAGACGACTTTCTCTACTCGTTATGGTTTATACGAGTATCACGGTTATGTCCTTTGGTTTGACCAATGCTCCGGCATATTTCATGAACCTTATGAATTCGGTGTTCATGGAATTCTTGGATAAGTTCGTTATCGTGTTTATTGTGACATCCTTATTTATTCAAATCGATAAGGATCATGAACAACATTTGCGACTTGTCTTTGAAACACTTAGTCGGCATCAATTGTATGCCAAGTTTAGCAAGTGTGCCTTACAGCTCGAGAAGTTGCCTTTACGGGGCATGTGTTATCTGAAGGAGGTATCATTGTCGATCCAAGCAAGGTACAAGATGTGCTAAATTGGAAGCCTCCCAAGAATGTCCCGGAGATTGGAGTTTTCTTGGACTTGCGGGTTATTACAGTAGGTTCATTGAAAATTTCTCCAAGATTGCTAGACCTTTGACTCAGCTCTTACAAAAGGAAGAAATTTGAATGGTCGGCTAAGTGTGAAGAGAGTTTTGACTTTTGAGAACCCTCTTGACCAAAGCTCGAGTTCTTACTCTTAGGATGTTCTTAAGAGCTTGACATTTATTGCGATGCATCTCGCCATGGACTTGGTTGTGTGCTTATGCAAGAAGGCCAAGTTGTGGCATATGCATCGGCGATTCGCCCTCATGAAGTTAATTATCCTACTCATGATTTGGAATTGGTGCCGTGGTCCATGCATTAAAGATTTGGCGACATTACCTTCTAGGTAATCGATGTGAAATCTACTGCGATCACAAAAGCCTAAAGTACATATTCACTCAATCGATTTGAATATGAGGCAAAACGATGGCTTGAGCGATCAAGGACTACGACATGGGTATTCATTATCATCTGGTAAAGCCAATGTTGTGGCGGATGCTTTAAGCGAAAGTCACAATGCAGCTGCATATCTTTTCTACTGAAAAAGACTTGTGTGCTGATTTTGGCGCCTAAGTCTTAATTTGTGGGAGAAGGATTCCTCATTGCATTACATGTAGAGCCGACATTAGAATCTCAGTTACGAAGGCCCAGCGATGCGAGGTGGCGAAATCAAGGAGAATATGAAGCGAGTAAAGCCAGCGAATTTTACGAAGATGATCGCGGTATGATTCGATATCGCAATCGTTTGGTAGTACTGCGGATCCTCCATTGAAGGTCTAATTCTCGAGAGAAGCTCATGATTCCAAATTTTCTTTGCATCACAGGAGTACCAAGATGTACGAGATTTGAAGAAAATATTTTGGTGGAGCCAAATGAAGAGGCAAATTGCTCGATATGTTCTTTGAATGTGATATTTGCCAAAGGGTTAAAATTGAACATCTGAAGCCAATTTGGTACCCTTGACCTTTGCCTATTCCCCAATGGAAGTGGGAAGAGATCGGTATGGATTTTGTCCTTTGGTCTTCCCAAGACTTCCAAGGGATCGATGCCATTTGGGTCATCATCGATCGTTTGACTAAAGTGGCTCATTTTATTCGGTCGGGACTGATTTCAATGGCAAGCAATTAGCGAGCTTTATATTGCTAGAATTGTTTGTCTTCATGGTGTTCCTAAAATCATTGTTTACGTAGTGGTTCTCGGTTCACTTCCCACTTTTGGAATAGCCTTCATCGGGCTATGGGGCTGAACTCTCTTTGATCTTGCTTATCATCCTCAAACTAGTGGCCAAGCGAAAGAGTGAATCAAGTGATGGAAGATCTTCTTGAGCCTATGTGCTATCTTATGGCAGGGGCGGGAGAAATCTTTGCCATATGTGGAATTTTCCTACAATAATAGCTACCAAGCAAGTATTCAAATGTCACCTTTTGAAGCCTTGTATGGGAGAGCTTATGAGACTCCATTGAATTAATCAAGTGCGGTGAAAGATCATACTTTGGTCGGACTTGGTAAAGAAAGCGAAGAGCAAGTTAAATGCGATTCGAGATTGTTTAAAAGCGCAGTCTCGACGGAAGAGCTATCTTGATCATCGTCGTCGTGAATTGAGCTTTGAGGTAGATGACCATGTCTATCTTAAAGTGTCACCCATGAGGGTACTCATCGTTTTGAGTAAAGGAAAGCTCGCACCTCGTTATATCGGACCCTTCGAATCATTGCCAGCGGGCTGTAGCTTACCAATTGGAATTACAGAATCACTCTCGTGATACATGATACTTTTCATGTGTCTCAATTAAAGAAATGCCTTCGTGTTCCTATTGAGGCAGCGCTTATGAGCATCTTAATCTCAACACGATCTTTCATATCAAGAGCAACGATGCGTATCCTCGACACAATGGAGCGCGGGACAAGAAATCGTCTTGTCGGGTTCTTGAAAATTCAATGGGCTAATCATTAGAGATGAAGCCACTTGGGAGCGTGAAGATCGATGCATTGAGCACCCCATCTCTTTGTTGTATAGTACTTTCCTTTGAATCAAGAAAGGAAAGTTTAAACAAAACAATGTAAACAAAGATGTAATAATAACACTATGTTGTTATGTAAGACTCTTCTTTGTTATCTTTGAAGAAATCAAAACAACGGATGTTGAATTTCCTCATAATTCATTTCCATTGTATTTCTTCCTAATCTTAACTTGTTCCAAATCTAGGGGCGAGATTTTCCTTAAGAAGTAGGTTTATAACAGCCCCAATCTTATCAACGATAATAATCTGTATTATGAGCAGTAATAGCTCTTTGTTCATATCATTCTTATTCTTAATCTCGATTGGGAGTTCTTTGTTACCAAATAAAACCTTCCTTTTAGCCAAAGTCCAAAAACCTACTTAGAATATTTAAAGGAATACAAGGTAACACTTGTATTATGGTAGGAAATATTTTTATTAAAGCCTAGATAAATTATCTTGGCTAAAAATATTTTGTTGCATTTTAGAAATTATTTGGACTTAAAGAAAATTTATGGTCTTTAAATAAACATTTTAGACTGCAATAGATATTTATGTATTTTATAAAGTGAAAATGTGGTTTATGAAATTTATCTGGAAATATATCATCGGTAGCTTACGATAAAAATTTCATGATTTTATAAATTTATTTGCTATTTTTAAAGTCGAGTCAAACCTTTTAAATATATGAATAAGGTTTGGTCAACAAGCCGGTCCAAACCCGACCCTTGCCTTTATGCGACCCGGCCTCATGTGTCTCGGTCCAACAATCAAATTTATGCAGCTCGGTCACGTTGGCGCGAGCGAACTCCACGACTAACATGAGCGTCGATCTTCCATCGAGCAGGCGAAGCAATAACGCCCGTGGCTGTCCGCGTGTCCATTTAAATCATGCGTTGGATCTTAATCCAACGGCGTGATCGATGTATGCAATCGGACAACTCGGATCCTATTCAATCTCCACCGTTCGTTTCTAATCCAGCGTGGCGCCCTTTTCGTTTTAAACCTAAAGCGCGCTTTTATCTCGGCCGTTAGATTCAAATCCTCGGCTTTTCCCTTTCGCGTGTTATAAAGCTCGCACTCCTGCGGACCATTGGATCTTCATCGTGTGGCCCGATTTGTGTATGCATTCGGACGACTCGGATCCCGCTGTCGTGGCCGTCCATCCTTGATCTAAGCGGTATCGCTTATTTCAAGCGAAATCGGGCGTGCGTTAATGTGGGCCTTTAGATTTCAATCCTCGGCACTCCATTTTGGCCGTGGGCCTTTAAAGCCCAAAATAGGTGGATCGTTGGATTTTAATCGTGCGGACCACATGGGTGTATGCAATCGGACCATCGGTTCAATTTCCAATCTTGGCCGTCAAAGCCCATCTAACGGCGCGCATCGTCGCGCTTAAGTGGGGTGGCGTGTATTCCCTTTTAGTGACCGTTGGATTCTAATCCAGCGCTCCCCTGAATGTAACTGCGGGTTCTGTGAAAACTACATTAAATCGCGGCCGTTCATGTGAGATCGTGTGGTCCACATTGAGCGATCTGGGTTATTATTCTAAACACTGTCTTCATCGCGACCGCCCATTTTTAATCGGACGGTTGTTGTTCTTTCGCATTTTAGGAGCGCGCTGCATTTGTGTGCGCCAGTGGGACCCACATGTCGGATGATTCTTATCATCTCCTTCATCTCTGTGCTTGCGACTCTCTGCGGAACTCAAGGAGAGGATTATCCCCAAAGTTTTGTAACTAAATTTTGGGATAATTAGCCTAAAGGACACCTCATCAAGCTCTAGACTTTTCTCAATTATCACTGTAGCTAAACTCCCACATATATAAACCCTAGCTTTTGGGCTGCGACCATTGTTGACCACTGGAGCTCACTTTTCTTCCTTCTTTGCGGTGGGATTTTGCTCCTATCATTTGCTTATCTATCCTTAAGCACTGATGTTACCTGCATTAAAGATTTGGTGTCTTTTGCGGGTTAAATCAATTTGATCTCTCTGTCGATCAACCTCAAATTTTGAGGTTCTTGGTATCTTTCCATCTTGGTAAGCCAAAACCCTAGTTTCGACATCTTGAGCATCCTAGGAACCTTAGGAGCTGCTGTGAATCATTCTTTTAAACATCAGTGGCTTCAACATGCTTTAAACTGAAAAGTTGATATTATACCTTTTCGGTTTTTCATGTCATTTTCAAGGCCTAGGATTCTTCTGTCAACTTATCACCTTATTTAGGTTTGACTAAACCTAGCGACATGACAAGTTGATCTTTCAATTCTTGTCATCATCTATTTTGACTCTTAGCTGAAATCATCTCTGTTTTCTTGTCGGCTCAGCAGAGCAAAATAGGTTTTGCTTTAGCTTTTGTAATCTAACTAGTTAGGGTTAGACTAAGGTTGGTTTGGGATATTAATTACCTAAAAGATCATGCTAAGATTCATTTATGAACTTTTGCATGATCTATACCTCTTTCCAAAAATTGCAATCTGTCTGTTTTGGCTCTTTTCAAATCAGCTGGAACTTTAAATAAACTCTAGTTCTGTCTTTTGAAAGCAGTGAGCTATATAATGGGATATTATCATTATTATGGGTAGTTATGGCTTAAGCATCTGTAATCATGCATTTCTAGATTGATCATGCATATTTCTTCCATGTTGGACTTATTATCGATTTTGGTATTTATTGGATCTTATTGTTTCTTTAGAATGCAGTTCTATTGAAGCCATTGAATCTTTTACGAGCAATCAGGCACACAGCAGAAGTCTATTATTACCAAGGCAAGCATCCTCTTTGCACCATATTGAACCCAGTTTTGTACAATAGTCTTTACAAATCCGGTGATATCTGAGCATGCTATTTGTCGAAAATACAAAATATGACTTGTAGTAGCTAGCTATGACTGACATGGTGGATTACCTTGATTATGACCATACACTCAACTCTAGTGTAATCTTGTATAATATATGGTCTATTCTCGATTTGGCTTAGATATGCGATCTAGAGATTTTAGAGTTTGACAAGCATATCTTGTCAAACATAGGAATCTAAGCTGAGCTGTTGTCATTTTCACACTCTTTGTCAGTTCCTTTAAATCAGTCTTGTATTTGAAATTTAAATTGATCGGACAAGAGGAAGCTAGTGATGGTGCTTTCGTGCGAGATTGGGTTTTGTGGTGGACTTGTCAGGGTTAATTAAGGACCGAACTCGATTATTCAATTCAAGTCCCCACGTACTTCCACATGCGATGTATGGTATTTGTTTGGTTAAGTAAAATGTTGAGACTATTGAGTTGGAAGCAGGAGAGTAAGGATATGTGTATTGGCCTTGCATGGCATAGATGCTTAGGTGCGAGGGCTGTGTCTTATGCCATGTGAGCTTTGTATGTCGATGTCGGATGTTCTTAGGAGGGTGAGGCGTATATGTGCCTCGTCGCATATCGATACCTTAATAGTGCCGATAGCATTCTATTATGGGTGGTGAGCCCAATTTGTTTTTAAATTGTTTGGATCGGCATTCTTGACACAACATGTGTGCCACATGTGGTTAGTAGGTGGTGTAGCCTACACTATGGGATTAGTTCACACATGGGGTCCAACTCAATAGTGTTAACTTGTTGAAAAATACCAAATCTTAGTTTCCCGGTCGGCATACCAAAGGAAGTGTGTCATCATTCGGAGGCATCCAGAAGGCAGCGACTAACTAAGTCATGTGGGTAAAGATGTACACCTGCGGGTATAAAGCATTCGAATAGCGTGTCCACGGTCATGGGCGATAACTTGAATTGATGTCATCTGTATAGAAGTTTTGATGTTCAAAAATCTGGTTTTGGTTTATTTTAGGTGGCATGAGGAATCATGCACTTATCTTGTTTACTTTTAAGCCATTTACTTACTGTTTTAAGCAAACTTTGATTTATTAAATCGCTTTATCAAAATTTAGCCTTTGTAGGTTAAGATGTATCGCTTTATGCAAATTTGAACCTTTATACCTTCTGTTGTAACCTTATGCATGTAAAAACTCTACTCCTTTGGTTAGGCTCTAATCACCACTTTATTTTATTAGTTTGAGTAAGACTTCTTTGAGTACCTTCCGTACTCAAGGTGCTACCACCTATTGTTGCGGTGAGGACGGTTTTACGTATGAAGTACCGTTAGCGCCGATCGGGGTGGCGCTAACGAGTAGCGCTACTTCTTTCCTCCACGCAATTGCTGCGGGTGGATGGGGCCATTGGTGGACCATTTTCCGTTTATTTTGCTTCCATTATCTTTGTTAAAGTGACCAAGTCACTTAATATTGTAGTATCAACGAGATGATGTAACCTTATGTTTAATTATATCAATGTATGACTTGTATGTGTTTGATGCAATGTTGATGAAGGATATATATGCAATGGTCATTGATCACGGGAACCATTGAGAATCATATATATCAGGAATCTGTTTCTTGGATTTGTCACTAGTTAAATTTATATCTTTAGCTTTGATATTAATAAAGGAAGCGACTTGTTCCTTCATTAATAATTGTGCTCTGATATGAATTTAATTAGTAACATTTCCAATAACAGGGGTCCCCAGGCGAATCGAGTCTGGCGAGTTACGCGAGAGGGTGAGGTAGGCAAGAGTAAAGTAAGAGATGGAGTTTGTAGCGATGGCGTACAAAGTCGATGGCATAATAAGTAAAAATCCATTAATCTCTGATAAATTCATTTTGAAGTATATCTTTAGCAAACACTAAATTGATGAAAGCTTGTTTTAATTTTGAGATCCAAACAAAGTAATCCATAAATTCGTCCTAACGAATAACAACTAAAAACCAGTTTTAAAAAATTCTCCTAAAACTAGTTTTCTTAAAACCCATTTCTTATTCACGAGATCCAAACAACCACCGAGAGTGCCTTCGTTCCGATATGTACGTACCCTTTGCATAGTGCTGTTGGATAATCTCGATACACGACCTACAAGTTGGACAAAACACAGAGTCTCCACCAAGCGAGGATCGAGTATTTAACATATCTCTAACTTCATGCGAGTTTTGTATTATTCTGAGGGTCTCAAAGGGTTTCTGCGAGAAGAGGGTGTCGATGGCACAGATCTGATCTCTGGTCGGTCTTGCTGGTCCCTTACATTGGCTAAAGCGAGGAGCAGTAGATTAAGCGATGGGCGTCCACCAGTGCATTACCTCGGCATTTGGTGCTTGACGCTCGTACCATCTCCATTATTATGTGGTGGCGAGACAACGTATGGAAGATCGTACATGGAATTTTGATGCGTATCTCGATTGCATTGACCTCATGCTTCAGCGGTGATCCTCGATGAGCTTCCGTCGTGTCGATGGAGAGCCTTTAGAGCTTACGCGAAGCTTCCACGATGGAGAGTAGTCGGTGATCGGCACTTCTGAGGTTTTCGTAGGGTCTCAACGATTCGATGAATTGCCGATCGTATCTTGAGCCTTATCAACCCCACTTGGTTTATGACGGTGGGGTTTCGTGTTTCCGATTACGGTGTCGGTTGGCTCTAAATTGCTAGAAAGCCGTCGGTGAGTACTGTCAACCATGATCGCATCAAGGGTATATTGATCCTCGAGTTGCGATGTTGAATTTTCATCACCTTTTTGCGGTCGAAAAGTCAGGCTTGCAGAGGCTTTTGGGTGTTCCCAATGATCGGAAACACTTCCTCTGAAACCGCCACTGGTCGTAGCGGTGTATCCTCATCCATCCGGTCGACCTTGCTGATATCTGCGATGGGAGAACCGGCGAAGGAGGATAATGACGAAGAAACTCTGTTTTTCTCCATGGCGCGGATGCATGCGTCCATGTCGAGGTTGGAGTAGTCCGCCGGTCGAACCGTTTTCTTCGTCCCAACTTCGCCATAACGCGCGGCGATTATAAGCGGGCAATGGACAAAGATTTGATGAGCAAAGTAATTCTTCAAGATTCCACGCGCGAACCCCACGGACGGCGCCGGTATCGGCGATCAAACGTCGATCTTACAAAAAGAAAAGGAGAAGATGGCGTGGAAAATCTAGGGTAATAATGGGTTGCTCTTTTATTAGTATGACTGGAGTTTACAGGATGCCTCTAACTAGATGGTGAACTACTCCTGTTTACGAAGAACACTACTTGTTATCTTACAATACGGACTTAAAACACGAATCTAAGGTCTATGCTTTGATCGATGCCTTGTCTCTTTAGCCGTCCATGCTCTATTTTTAAATAGCCCTTGAAGAGGTGACAATTACTTCTAGAGAGGCGTCGATGTGAGCGTCGCGTTGGTGGAGTTGGATGACGGTTGATGGAGAGTCAACCGTTCGGTTGTATGTTTATGACACACAACCGCATGGTGGTTGTTCATCGGTGTTTTAGGATAAGAAGCGTCGTGTGGTATGGAATATGCATGTGTTCCATTCATCACCGCGTAGAGAATATACATGTCGAGTTCCAAATATCGGTTTATACCTTTTACGGCGGTTCTCACAGTGGGAGCTTGCCATAGGCCTTCGTCAGAGCAGGGGTACCCAGCATGTAACCTCTGGAATCTCTCCCGGTGGGGTGCGTGCACCTCGGGATTCACGACCATGAAGCGTATGATTATTATGTATCAAAAATAATACATAAAGGTTTTAATCCTCGTCGATTCAACTATGAATTTAAAATGAGTCTATGACATTATTATGTCATAGAAATTTACAAATGATTTGAAAAGCAAAATAAAAACTTGTTTGGACTTAGGCGAAAATAGATAGTTGGTGGGTGCAAGTTTATGCAGGATCGATTTGGTGAATGTTTGAGATAGAGAGTTCTTTTTAGAAGTGCTTGATCAACTAAGAACCAGGTGCGAGCCGCATCTTGCAAAGTTCCACCGTACTACCACAAGTCTAGAATGGGATGACCTAGCTAACTAAACTACAATGTTTCACTGCGGTTGTGTCATTTTGAGGTGTGTGTGTCGAAGACCTACTTTTAGTTCCCATAGGCGCAAGAAGGGGTTATCACTTGGCGTGAAACCTTGCGATAGCGAAACCTTAGCGGACATAACTACATTGCGATAGTGTAGGGTAAATGTCTTGTGATAATCACTTGAGTCGTACACCTACGGAAGTGCGTGAAGCAGGACAATATAAGTCGATTATCTCTTGTGGGTAAGTTGTACAATCTTTACAGTGTAAAACTATTCAAATAAATGTGTCCACGGTCATAGACATCTTTGAGCAAAGCTATTCAAAGTTAGACTTTGATTTTGATTTCAAAATATTTTATTAAATGATTTTGGATAGTTTATCCAATTAGAAAAATTAGAAAAGCCTTAGTATAAGGGGTTAATCCTTCACAAAAGTACATCTTGCACTAACTTGTGAGTTTAAAATCAAAGAATTTTAGATATACTATAAGCGCTTTGGAACTTAGTAAGCGTATTTAAAATGCCAAATGTTGGTTTGCACAAACAACCCTATAAGCCTTCATTTGATAATATTCATGCATGCATTAACTCTATTATGGGTGTAACTTGTAAGTACATTCTCAGTACCCACCCTTGTTTAATAAAATATTGTTAAGAATAGAAGGATTTCACTACGGTGTAGATCTCGACGACTAGGCCGCTACCCGATCGATTTCTGTGGCGATTAGTTGGACCCTATTTCTTCGTCTTTAGCTATGTTTTTATTGTTGGCTTGTAAGTTTTTCTTGTAATAAACTCTGATATTTATTAATAAAGTTGTGCGAGATGTGGTTGTTACCATATCTGTTTACTGTGTACACTAGCTACTATTCCAAATACTAATGTAGAATACACGGAGGATGCAGGGTTATACTCAGATTAAACCAGAGAAAGCAGCGTGCGTGGAAGATAAGATTCCCCTATCCTATGTAATGTTTGTTTGTTTGAAACATACTGGTAAGCGTCTCGGAATCAGCTAAGCTAGCTCCATTGGAAATGTTATCAAATGTCTGATTGGACTTAATTCATTCTTGAGTCGAGATTATTTTTATTTGATTTTTGCATGTCTCATGCGAAAAGATGAAGATTTGAGGATAAAGAAGAGAGAAAGGTGAAAAGAATGGAGGATGAAAATGATGGAGCCATTAATTAATATTACTAACTTCTTTTTGATATGAATTAATAGTACTAACTAGTAAGCTGTGAGGACCGGAATATTTAACTAGTAACACTTAACCTCCAAATGGTTCTAGCATTACTAATTAAATATTCTAAGCCTCGATGGACATATGCTTCCAGTGCAGCATATGCACATCATCACAAATTACACATCATTTCCATACAACATACATCACTAAGTTCAACAACGACATACATAAAGTAAAGTTATTACAAAAGCCGACCGGCCAAATAGAGCAATATACAAGAAAGGCAGCAGAAGCAAAGGTGCCATAAGATGGCTAGAACAAAAATCGGCCAGGTTAGCCATACACCCACAAGGCAACCGGCCAGGCATAAGCTAGGCACCTCGAAGACTACCACTACCTGACTCACAAAAGTGAGGCCCCTCAAGCTCACCTTCTTCCTCTGCAACAAATACATTTATGTCCTCTGCAACAAATACATTTATGCAAGATAGCCCGAGTACACAAAGGTACTCTTAAGGTGACATGTGGAATATGGACCTATTCATAAACTACATGCAAACTTATTTAGGTGGAGGTTGTATGTCTCACTTCGCATAAAGCCAACTTTATTTGCAATAATGTAATACGTTTAAAAGCAAGTTTACAAATACATTTTTAATGTTGAAGGTAACAGCAAAAATAATGATAAATACAAGTAACCACACAGGCGACTATCCCAATAGTCACCACAACATATACGAATCCCGATTCGTACCACCCATCAAGTTTTAATTAAAAGGTTGTAGTCTAACTCTTGAAAGCTTACCCAAGCGTGTCCATAACCTAGGGCGAGGCTATTCGAATAGTTTTAACCACGCAGGGTGTACCAATGTACCCACACTTGAGACCGCCTTTAAGCCACAAAGCACACTTAGAAGGTATCTAAGCACAGCTAAGTCCTCTGAGACGTTTTCCAATATTGTGTATTAACCCAGAGCAGCTCGTATGGATAGAAACCCATAAACACATTGCAAGCGAAGACAACCAGCCATCACGGGGAAGCCTTTCGGACACTACAATGCTCCCACCTCCATCCCTCCTGCGACTCCTGAGCCAGCCAATACACGCCAAAGTACTAAGTCAAGAGAGGTCCCATACCCTCTAGTGTGGTTATGCACGCACAAATTGCTCGGATAACAGGTACTCCCAAGATGTTAGGTCCTTAATTGACTCGGGCACCATTCGATCCACACCGAAAATCACACCATCTTACCATTGTGCCCAAGTCTAAATCATTTTGTTTTTCAGTTTTAGTTTTCATAAGTAGACATGGCACAAGGTGGAAATCATAATCATAATAAGTTTTATGTGATCAAGGTTATCGACAAGTCGATAACCGCCCATTTCTCTAGAAGCTAAGCATGGCTAAGCAATTAATTACATGAAACTACTAAGTGACAAGAGCTCATCCACGAACTCTAAATCACAGCAATGCCTAGGCTCATGGTAGTAGAGGATAATCATTTGCTAAGGAAATGCATCTACTAGGCCAACTAACGACAATAGTTTAACACAAAGTAGCAATGCATACATAGAAGTTGTAATCAACATAAATACTTAAAATACTGGGATTAACATGATCAAACTGCTTGCCTTGCTGGATTTGTTCTTGCTGCAGAGAAGTGCTCAGGTTCAAAGTTTTCTTCATAACCTAACACGAAAAAGCGATAAAACCAATAAAACGAAGAACACCAAAAGAAACTCAACACCAAAGAACATCCAAATCCCATGAAATTTCTACAGCAGCTAGAGGTTGATTTTAGACAATTTTAGAAACAAGAATCACTTCATTTGGACTTAGTATGAAAAGTTATGGCCAAATTAAATTCTCTCAACCTGAAAATCCTAATTAAATTAATTAGAGTTACTGTTCATGGCGAAAATTTCTAGAATGATCTGGAACTTGAAATTTTTATGGTAGGTAGATATGGTTATTCTAACAACAGCAAAACTGAGTTTGTACAAATTGGAGTTATAAAGAATTAGTTATGATTTTCTAAGTTCTAAAACTAGCATATATCATTTCTCAGGAACATAAATAAAGACAAGGCCTAGTTCATATTAAAGCATGTCTACAGACCAATTTTACCAAGTTGAGTTTGCTCAGGTTGCAATTACTGAGAAAGGTTGTGCATTTTACAAATTTTCATGAATTTCTAGGCATCATTCCTCGCTAAACAAGATCATGCAATTAAAGTCATTTCCTACTATATAACGATTACCTAAATTCATTCTCAGATTAAAGTTCCTACTACATGAGCTACAACAAGTGGAATCATTCAAAAGGAATTGAAATGACAAAGTTATGCACTTTTGAAATTTGAAACATTAAAGGACTTAGAAAATTTGAGCTCTCGGGAGGTCCAGCTGAGCCGAAGGAAAAAGAGAGAGGTCGTGGGCCGTTGATCTTGCATCGCGAGGCCCACAGACCTCGAAGCACGCGCCGCAGGAAGACCTCCTCCGCATTGGGAGGTGCAGACCGTTGAGATCTGATCCAGCGGCCACGACCGGTGCATGCACAGCGCGCAAGAGAGGTCCTCGCGCTAGCAGGAGTCGTGACCGTCGAGATCGAGATCTGCGGTCCCGGCACTAGGAGAATCCTAAGGCTTTAAATCCAAGGAAGGAGGTCGGGCAGTCGGGGATCTCTCGGGAGGTCCCAGCGGTCTAGATCTCTCGGAGGGAAGATCCTCGGCTAAATCTACGGAGGAGAGTCTAGCAGTTAGATCTAAATCTAGCGGTTTAGACCAAAGGAGGAGGTCCTAGGCGGTCAAGATCTCAGGGGAGGTCTTGATCGGTGGGATTTACGAGAGGTCTTGGGTGGCCAAAATCTGCTCGGGGAGGTCCTAGCGATAGTGTTTTGCGGGAGGAGATGCGGGCGGCTCGGATTAGACCTAGGGAGGTCTGAGCAGGGTTTTCTTGGTAAAATACCGGGGTGGCTTTTGCAAAGCGACCCAGAGGGTGGTCTTTGCAAAATGACCAGGGAGGTCTTTTTGCAAAGGGACCTCGGAGGAGGAGTCAGGGAGGGTGGTTTGACAACCACGACCGAGGTGGTCTTTTTGCAAAGAGGACCTCGGGAGTGGCTCAGAGTGGTCTTTGCAAAAAGGACCGAGGAGGTCTTGCGGCCTAAAAGGGTGGTCCTTACAAAAGACCACGAAGAGATCTTTTTGCGCGAGTGGTCCTAGCGGCTAGGATTTAGCCAAGGTGGTCCTAGGCGGTTAGGATCGACTCAGGGAGGAGTCCCAAGCGCGCAGGTTTTACGCAGTCGGATCTAACAGCTAAGAGCTAAGCCTAGGAGGTCTTGGGACTTGGCGGCGCGGCAGTGTTTGCGGCAAAGGCGGCGTTAATGAGCAACCTCGGACAACATTAATGCCAATCATTATATCACGAGATCTGTCCCGAGTGCGACACGGCAAAGCGCCGCGCCTAAGCGAGGCTCACGCGGCGATGGGGACCTCGCGGCGCAGACCAAGGGCACCATTAAGCTCATAAAAGCACCGCGGACCTCTTGGGCTAACTCTTTCGGCGGCGATGGCTCGAGCAGCGTGGCCGGAGAGGTGGGAGTAAGGTTTCGGCAAACAAACAAAACCTAGAAGGCTTGCTACGCTCTAATCTAGCTAAACCTAGAGCTCAAAAGGCTAAAGGACTCACGGGGCCACGGTGAGGTCCAAAGGCTCGGAGGAGAGGTTGATCTGCAGAAGGAGGTGCTCGGTGACCGGCTTCGCCGGAGGTGAGGAAGAAGCGAGGGCGGCCTGCGACACAAGTCCCCAGCGTATCTTCCCACGAAACCAGCAGTTGGAGTTTAGGAAAGATGCCCAAGATGGAATAATTGAACAAGTTGGAAACCAAGTTGGCAATTAAAGCATGAGGCTCGGTGATCTTGATGAACTTGAAAAGCCGACAATGGTGGTGGTTCTTTGAAGTTTAGTGGAGGGAGAAAGACTAAAGGAAGCGAGGGGAGGAGCTCGGGGTCTTAAGAAGACAAAGGAGCAAAGCCATGGGCGAAACAAGCTTGGTGCACACACCGCCATGGACTTGCTAGATGTGACAAGAAGTTTGGTAGGGCTGACTTCTTTTAGGGCAAAAGGTCGACACATTAAATGTGTGTGAAAGAGCGTTGGGAAGGATCAAAAGTGACGGCCACTGCTCCCAGCTCTCGACCACGACACCTTGCGCAGTGCGGGAAAACCATGATGACCAGACCTCCGAGAGGTCGTGGGAAGAAAGCGAGGCCGAGGGGAGGTCTGGGCGTCCCGGATGTGCTCGGGAGAGTCTGGATGTCCCACGAGATCACGAGGTGGGGAGGTCTTCTGTGCGCGGAGGTCGGAGGTCACGGGAGGTCGTGAGGCGTTGGATTGAGATCAATGGCTCAGCTGCGCGCATAAAAGCGGGAGCGGGTGCGTGTTGGCGGCGTGGTCAACGCAAGTCGGTTGAGTTGGGCTGGTCGAGCCAGTGCGACTCAACGATTTAGTCTTTGGTTTTAGAAGGCTGCTCTTTGGAGAATTGTTTGAGGCGACAAGCCGAGCTCAAAAATTACGAAATTTTACAGGAGATGGATGACTCAAGCGAGGACCTAACATAAAATTTTCAGAGGCTTTGGTGCTGTGGATTTTCCTCCAAAAATTTAACAAGGTACTGGTCAAGGTTTGACCAGATTTTGAATTAGGTTGACTTGCCTCCAACAACATTCAAACAATTTCTAAAAATTATGGAATCTTCGGAGGAGTCACATACCAACCCAAGAATTTAGGAAAAATATTTCCAGGAGATTAACACAAGATGGAACAAGAATGTTTTGAAGGATCAAGATTTGAATCAAAGACTTGTGACTTTGTATTTCCATAACTTCTTGCACAAAGTGCACTTTACAAACGGGAAATACAAAATGTAAGGAAAAAAGTTTTAATTTCTACTCATTTTCTTACATTTGAAACACAAGCCCTAAAATTGGGATGTTACAAAGCCTATTAGCCCAACTCTCTCTCGCCACCTCTCCATCCATCTAGACATCTGGTAGTAGCAAGCGAGATGAGCCCATCCATCGTTCCATCCTAGGACTAGGAGGGCGATGACAACCAGAACTAGAGCCAATGACCAAGAAGAAGAACAATGGCTTGGCGTGTGTGCCAGTGGGCGTCGTGGCCCTCAACAGCGGTGGCGACAACAAGGTGGTGGTGGAGCCCTCAAGCCGGCGCCACCTTCTTCGTCAAGGTGAAATGGCGCTTCGGATATTTAACGTGGCGGTGTCATCATGGGCGTCGTCATCCCGACTAAGCGCGGCGTATTGCGAGAGCTGGGGCCCTCTGTTGTCATGGCGTTCGGCCAGCGTCGCCAACATCCACACCCGAGCGGTGTCACCCATGTCAGGCCGGGCCTCATCGCGACATCAATGCGCAGTCACCATCCCCATCATGACCAAGGCCCGCCGGCCATGTGAGGACCGGAATATTTAACTAGTAACACTTAACCTCAAACCCGGTTCTAGCGTTACTAATTAAACATTCTAAACCTCGATGGACATATGCTTCCCCAGTGCAGCATATGTACATCATCACAAAATCACACATCAATTCCACACACACTATCACTAAGTTCAACAACGACATACATAAAGTAAAGTTATTACAAAGAAACGAATGGCCAAATATAACATTATCTGAGAATGACGGTGAGCGAGCGCCATAAGATGGCTAGAACAAAAGTCGCCAGGTTAGCCACACACCCACAGGCAACCGGCCAGGGCCGCCAAGCTAGTCGCCCTTAGCTACCACAACACGACTCATAAAGTAGAGGCCCTTGAGGCTCACCTTCCTCTCTCTGCAACAAAACAATTAAGCATAGCAGCGAGTACAAGATTGTCTTTGTACACTTGAGGCAGCGTGTGGAATAGCGGACCTATTCATAAACTACATACAAGCTTATTTAGGTGGAGGTTGTATGTCTCATTTTCACATGAAGCCAACTTTATTTGCAATAATGTAATATATTTCAAAAGCAAGTTTGCAAATCTGTTTTGTTATCAAAGTAACTGATGAAGTAAAGATACATACAAGTAACCACAGGTGACTATCCCAATAGCCACCACATATGCACGAATCCCGATTCATACCACCCATCAAGTTTTAATTTAAAGGTTGTAGTCTAACTCTTGAAAGACCTTGCAAGCGTGTCCATAACCTGGGGCAGAGGCTATTCGAGATAGTTTTAACCTGCAGGGGTGTACCAATGTACCACACTTGGACCGCCTTTAAGCCAAAAGCACACTTAGTAGGTAATAAACACGGCTAAGTCCTCTGAGACATTTCCAATCTTGTGTATTAACTACGAGGCGCTCGTGTAGGTAGAAACACCATACGCTTACATTGCAAGCGAAAGACAACAAATCCCATCACGGGTGAAGTCTTTCGGACACTGTCTCCCAACACCATCCCTCCTGCGACTCCTGCGACGCGAGAGCCAATACCGCCAAAGTACTAAGTCAGAGAGAGGTCCCATACCCTCAGATGTAGTTATGCGCTAAAATGCTTGGTTTAGTGTAACAAGATGTTCGGTCCTTGTTGACGGGCACCATTCGATCCGCACGAAAATCACACCATCATACCATTGTGCCCAAGTCTAAATCATTTTGTTTTGATTTTAGTTTTCATAAGTAGACATGGCACAAGATGGAAATCATAATACATAATAAGCTTGTGTGATCAGGTTATATCGACAAGTCGATAACCGCCCATTTCTCTGAAGCTAAGCATGGCTAAGCAATTAATTACGCAACTACTAAGTGACAAGAGCCCATCCACGAACTCTAGTCACGGCCGTGTAACCCTAGGCTCATGGTAGTAGAGGATAGTCATTTGCTAAGGAAATGCATCTACTAGGCCAACTATTAAAACAAAATAGCAATGCATACATAAATTTGTAATCAACATAAATACTTAAAATCACAGGATTAACATGATCAAACTGCTTGCCTGCTTGCTTGTTGCTCAATATATTTGTGGAGGATCGTTCTCGGGGTTATACAGAAATGTCGAATCCTAGCGAAAGGCAAAAGAACCAAGAACAACCAATAAGACTAGCAACACTTAAACAAAGAGCAAGCAAAATATCCAAATACAACAGAAATTTATATCATGAGTAGAATACAAATATACCAAGACATAGAAACTGGAAAAACCTAATTTGGATTTGTGGTGCAAAAGATATTGCTTAAAAACTCATTTTCGTATAATTAGCACTGTAGTAAAAATATTTTCTAGAAAGATTTTGGAGCTGAAAATTTTATAGTGGCGCTACCTACTGGTATAGAAGTAACCCATATAAAATTTTAGGTCATTTGGAGTTAAGATGATTTAGTTATGATTTTTCTAAGTTCTACAACTAGCATATCTCATTTCTTAAGAACATGAATAGAGATAAAGCCTAGATCAAATTAAAGCATGTCTGAGGCCAAATTTACAGGGTTGAGTTTGCTTAGTTTGCAACTCTGAGAGAGGAAGTTATGTGTTTACAAATTTTCCATGAATTCCTAGACATCATTTTCCATTAAACAAGATCATGTTGTTTAAATCATTTTACCCTTTCAAGCAGGCCTAATTTCATTCCAGTTTAAGATTCATACTATAACAAAGCTACGACAAGCGGAATCATTCAAAAGGAGTTAAAATGACAAAGTTATGCACTTTTGAAATTTGAAGCGACAAAGACTTAGGAAACTTTGAGCTCTCGGAGGTCAGCCGACTGGAAGACAAGAGGAGAGGTCGTGGGCAGTCGATCTTGCATCGCGAGGCCCGCGAACCTCAGCTGCTGCGCGCGGAAGACCTCCTCCGCCTTCAGAGGAGAGTCGGACGTTGAGATCTGATCCAACGGCCCGCGACCGGTGCATGCACGACGCCTTGGAAGGAGGTCTTCGCGCCTAACTTGATGTCGTGGCCGTCGGATCGAAGATCGGCGATCCGAGCACTAGGGAAGTTCTAAGACTAAGCCTACGAGAGGAGAGTCTGGCCCGTTAGATCTAGATCTGCGGTTGGAGCCGAAGGGGAGGTCCTAAAGCTACGGATCCTAAGCGGAGGAGGTCCTCAGCGGTCTAGATCTCGAGAGGAGGTCTGCGGGCCCGCTGATCAGCGAGGGAGGTCTGGGCGGTTGGGATTTAACCGAGGAGGTCTTGGATGGCCAAGATCTACTCGGGAGGGAGGTCGCGGTAGTGATCTAACGGGAGAAGATGCAGGCGGCTCGGATCGAACTAAGAGAGGTCTGGCGGTTCGGTCGGCAGCGGAGGAGAGTGGCGCTAGAGATTTTACAAGCGAGATCTAACGCTCGGATCTAAGCAGGGAAGTCGTGTGACAGCTGAGATTGAGCCTAAGAAGTGCAGCGGGGTTGTCTTTATAAAGAGACCGGGACAACTTTTACAAAGAGGACCCCAGAGGGTGAGTCTGAGGTGGTCTTTGCAAAAATAGCCAGGAAGGTCTTTTGCAAAGAGGACCTCGGTGGAAGTCCGAAGGTGGATTTTACAAGAAATGACCTCGAGGTCCACTTCTTCGTGAGAGTGGTCCTAGTGACTCGGATGGAGTTCAAAGAGGTCTTAAGCGGCTAGGATCTAATCTAGGGAGTCCTAGAGGCGAGGTTTGCGGAAAGAACCTGAGGCCCAAATCTAATCTTGGAAGTCGTGAGCGGCCAAGATTAGTCAGGAGAGATCGGGGTTTTTCTTTTAATAGCGGCGGGACCACGGCCGAGCGACAAAAAGGCGGCTAAGACAAATTTATTGCTCTGAAGATTGGCAATGAATAGAACCTAAAGGGCACCAAAAGACTTAGGATTTACTTCTAAGCCCACCCAGCCACATGTCGGTGACACAGTAAGCACGGCTTAAGGCGGATTAATGCCCAATGATTAGCAATAAATGGGGCATTGATGATATCCCTAAGGAAATGACAGCGGAAGTTTGGCTTAAATCTCGGCCTTGTAAATCAACGGCTTTGCCAGCCGGCGGCGTGGATCGTCGGCCCGGGAACGGAAAAGGGCATGGTTGGGCTCCAAATAACGACACGAACCTAGAAGGCGTGCTTCTCGCCAGCGACGACGAGACGCCCGAGCTGAGCGGAGGCGCGAGAATACCGGCAAAACCACAGCGAAGAAAACAAGACACCGCCAAGGCTAAACCAAGCTGGATCACCAACACTTAAGGGATGCGCTCCTGGCACAGATGAGGGAGTCCAGTGGAGGTGGGCGGTAGCGGCGGCGGCAAGGCCATAGCGAACCACGAGGAAGAAGGTGGGGATGACCTCTAGAGCGAGGTTCCCAGAGACTTCCTGTGAAATCAACCAAAGAGGTTAGGAAAGCTTGAGGTGATCAAGACTACCAAGACAAGCCAAGAACTTGAGGAACCACTGGAGCTCGGATGGCTTCAAGGAGCTCCAAAGCCGACAATGGAGGTTTAGGTGGTGCTCTCAGTGTTCAAGTTGGTGCTCACACACACAAGGGAGTTCAAGCACACAAGAAATGTAGAAAGAAGAAGGGAGGAAGAAGGCCACGGGATATACATAGCACAGGAGCTCGGCAATGGTGTGGGCAAGGTCTCATGAACAAGGTCCATGCCAGCCATGGCACATGAAATGACAGGCGGGTGGAAAGGGGACTTTGGGAAAAAGGTCTGACATGCAATAAAGGGTGGCGAGCTAGCCGTTGACAAGAGCAAGAAATGACAAGGCCTTTGCTCAAAGCGCTCTAGATCGACACCGTCATGCGTGGGAAAACGAGGAGGACCAGTCCGGAGGTCCCACGGGCAGTGAACAAGCTCAAGGAGGACTGGTCAAAAGTATATGGCTGTGGTGGACTTGAGCTCGGGTAGGAGTCGGGTGGTTGGATTTGAAATGAAGGGTCCCGATTAAAAGAGGTGATCGGAGGTCTTAATACAGGGAGGTCAGAGCCACAAATCTAAGGATGGCGCCCACGAGCACCAAGGTACCCGGGGTGGTCGAGGAGGTCGAGGATGCCTAAAGGTGGTCTTTGCAAGAATTGCAAAGGAGGTCCTATGGGTTGTTTTGCGAAAGACCAGGGGGCGGTTTTTGCAAAAATGCCAACGTGGTTTGGGAGGTCTTCGGGAGATTTGGAGGAGGTCGGGAGGGTTGTCTTTGCAAGGCCGGAGGAGGTCCTGCAGTGGGAGGTCTTTACAAAGACCGGAGGAGGTCTTTGAGGAGATCCAGAAGGTCTAAACCGTGAGGATAAGAATCCAACGGTGAGGTGGTCTAGGCGGTTGGATGAGATCCAAGGTGCGAGGGTAGCAAGGTTGCCTGTGGTGCTTTTAGTTGATCGCCGACCTAGTTGGCATGAGCCGGACCCAGTGCGAACGAGCAACACAGAAAGCAGATTAGGGTTGAGTTTGAACTAGAAATTTTGGAGGGTTTTAGAGTAACAATTTAACTCAAAATTTCTGAAATTTTAAGGAGGTTCTTGACTCTATAATAAACCTTACATAAAACTTTTAGAGGTTTTTATGCTCAGAATCTTTTTCCAAAATTCGAACGTTTGAATTTAAGGTTTGACCAATTGAAAAATTGGTTTGACTTGCCCAAAAGTATTCCAACAACTTCTAAAAATTGTGAAACTTTTGGAGGGTCACACATCAACCCAAGAACTTAGGAAGAAAAAACGGTTCAGAGGATGATCACAACATTTGACAAGAAAGTTTGAAGGGTAAGGTTTAGGTCAAGAGGACTTGTAACTTTGTATTTCCATAATTTCTATCAGAAATTGTTTAGAACATACTGAAATACATGGCGTGAGAAAAGTTTTAATTTTTACACATTTTCTTACATTTGAAACACATATTGAAATTTGGGATGTTACAGCCACTTCGTGAGGCCCGGATCCTCGAGGCCATCGGCGTCGACTAAGTCGCGAGAGCAAGGTCCTCACCCCGCCAACAATGCCCACCACATCAACAAGCACAACTTCGTGTCCCTCCACCGCATCCGCAAGGCGCGCCATGATCTACACCAAGGGCGAGCGTCGCCGGCAACGTTGTCGAGGCCATCCACCACATCCGCTCCGTCATGGCGACATCCGCATCCTCCGCGACATGGGCGATGGCGAGGTCTTCGCCTATGCCAAGCGCATTGCCGCCCTACAACCTCGTCATGCGACCAGTAGCTCGGGCGCCTCCCGTCGTCTAGTTCGCGCCGGCGTCGCCCGCCACGGCGCCACCCTCATGATCGCGTCGGCTCGGTATCTTCAAGAGTGGCGCCCGCGCGGCGTGCCCTTGCCTCGTCTAGGCCGTCCACGCCTCTGATGACCGGAGATCCTCGCCGACATTAGCGTGGAGCTAGGGAGGCTATGGTCGGCACCAACCTCTCCGACCCAAGCGTCGGCGCCGCCGCTCCGACTAGTATTCAATCTTCAACCTTCAACCAATCGGTTGTCGTCGTCTCCAACAAAATGACAGCAAGATTAAGCTCATGTCAACTACTACTACTACTCTCGTTAGCTTCTTGGCAACTATTCATCTATCGATCGATCATAATAACACTCTTTCTTTACCTTTGCATCATGTATGGGGGATGAATGGGTTTGGATCCCAATCTTATCTTTGCTTTGGTGGCCAATTCTCACATTGCTATGGAGGGATTTTGCAATGTAATTCCATGTCAATTAGGATGTTTATTAGGTCGAAACATCGAAAAAAGTTCAAATTAGACAAATAACATCACAGTAAAACTTTACAGCGAAATAACATCCAAAAGACTAAAAAATTCAAAAAAACAAGGGAATATTTTGTTACAATTTTTTTCAAAAGACACAATTGCCCCTTTCTCCCTGTCTTCTCTTGAGGTCTCTCTCGGTTGTGTTGCGACTCCTTTGGCGGTGAGGTTTAGAGACCGACGGTGGTGGCGACATGACTCGGTGAAGAAAGAGGTGCACAGCCGCGATGGTGATGTGCTTGGAGACCGACGGTGTCCACTGTTGATGATATGCCCTAGAGACAATAATAGAGATGATTGTATCACGTCTATATTTATGAGTTATGTTCCTTGAATGAATTATCACTTATAAAAATTTACAAGTGATTTGCTGTTGAAGCTCTTTAACTTATATAATGTCATTCTAAATGAATCCACGTCGGATGTCCTTGGTGGAACAATAGTGACTTATCGACCGTACATGTATTGATTGATGACCATGTTTCACAGTCATAGATATAGGGTCACTTATAAAATTTGTCTCATCAATGACGACCTTTCCAACTGGTGATTTCTCATATACCTACAAGGTGAACAAGTACATTAAAAACATTATAAGACTAGTTAAATCCTATTTTCCCTTCTTCCTTCTTCTGCACTATACATTCTCATAACTGAATCAAGAAAAATAAAGTTAGCTCAGAATTTGCAGATCGAGAAAACACATACTTTATAGAAAAGTTGGGCCTATTAACTGAGCTGACAAACTTGACACATCTAGGGATATGAAGCATCTCTATCAGATCCGTTTGCACTTTAGTTGTGGCAGTCGCCTGGGAAAAAAGCAGGCTTTTTCACACAAAATTTATTTCTTATAAACTTGAATTTCATTTGCGTAACTCACAGTTAGAGCTATCATGGGAACACTGGGAAACTGGATCTTCAAAATGCCAAGATTCTTGTAGTCTGGACGAAAATCGTGACCCCATTGACTACAGCAGTGTGCCTCCTGCATGATAACTGTCAATTACAAATGACAATGGCAAACTCAGATAGATTGCATTGTGCTTGAAAAGCACAGCCTTATAAATTCTGCCCACTAGCTAAACTCACGCATCAACAAGTTCCTTTCATAATTCTTTCAAGAGAAACATACGACAAATAACACGAACAATTTTAAAAAATGTGGACAGAATAATTTACAATTACTGTTCTTTTGTATGAGTTAATAAAGCAGGTCACAGATTATGACAACAAGCCTTATTGTTTTTCAGTTTATCACTTATTCTAGTCTAAGAGGAAAGTTTAGTATTTAAATAGGAAAAAATATTCATAGTAAACAGTGAATTCTTAAGAGAGACTGAGAGTAAGCAAATCAGCACATCATCCAACTTACCAGCACAAAGGTGCTTCATTGTGTGGTAAACAACATATAAGTGTGATGCAAATTTTAATAAAATAGCTCTAAAAGGTAAGTGTAGTTAATCTTGCAGAGTTCAATAGAATCAAAGAATTTGATAGTTCACACAAGAACAACAATAAAAGAACTGTTTGAAGAGAAACAAGAATATTTCCCAGAACAAAAGAGACTAGAATATATACATATAGTGCAATAAATTTTGGCATTGACAACAAACACAGATAAATTTTATTATTACTCATCTATTGCAACAAGAGAGGCGCCCAGCATGATGGCATTTCTCAAGCTTAGACATGAACCTTTTACTTTTGGATATCTTTTCAGGTGTTACGTACAATATCTTCAGCTCTCCTTCACCTTTATCAAGTGCCTTATAGATGAACTTCTCAACTTCCTTATTGGTAGTTGAAGTCAGCATGTATGCTGGTATGCCTAAAGCAGCCAGTCCCATGACCTAGAACAGTACAAGTCATCAAGAATGAGAATGAGTGTACATAGGGCAACCAAAAATTATCTTATAAGCTTAAACACCTGGTCCTGAATAAGGGAAAGCAAAGGACTGACGACCAGTGCTATTCCATCACGAAGTACAGCTGGAAGTTGATAACACAGGCTCTTCCCTCCACCAGCAGCCATTATGACCAGAACATCTCTTCCACTCATGACTGCATTAATTATCTGGAAGGACAATATGTTTAAAATAATGCAAAATATGATAAAAGTATACAATATGACATATGTTGTGGTATGTAAAATCAGGCTCAATACTGCCAGAAATGAGAGAAAAATAGTCAGGGACGTCATAGGAACAGAAGTCTGAAATAGACCCCTTTGAGCAACATACAATCAATGATAAAATAATAGCATGCTACCTAACAGTCATCGTACATATCTAAAGCACTTCAAACAATCAGGGACGTCATAGGAGCCTCACTTGGTGTTGAAAGTAAAATAGATACCATTGCGTATTTCTTGTGAGTTGTAAGCAGTGCCCAAGAAGAAGGAACATAAAAGAAATATTCAGATTTTTATGCTACAAACTTACTTCGTTGATTTGACCGGTATGAAGAGATACCAAATAGATTGAATCGAATATCATCAGCTTGGAATCCCATGAGAAGCTCCCAGACCAATCTTCCAGAGAAACTGAAGGGGCATTATTTGTTGAATCTCTGTAGGCTTTAGAGATTTCCAGCGATGCCTTCAACTGCGATTGGCGCTCATACAGCTCCTCTTGACGATCAAGTAGTGTTTTAATTTGGTCTGGAAAGCATGAATTTTCAGTGGGCAAATTAGCTCAGTAACACTCAAAAAAGGTGTAATTAAGAAAATAACACCGACAAAGGTGGCCACAGCCATTTGATGCTGAATAAAACCATTATGTTGGAATTAACACTGCTACCTAGAAAAAGACCGGGCCCTGGGACAAGTGCATCAAGAGAAAGAAAAAATGTTACATATATCATGCAGATAAATAGAACATCACCACAATTCTCGTAGATATGGACCCAGAGTTCCCAACCCCATAATTCCCATTCCCCTGTTACAATTTACAATGCTCTCCACTACAACTCTGAGATCCCCTGGCAATCGGACATAGAGGGCCTTAAGTCACTGCAAGACCAAAATGCCGGCAATGACAAAGGCGTGATTTCAAAGCTGGTGGTCAGATTCGCAAGCCGGCTGAATTGACCATAGAAAGCAGGAGAGATGTTATCAGCATCCGATTATGATGCCAAGTGGTGATACCTGGCAGCCTCGTATAGAGGATAAGTAGTCTTGTTTTAAAGTAGATGGTGAAAAGTAGACCTTTTGGAAAGTAAAGAGGAATGTGGTCTTGTGTTACTTGCATGAAAATATGTAGGTTTTTAAAACATATTCTTCTAGTGATAGAATATAAATGGTATCACGGTGATATGGGATTTATCATTGACTAAAACATGTGCGAATGGTGTTCATTATCATTCAATTCAGGTGCACTTAGAAACTAGATATGCTTTGCTCTGCCATTGTTCATAGAGATGTGCATTGTAAAGATGAGTTGTTATGGAAAAGGGATACAGATTATCAATATCATCTAACTGAAGAGTGTTTATGGATAATGACTAATGAGATGAGAATATATGGCGGATTATTCATGATTGTTCGTTATAGTGACGATACCTTGGATGTCATGGAGTTGTTCCTCCACCAGCAACAGTTCTCCTCAATGTTTTCTTCCTCCTCATGCCTCAGACCCTCAGTTCCGCACAGATAGCAAGAAAGAATAGGCAATTGGCCTGCTTTTGGATCGCCTGGATTGCCCACTGCCCTAGAGAAAGTATTCAGTCAGAAAACTTGAAAGTGAATTATCCATTTCAGTTTGAACTTTCTAAAAAGCATACTTACAACCAAAATTCAAACCATAAGCATACTTATAATTGAACGAATTAAAAGTGCTTACTTATTCAGTAAGTAGGTAGCTATAATATGTCCATGTATACCATAAGCAGGGACGAGCGGCGTCGGGGAGAGGGACGGGCGGCGTCGGGAGCAGAAGGGCGGCGTCGGAGAGCAGGACGGGCAGCAGGGGCGGCGTCTGGAGGAGGTCGCCGGAGGATGCAGCCGAAGAAGAAGGGGCGGGCGTCGGGGAGGAAGGAGGAGGGGGTCGTCGGTTGCCGCCGGAGCAGAAGGATGGAGCAGGGCGGCGGCGTCGCGTCGAGCAGGAGAAGGGGGAGGGGCGGCGGCGAGCAGAGCTACGGGCTAAGAGAGCCCATGGGCTGGGCGTTCAATGTTTCTGCTAAATGGGTTGGGCCGAATAGCGAATACGTGTCGTGTTTGAGTATTAATTTCTTTTTTTCCCACAGGATTAGTTTCATACGTGTGTAATCGTGTCGGTCCGACACGGTGTCCGACATCGACTCACCAGTTTGCAGCCGTGTCCATGCATCAGCATCAGAGTATGTGACATTTATTCAAGATAACTACTTTGAAACTTATTTGCTAATTTAGAAGAAGTGACCAGTTAACAGCTCTACGACACCATAAATCCACAATATATGAATGTTCAAATGTTCCAAACACAGATACATACTACATTACAAGACTATATTGCTAATACCAATACTGATCCTCGTATAATCACCTAAGAAAAATGTGTTAGACATTTAATTGGACGAATAGGCCATAGAACAGCCTTTCAGTGACAAGAAAAATAGTTTGCCGTAAAATTCCAATTTGCAAGAAAAAATTGCATGAACTCACAATCTTGGTGCTAACACTGTAACACACCAACGGGTGTAAAACTGTAAATCAAATCTATGAATCTAGGAGCAATGGCAGATCCAGAAAATTTCACCCATATATACACGCTATAATTTTTTTCAGTTGAAATCAGTTCGTAAAGCAGCAAAATAATGTATATTTTCTTCAAATTATCCTCTGCAAAATTTCATATTGGCAAGTAACAAAAGAAGGCTACAAACCAGAAAAGCTTATATCAAACTGGCCAAACTTTCTAATATGTAACTCAATAATTGGATTGGAACCATTGAGAAAATCAATAAAAAAATTCATCTTAGTTTATGGGCGTAGGTAGGAGTCGACGACGGATAGAGCCTCCCACCTGTTAAACAAGCGACAACGACCTAAACATCCAATAAGTCCACATTGTTTGTGGATGGTAATTATGGTCACATTAATTACGGTTGCAACATCTCCGGACAACGGTTACAACATCTTCAAAGCAATATCACAAATCAAAACAAAGCATCTAAAAAATGCGTTGAAAAACATTACAATATCGTGCGTGACCGTGTAATATTTTTATAGATGCAATATTTTTTTATACATATACAACATTTCATCAAAATCGAAAATCAATAAAAGGAGAGGAACGGCGTCATCTCGGCTTGACATTGTAAAGGTTTGTTTGAGTGGGTTCGTCCGGATTGTAGCGTCCGGCGCTAACATATCGCCGACATGGAATAACTAGGACGTCCGATCGGGGCCTAGGATCGGGCGCCGAGTGGGTCTCGGCCGTGCGAACTAGCAATGCTAGAACGATTTTAAAGTGGGCTTGGGCGTACTAAAAAGGCTACATCACTCACGTAGTCACGTCACGGAGTTGCAATGCACTTCAAGTCTTTGACACAAATGAATCGCACAATCAATAGATCATCTGAAACAAAATGGCCTAAGTTTATTTTGCACATGTAGATGGCGATCACACGACGTGCATAGCACTACTACGTGTGGAAAAAATTGAGCTTCTAGGCATCTTCGATCTTTATCCTTAATCTCACACCATTATAGTATATTAATTCGTGTTTGCACCATCAAGGAGAAAGCGCGCGAACAACGCCCACCACACAAAAGAAGCGAAATGCCGTTTGCTACATGCAACATCCGCGAACACGGTTGCAATATCCCGGACAACGGTTGCAACATCTCCGGATAACGGTTGCAACATCCCGGACAACGGTTGCAACATCCGGACAACGGTTGCAAACATCCCCATATAAGGTTGCAACATCCCGGACAATGGTTGCAACATCCCGGACAACGGTTGCAACATCCCGGACAGTTTTGCAAACATCAGGACAATGGTTACATCCTCGGACTTGAGCAACATCCCGGACAACGATGCAAACATCACCGGACAATGGTTGCAACATCCTCGGACAACGGTTGCAACATCTCGGATAATGGTTGCAACATTTTAGGACAATGGTTGCAACATCCCCGGACAACGGTTGCAATATCAAAAAAATCAAAAAACAAAGCATCTGGAAAAAATGCGTTGGAAAAATTGCAATATCGCGTAAGCAGTATGCAACATTTGTTTTCTCTGAGATACAATTTTTTCTACAGATGTAACACTTTTTTCTACGAGCGCAACATCTTAAAGAACAATCGCAACATTCTTTAGAGTTGCAACAATTTGTTCAATAGGCCAAAATCTTGCAACATCACCGTGAGCAGTATGCAATATTTTTTTACAGATACATTTTTCCTACCGTGCAACATTTTTACCTACCTTGCCCCTAAAAATCTAATCTCTATCCCTAATCCCTAATCTCTCCCACCTAACCTCTTTCCTAATTCACTTCTCACCCTTGCCCTTACTCTCTCTCTCTTATTCCTCACCAAATATCTTGGCATTCTTCTCTTCTCATGCTTCAATCTTTTGTTTCCCCCATCTTCTACTCCTCTCCTGTGAATCTCCCCTTTGGCCAGGCTCAGGCGCCTCCTACCTTGCGACTCCGGTGGCTCGGCACCGCGTGGCTGCCCGGCCCGTCGCCTCGCGCCCGTCGGCTCGCCTGCGCCTCCTTTGCCTCCGCTCATTGCTCCGGCTTGGACCCGGCAGCCATCCGGCGTCGGCCTCTGGCCCCAGCCGCGTCAGCCTCTCCAACGCGCCACGGCTTGCGCTCGCCTCACACATGGATTTTGCTTTTCCTCTTCATGTGAACATTGCGTCTTTGAACATGGTAATTATCCCAGTAATGGCGTCGGCGGTTGCTTCAATGGACGAGTCCATATCATTATCCGGACATGCTCATCCTATCATTACCTAAGTAAAATTGATTGCAGCGATTGTCATTAATGTCGGCATAAAGTCGGTTCGCGAAGTTTACGTCGAATGGTGATCGACATACGCGGTAGCTCATCCGTCAAATTCACTCGACATGTTGTGCTGCATGTTGGCATAAGGTCGGTCGCGTCATGTCGCGTAATGACTTTCGAGCGCTTAGTTTTGTAGCGTCGGCGCAAAGTATGACTCGGTCGTCCTCGGTAACGTTTCCCTTAGTTTATTGTAGGGATAATTCGGCTTGAACCCCTATTTTGCAAAAGTTTCACGAGAGCAACAAAAGCGTTCTTTTTGTCAATGAACACCGATTCTGATTGGAGGCCCAACCAAGTTCAAATAGTCCATCCTAGCATTTAAGCGGTGACTCAACAAAGTGTTAAATCAAACATGTCGACATTTGAATAATCATTTAACCACCACGAGCAAAGAAAGATATCAAACAAAAAAGAAATGACACTTTTTTGACGGAGGAGTAATGCGAGATTAAAATCTCTATGTATTACTTTAATACATAATAAAAGATCATCGTCTTCATGGTCGTAACTCCTAAGACTCACGACCTCCACGGTCGTAAGGATTCGAAGGTTACATCATAGGTATCTGGTGGATGAGGTCCAAGACTAGTCCCGACCAAATGCTTGCTCGTAGAAGTAATGGCGGCATTTGGATATAACTCCAAGGATATTTCTTACCGTATGATGAATGGAACACATGGCGTATTTGTTCCATACCATACGACGACACATGATCCTAAGACACGACAATAAACCACCATACGGTTTGATGTCTCAGACATCAACGCCAGAAACGTGATACATCATCAAGCTGCGACCTCGCTCAGGCGGTCGCGACACTTCATGAGCGTTTTCTCTAGGAGTGCTTCAGCCTTCAATGGTTATTTAAGGATGGAGCGTGGAGGATCGAGAGGAGGATCGGGGCATCGGATTGAAGCACAACAATTAGCATTAGATTCTTGTTTCAAGTCGATTCTCTTGCATAGCAAGCATTACGCTTAGTGTAATTATGATTAGTCCACCGCCTTGCCAAGGCACCCATAAAGGACCCAATTCATAGCAATAAAGAAGCGGACCTATTCTCTCTCAAGAACTCTTCGTCATCTTCCTCTTTTTATTTCGTAAGATCGACTCAATCGTCGACGGTGGCGCCATCCGTGGGGACGGCGTTGAGTTCTTGAAGATTACGTCGCCCAAGCATTCCTCATCCACTCCCTTGGCTCAGTCATTACTCATGCGGCTATGTTAGGGAGTTGGGATGAAAAAGCGGTTCGATGGTGGACTACTCCAACCTCGATATGGGCGCATGCATTCGCGCCATGGAAGAAAGCGGTGTCGTCATCCTCCTCCTCCGCCCGCTTGGTGGTTGTAGAGATTAGCAAGATCGTAGGATGGAGAAGAGCACGCACCGATGGCGTCTCTAGAGGAACCAACCATTTCGACTAGTTTGAAACATCCAAGGACCTCTACAAGCCGGTCCTTACAACCGGCAAAGAATGTGACAAAAGCTGGCACCACAACGAGGGTCGGTGTACTCGATACAATCATGGTAGCGAATATTCGCCAGCGGCTTCGGCTATTCGAGGCCAATAGACATGTCGAACCGGTACTAATACACCCGGATCCTCATGCATTTACGGACTAGTCCCATGATCGGTAGCTAGTCCACGGTAACAAAATGATAACAAATTCATATCACAACTTTATTAATAAATAACAACGAGTTGATTACAAAGGAGGCTTACGGGCCAACAATAAAATAAACACGGAGGCGAAGATGTAGTAGGTCGGTTAATGCTACCGAACGAGCATGCAGGAAGCGACCTAGTCATCGAGATCCACATCGATAACAAAGTTCTTCTCCTCGAAATTTGTTTGCATAAGCAAGAATGAGCACAACTAGTGTGCTTAAGTTACATCAAGTAACAGAATGACATGCATATATGGATGTAACAATAGAAAGGCTTATTGGTTTATTTGCATAAGCGACATTTCCTTTAAATACTTGTACTAAGTTAAAAGCGATACTTTATAACTACAAATCATTTTATAAATTCTCACTTTTATAGTCGGATAACATTCACACATGAATGGTGAAGGATACCCTCCTATCACATGGCTTCTGCCCAATTCCCATTTGGATAAACCGGTTTGAAGAAGTCTTTTCAAACAAAACCAAAGTCTAACTTGAGTGGTTACGGCATATGTCATGGTGAACACGGCTATTCGAATAGTTTTACACTCTGCAGAGGTTATGCGGCTTTACCACAAGAGATAATCAACTTTCAATGTCCGTCGACACACTTCCAGGTGTGCGACTAAGTGATTATCACGAGGCCTTTACAATGTTCTGTCTTAATGTATTCATGCCCGCTAAGGTTTGCGCCATTGGGTGGCCATCCTCCGGAAGCCCCCTCTTGCGCCCGAATGGGTCTCTTGTCGACCAACACCCATACCAACAATATAGCACAAATGACACTAAGACATCACAAATTATTTAGCCAAGTCCCGCCCGCACAGGACATGTGGTGAGTACGGTAAGCGTAGCATCATGCGCTCGAAGGCCGGTCCTTAAGCGACTTGGCGACTTTCCATAAAACCACGGGCCTTAACCCTAACAGTTAAGCCGTGCATAAACGCACCCACCAATCATCCATTCGCCAAGTCCAACCCATTTTTATTTTATTTTATTTTCCAAGTCATTTGTAAAACTCCATGACACACCAATGCCAAGGTACAATTTAAACAATAATTGATTATTGGTGAAATTCCCAAATCGAGACAAGTTTGGTATATAAGCATGGCTAAGCAATACGTTTAAATGATCCTAGTTCATACTATCGTATCAACCGGGTTTTATCTAGGGTGTCAATGTGTTTGATTCAATATCAACATTGGTCATACAAAGGATTTAGGTATAACTATGAATTGAAAAGCAGAATTTATATTACGAATATAAATAATCATGCATAATAATTTAAAAATAGAATATAAATAATTTAAAATAATGGGATCAATATGATCAAGGGTATAACGCCTCAGCGATGAGGTGATGCGAGATCACTGATGCGAGGTGGCGTTGTTTTCCTTAACAGTCACCTAGTACTCACAAATGCTCTCGGGTGTACAATCACGATGATCATACAGTCAAAATCAATCCTCTTATGTTGATCTTCAATCGAGTAATCGATTCTCCAAGTCGTTGAAATCTAATCATTAAAATACAACAAATTCAACTCAAATTCAAATAAATTCAAAAGACAGATCAAAATAACTCCAAATAGAAATATTTTATTTTAGCTAGCTGGATAATAATTTTATATGAATTTACAAATTTGAATGGATTAAGCGGTAGGATTCAAAGATATATGAATTTTAGAAGTTTGGAATTACATGAAATAGTAGATTAGGGTTTAAAGGAATTATTGATCAAATGAACTCAAAATTAAATAATTTTGGTTTAGATGGCTAGATCTTGATTTTATATGAATTTAGGAATTTGAATCGACGAAATCGGAGTTCGTATGACGGAGAACGAACCGGGAAGTTCTAAATCTAAATAAACCTAATTTTGATTTTATTGAATTTCGAATTATTTTCTAAGGAAATTCAGTTTATTACGCGGTGGCGTCGTGGTGATTTTCAAATTTAAAAGAATTAAATGAATTTCCAAGTGGGTCCCACGCATCATTGACTCACGGGTGGGCCGATTCCAGAGCCATGAGAAATTCGTTGCGGTGGACCGAACGCGCCGGTGCTCACGTGGCGGTGGCGGGATGGTGACTGGCTGGGTTGGCGATGTGGCGCCTCGTGGCGTGGCGTGGCGACACCACGTTGGCAACAGCCGGCGGCCTCGGCTTTGGGCTGCGGCGTTTGGCGCGAGGTGGCGAAGTGGATGGTAACAAGAGAGGAGGCGGCGAGTTGGGCTTACCTCGGTGGCGAGGCACGAGGATTAGCCGTGGCGAGTAAAGCGGCGGTGAACTTCGGGCTCGCGGCGGCGGCGGGTTTGTGGTCCTCCGGCCAAGATAGAGAGCGCACGGTGTAGGCGGTGGTGGCGCGGCGGCGTTAGTGCGGTCAAGTCCAGGCTTCCGACCTCGCGGAGTTGCGAAGAACCGCGGCGTGGTCGGCGGCGCTCAACCTGAGAATCCAGGCGCCGGTGGAGAAAGCTACGAGGGACGGGGAAGAGATGAGGAGAATGATCGCACCCGGTGATCCCTTTTATAGGGGTGGAGGGACGGGAGGAGGAGGTAAGTCGCGGCGATCTCGGCGGTCATTGCTCAATTCCATGAAAGCGCATGAAAGAGGAGAAATGGTCGGGAGAGTGCGGGGATTGAAGGGGTTTAATGCTTACAAGCGCGTGCGAAAATGGGGAGGATTCACGGACTTGAGGAGCTCCCTTTGGCGATAATGGCGGTTGATTGCGGTGTGGAGGAGGAAGGAGGTGGGAGGAAGAAGGGTCGGGGCGGGCCGCGCGTAAGAGATGGGAGGAGGTATGCATGTGGGGCGGGCGAGGGGAGAGAGGGAAACCGGATGGGAGTGAGGTGGGTCGCAAAGCGATGCTGAGGATGGTAGGATTCGGCCCATTTGCCTAAGTTTTAATTGATTTTCCATTTGAAAATGAGGTAAATTAAAATAGCTTTTAGAAAATAGCAAATAAATTCTAAAAATATAGGAAAATTCTAGAAATCCTGAGTTATTTTGGACTTAAATAAAATAGTTCCAACAAAGTTGGCTATAGTTTTTGCAAATAAATTGTTTTGGCTCTAAAATATTTAGGAAAAAGCTTTTCAACTCAGAAAATTCCGAGAAATTAATTAAAATTTTATTTTCAGATAAAACCAAGTGAAACTACAAGAACTTAAAGTAAATTTTAAATTTTGACTTTTAAAACTTGAGAAATTCAAATAAAGCAATCAAACTCGCAACTTCTCGGAAAATCCAATAAAATAATAACTTTATTTTATTTTATTTTAGTAACAACACTTTGGGATGTTACAAACTACCCCATAAAGGAATCTTGTCCCAGAGATTCGGAGTAGAAGCTAGGGATACAAGGTTTTCAAGCTGAGTTGTTGTCGTTTACATCTGCTCATCATCGTGAGAATTTGAGTTGTGACATTGTCTGAGCGTCCGTCCGAGTTTTTGGCTTCTTGTTTGTGAATGATTTCCCTTTGGAGCTTGAGTTCTTGCTGTTTTGCTTCTTTGGACATTTGTGGACATAATGTCCTTTCTCTTGTGATGAAAACAAGTGACACTTGCGGGAGAAACTTCTTACGAGGTTGGCCTTGAGCGGATAACTTGGAGGTGCTAGGGCTAGCTTGATGCTTCCTTTGCTTCATCTTGGGGTATGGGTAAGCCCAAACCATACTCTTGTACTTGTGACAATATTCTAGCATTGGCTTTTCTTCACCTTAGGTGTTATTGTTGCGATCGAGAATAAAGCGGAATCTTGTCGAGGGTGAGTGTTAAGCGTCCTTTGGCATTGATTGGCATAATGTCTCATATCTTGACAAGCGAAGCATTGTATTCCGCCCTTGATGCAGTTCTGCTGAAATTGGTCATCATTGATGTTGCGAGCGTCTGCATTGGTGGATGTGGTGCGATCCTGGAGTCTTGAATACTGATCGTCGTTGGTGCTTGGTTGGGTTGGGGTTGAATCACCACGAATCTTGAGGTTTCTTGCATCATGTTGCCCTTGATCTACCATCTTTCTCTTGGAACACTTGGTGCGATAATGTTGTTCTTGTGATCGTAGGAGCGATGGTGAAAACATTGTTGTTGCTCATTTGTTGAATCCACTGTTGCATTAGTTGGGTCTGGGTGATGATAAACTGGTTCAGATTCCGAAGGGTTTCTGCTATCAGTTGTTGGTTGCCTTCAGCAGGGACATCCTTGTTGGTGTTGGTATCATTTCCAGAACGACGGGTGTTCTCCATCTGTCGGTTATTCCAGAAGATCAGGAAAGGAGACAAAGGATAGGGAAGAGGCAAATATGAAGGACTAAGGGGATAGAGTGAAATAATACTCCCAAATGAAAGAACCAACTCAAAAAGCTTTACAACGTTCTATCGATTGAGATTCTTAGTTTGGTGAAGCGACTCGGTACGAATGAGTCTTGGCAAACTTATACTATATGGTGGAGTTGACATCGTATCTTGACTCATGGTCTTTCTGATGATGCTCCTTTATAACTTCATGTCTTCTTATGCGGATCGTAATTGGAAAGCGTGTTGACCATCTATAAAAATTTCCAAGGAGAGATCCATTTACTTTATAAAATGGTGAGGAAAGAATTTAGACAAGAAAGAATTTCTATAAAGGAGCTATAGATAGTGAGACCCGGTTTATTAAACTTGTAATACTTAACCTTCCCTTGGTTCTAGTATCACAAATAGAATAATCCGCGTCTCGATGAACATGTGCCTCGGAACAAGCGACACACATACATCAAATCAAAGCATGCATCATTTCCATACATGAATATAACAAGTCTACCAAAAGACATACATAATATAAGTTATTACAACAGCCCAGTGGCCAAATGACATAAGTACCAAATAAGTATGGTGGAAGCAAAAGTTGCCATAAGATGGCTTAAACCAAAGAGCGACCGGTTAGCCACAAAACACCACAGGGGCAAGGCCAAGACATAATGCCGCCTTAAGCCGCCACACAACTCACAAAAGTGAGGTCCATCGGACTCACTATCATCCTCTGCTGCACAATGTGGTGAGTACAAAAATGTACTCGCAGACTTACAGTAACAAGCCTATACATAGCTACATGAAAAATTTGTATCAAAGGAATGTGGTTATATGGTTCTTTGGACGCACAAAGCAAGTTTCATTTGCAATATTGTAATAGATTGAGGCAGTTTGTAAAATCTGTTTTAAGCATTTAAATAACGGAGTAAACATAAGTAACAAGTATCCACCTAAGTGACTTTCCTAAAGCCACCACAACATAGCATGAATCACGATTCATACCACCATCAAGTTTTAATTTTAAAAGGTTGTAGTCTAACTCTTGAAAGACTTCCTGCGTGTCCATAACCTAGACGAGGCTATTCGAATAGTTTTAATCCTGCAGGTGTACAATGTACCCATACTGCCGGACCGCTTTTTGCCAAGCTATTAAGCACACTTCCTTTGGTATCCGACACGGCTAAGTCCTCTGAACCCTTTCCCATGGAATATGCTAATCAAGGAAGGCCTTACGTATGAGGTTAATCCTTAGTGATCTGCAGACGAAATATGGATCACAAGGACCCATACGTGGAGCAAGATACACCGACCTCGGCGGGTGTTTCCCCTCTAAGCGTGTCCATGTTGCATATACTCAAATATGCAGCCCACCACGACTCATTAATTAACACATTAGTACTCGGCTAAGAGAGGTCCCATATCCTCTAGTGGTTATGCGCGCACAATGCTTGGTTTGGTGTAACAAGTAGCTCGGTCCTTAATTGACCGCACCATTCAATCACACCCAAAAGATCACACCATCTTACCATTGTGCCCAAGTCTAAATTGTTTTCATTTTCGGTTTTAGTTTTGCAATTTAGACAAAGCACAGTCCAGATATCTGATTATAATAGTTTGTGTGATCAAGGTTATCGACAAGTCGATAACGCCCATTTCTCCGATAACTAAGCATGGCTAAGCATAATGACACGTAAACTACTAAGTGACAAGGGTTCATCCAAATGAACCCAAAATCCACGACAGTAATCCAGGCTCATGAGTAGAGAGATTAAACATTTCCTACCGTTATGCAACCTCGGGCCAACTCGACAATACTTTAAAACAACATAGCAATGCATACATAGAATTTGCAAACAATATATTAGAATTTGAAAATAGTAAAACAATATGATCAAATGAATGCTACATCCGCTGCCTTCTTTGAGTTGAGGATCGAGTGATTTTTGTGGCTCAATACTCGCAATAAAATTATCTTGAGAACCTAACGAAAAGGTGATAAGCAAATAAAACGAAGAACACCAAATAAACTCCAACATGAAAAACACATCCAAATCTAATAAATTTACACAACAATTAGGGGAAAGATTTTATATAGTATAGGAACAAGAATCATGTAATTTGGACTAAGCATGCAAAAGATATGGACAAAATGCTCTTTCTCAATACACCAACCTAATTAATAATTAGCATTGTTATGACAAAATTTTTCCAATGATCTAAGGTCTGAAATTTTTATAGTAGGTAGATTATGACATCCTAATAACAACAAAGTTGGTTTTACTAAATTTGGAGTTATACATATTTACTTATGATTTTTCTAAGTTGTAAATCTAATGCAAGTCATTTCTGGTATTATGAACATGCCCAAATCTTATTCCTCATGAAAGTATACTAGAGATGAATTTAACAAAATTGATTTTGCACAAATTGGATTTATACAGAAAAAATATGCATTTTTCAAATTAAATCCATTTACGGAATATTCAAAGTGACAAATCAAGTTATTTCTAGTTATACAATTTTCTCTTTGAGATATGCTTAAATCATTTTTATAATAAACTTAAGTGATAACACAATTTATTACCATTGGAATTATCTAAAAAGCATTTAAAATGAATTAGTTATGAGTTTCTAAAGTTTTATATTATTTTAGTTATTGTTAAAAATATTATATAGATAAAGAAGAAACTTAAACAAAAGAATAAGACGTGGACAATTTGCAACCCTCGATCTAAAATCCCACGGCTCCACCTGAGCGGAAAGCGGCGCATGCTTGTATGAAACCTGTCGGAGCCACCGCTGGATCACGATCAACGGCTCGCAAGGTGTATGCATCGGACCCAGTCGCGGTTGCTAGGCCAATCCGACCAGTCTGCGGATGGACGGTCGGGCGCACCAACGGTCGGAAGGTCGATTGCGCCACAAGATCGGTAGTTGATCGCAAGATCGGCGGTCGAAATGATCAAGGCATCGGAGGGTCGAATGCAAGCAAAGATCTGGCGCAGGTCCGAGCGAACAGTGGCTAGAGATCGAAGTGCAAAGACAGATCTTGACCGTGGGACCGCATGTCGGTGACAGTCACAACGCGAGCGTTTAACCCACGTGCCGCGTGCCGGCCCACGTGTCAGCGACTAAGAGGTGATTTCGAGCGGTATCACGAGCATAATTAATCAATGATTAAGCATTAATGATGCCGAACGGTACGGATTGTGCCCGGGGGTGATTTAGGGATGTTGGGCTGGTCGATGGCCTGCGACATAGATTAAGACACAATTAATTAACTAATGATGCAATCAATGTACATGTATGTCCTAATCAAATAGCAACGGAGTTCGTGCGGCAAAATACCGGCGACTAACTACCGTCGCGTGACCGCGGCGCGCGAACAAGAACCAAAATGGAATCGCAATAGCACTACGAACCTAATGGTGGCATTCTCAGCGTTGAGGACTAAAATGCCGCTAGCGGAAAATGAAAAGGCTTTCTGCTAAACTAAAAAAGCGAATGAGCTCCGGCTGCGGTCAAGGAAAGCGGGTGCAGGCCTCTAAGGACTAATAAGAAGCTACCTTGAAGGAAGCTTCAAAGATGGCCGGAGAAGCTTGATCACGGAGGAAGCTCGCGGACTTGGAGAAAAAGTTGAAAATGACACACAGGCAAATGAGTGATACCAAGCATCAATATGGCTTCCTTAAGGTCCGAAGCTACATGAGCAAGTAATTAGAGAATGGAGCACTCACGAGTGAGAAGATGACCACTTTACGAATTGAACAAACCCCAAATTGGACAATTCACGAGAATCAAATCCAAAATTAAGTGAGGAAATGTTCAAGATAGTAAAGAGACAAGGATAGGGCAAAGAAACATGAAGGAGACCATGGAACACCAAGAACACCATGGAGCTCTTGGGTCAACAATGGCGACTTGCCATTTTGAGTGTGGTATGATTCACTTATAAAATTTGCGATCTCATCAATGACGACCTTTCCAACTGGTGATTTCTCATATACCTACAAGGTGAACAAGTACATTAAAAACATTATAAGACTAGTTAAATCCTATTTTCCCCTTCTTCCTTCTTCTGCACTATACATTCTCATAACTGAATCAAGAAAAATAAAAGTTAGCTCAGAATTTGCAGATCGAGAAAACACATACTTTATAGAAAAGGTTGGGCCTATTAACTGAGCTGACAAACTTGACACATCTAGGGATATGAAGCATCTCTATCAGATCCGTTTGCACTTTAGTTGTGGCAGTCGCCTGGGAAAAAAGCAGGCTTTTTCACACAAAATTTATTTCTTATAAACTTGAATTTCATTTGCGTAACTCACAGTTAGAGCTATCATGGGAACACTGGAAACTGGATCTTCAAAATGCCAAGATTCTTGTAGTCTGGACGAAAATCGTGACCCCATTGACTACAGCAGTGTGCCTCCTGCATGATAACTGTCAATTACAAATGACAATGGCAAACTCAGATAGATTGCATTGTGCTTGAAAGCACAGCCTTATAAATTCTGCCCACTAGCTAAACTCACGCATCAACAAGTTCCTTTCATAATTCTTTCAAGAGAAACATACGACAAATAACACGAACAATTTTAAAAAATGTGGACAGAATAATTTACAATTACTGTTCTTTTGTATGAGTTAATAAAGCAGGTCACAGATTATGACAACAAGCCTTATTGTTTTTTCAGTTTATCACTTATTCTAGTCTAAGAGGGAAAGTTTAGTATTTAAATAGGAAAAAAATATTCATAGTAAACAGTGAATTCTTAAGAGACTGAGAGTAAGCAAATCACGAGCACATCATCAACCTTACCAGCACAAAGGTGCTTCATTGTGTAGTAAACAACATATAAGTGTGATGCAAATTTTAATAAAATAGCTCTAAAAAGGTAAGTGTAGTTAATCTTGCAGAGTTCAATAGAATCAAAGAATTTGATAGTTCACACAAGAACAACAATAAAAAGAACTGTTTGAAGAGAAACAAGAATATTTCCCAGAACAAAAGAGACTAGAATATATACATATAGTGCAATAAATTTTGGCATTGACAACAAACACAGATAAATTTTATTATTACTCACATCTATTGCAACAAGAGAAAGCGCAGCATGATGGCATTTCTCAAGCTTAGACATGAACCTTTTACTTTTGGATATCTTTTCAGGTGTTCATTGCAATATCTTCAGCTCTCCTTCACCTTTATCAAGTGCCTTATAGATGAACTTCTCAACTTCCTTATTGGTAGTTGAAGTCAGCATGTATGCTGGTATGCCTAAAGCAGCCAGTCCCATGACCTAGAACAGTACAAGTCATCAAGAATGAGAATGAGTGTACATAGAGCAACCAAAAATTATCTTATAAGCTTAAACACCTGGTCCTGAATAAGGGAAAGCAAAGGACTGACGACCAGTGCTATTCCATCACGAAGTACAGCTGGAAGTTGATAACACAGGCTCTTCCCTCCACCAGCAGCCATTATGACCAGAACATCTCTTCCACTCATGACTGCATTAATTATCTGGAAGGACAATATGTTTAAAATAATGCAAAATATGATAAAGTATACAATATGACATATGTTGTGGTATGTAAAATCAGGCTCAATACTGCCAAGAAATGAGAGAAAAATAGTCAGGGACGTCATAGGAACAGAAGTCTGAAATAGACCCCTTTGAGCAACATACAATCAATGATAAAATAATAGCATGCTACCTAACAGTCATCATTACATATCTAAAGCACTTCAAACAATCAGGGACGTCATAGGAGCCTCACTTGGTGTTGAAAGTAAAATAGATACCATTGCGTATTTCTTGTGAGTTGTAAGCAGTGCCCAAGAAGAAGGAACATAAAAGAAATATTCAGATTTTTATGCTACAAACTTACTTCGTTGATTTGACCGGTATGAAGAGATACCAAATAGATTGAATCGAATATCATCAGCTTGGGAATCCATGAGAAGCTCCCAGACCAATCTTCCAGAGAAACTGAAGGGGCATTATTTGTTGAATCTCTGTAGGCTTTAGAGATTTCCAGCGATGCCTTCAACTGCGATTAGGCGCTCATACAGCTCCTCTTGACGATCAAGTAGTGTTTTAATTTGGTCTGGAAAGCATGAATTTTCAGTGGGCAAATTAGCTCAGTAACACTCAAAAAGGTGTAATTAAGAAAATAACACCGACAAAGGTGGCCCACAAGCCATTTGATGCTGAATAAAACCATTATGTTGGAATTAACACTGCTACCTAGAAAAGACCGGGCCCTGGGACAAGTGCATCAAGAGAAAGAAAAAATGTTACATATATCATGCAGATAAATAGAACATCACCACAATTCTCGTAGATATGGACCCAGAGTTCCCAACCCCATAATTCCCATTCCCCTGTTACAATTTACAATGCTCTCCACTACAACTCTGAGATCCCCTGGCAATCGGACATAGAGGGCCTTAAGTCACTGCAAGACCAAAATGCCGGCAATGACAAAGCGTGATTTCAAAGCTGGTGGTCAGATGCAAGCCGGCTGAATTGACCATAGAAAGCAGGAGAGATGTTATCAGCATCCGATTATGATGCCAAGTGGTGATACCTGGCAGCCTACGTATAGAGGATAAGTAGTCTTGTTTTAAAGTAGATGGTGAAAAGTAGACCTTTTGGAAAGTAAAGAGGAATGTGGTCTTGTGTTACTTGCATGAAAATATGTAGGTTTTTTTAAAACATATTCTTCTAGTGATAGAATATAAATGGTATCACGGTGATATGGGATTTATCATTGACTAAAACATGTGCCGAATGGTGTTCATTATCATTCAATTCGAGTGCACTTAGAAACTAGATATGCTTTGCTCTGCCATTGTTCATAGAGATGTGCATTGTAAAGATGAGTTGTTATGGAAAAGGGATACAGATTATCAATATCATCTAACTGAAGAGTGTTTATGGATAATGACTAATGAGATGAGAATATATGGCGGATTATTCATGATTGTTCGTTATAGTGACGATACCTTGGATGTCATGGAGTTGTTCCTCCACCAGCAACAGTTCTCCCTCAATGTTTTCTTCCTCCTCCATGCCTCAGACCCTCAGTTCACAGATAGCAAGAAAGAATAGGCAATTGGCCTGCTTTTGGATCGCCTGGATTGCCCACTGCCCTAGAAAGTATTCAGTCAGAAAACTTGAAAGTGAATTATCCATTTCAGTTTGAACTTTCTAAAAAGCATACTTACAACCAAAATTCAAACCATAAGCATACTTATAATTGAACGAATTAAAAAGTGCTTACTTATTCAGTAAGTAGGTAGCTATAATATGTCCATGTATACCATAAGCAGGGACGAGCGGCGTCGGGGAGAGGGACGGGCGGCGTCGGGAGCAGAAGGGCGGCGTCGGAGAGCAGGGACGGGCAGCAGGGGCGGCGTCTGGAGGGAGGGGGTCGCCGGAGGATGCAGCCGAAGAAGAAGGGGGCGGGCGTCGGGGAGAAGGAAGGAGGGAGGGGGTCGCCGTCGGTTGCCGCCGGAGCAGAAGGATGGAGCAGGGCGGCGGCGTCGCGTCGAGCAGGAGAAGGGGAGAGCGGCGGCGAGCAGAGCTACGGGCTAAGAGAGCCCATGGGCTGGGCGTTCAATGTTTCTGCTAAATGGGTTGGGCCGAATAGCGAATACGTGTCGTGTTTGAGTATTAATTTCTTTTTTTTTTCCCACAGGATTAGTTTCATACGTGTGTAATCGTGTCGGTCCGACACGGTGTCCGACATCGACTCACCAGTTTGCAGCCGTGTCCATGCATCAGCATCAGAGTATGTGACATTTATTCAAGATAACTACTTTGAAACTTATTTGCTAATTTAAGAAGAAAGTGACCAGTTAACAGCTCTACACCACCATAAATCCACAATATATGAATGTTCAAATGTTCCAAACACAGATACATACTACATTACAAGACTATATTGCTAATACCAATACTGATCCTCGTATAATCACCTAAGAAAAAATGTGTTAGACATTTAATTGGACGAATAGGCCATAGAACAGCCTTTCAGTGACAAGAAAAATAGTTTGCCGTAAAATTCCAATTTGCAAGAAAAAATTGCATGAACTCACAATCTTGGTGCTAACACTGTAACACACCAACGGGTGTAAAACTGTAAATCAAATCTATGAATCTAGGAGCAATGGCAGATCCAAGAAAATTTCACCCATATATACACGCTATAATTTTGAAATCAGTTCACGTAAAGCAACAAAATAATGTATATTTTCTTCAAATTATCCTCTGCAAAAATTTCATATTAACGGCAAGTAACAAAAGAAGGCTACAAACCAGAAAAGCTTATATCAAACTGGCCAAACTTTCTAATATGTAACTCAATAATTGGATTGGAACCATTGAGAAAATCAATAAAAAAATTCATCTTAGTTTATGGTAGCGTGAGAGTCGGGCGTGCGGATAGAGCCTCCGCTTAGTTAAACAAGCGACAACGACCTAAACATCCAATAAGTCCACATTGTTTGTGGATGGTAATTATGGTCACATTAATTACGGTTGCAACATCTCAGGACAACGGTTACAACATCTTCAAAGCAATATCACAAATCAAAACAAAGCATCTAAAAAATGCGTTGAAAAACATTACAATATCGTCGTGAACCGTTATGCAATATTTTTTTTTATAGATGCAATATTTTTTTATACATATACAACATTTCATCAAAATCGAAAATCAATAAAGGGGAGAGAGGAACGGCGTCATCTCGGCTTGACATTGTAAGGTTTGTTTGAGTGGGTTCTGCGTCGGATTGTAGCGTCCAGGCGCTAACATATCGCCGACATGGGAATAACTAGCACCGGACGTCCGATCACGGGGCCTAGGATCGGGCGCGAGTGGGTCTCGGCCGATGCGAACTAGCAATGCTAGAACAGTTTAAAGTGGGCTTGGGCGTTACTAAAGGCTACATCACTCACGTAGTCACGTCACGGGCAGTTGCAATGCACTTCAAGTCTTTGACACAAATGAATCGCACAATCAATAGATCATCTGAAACAAAATCGGCCTAAGTTTATTTTGCACATGTAGATGGCGATCACACCGAGCGTGCATAGCACTACTACGTGTGGAAAAAAATTCGAGCTTCTAGGCATCTTCGATCTTTATCCTTAATCTCCACACCATTATAGTATATTAATTACGTGTTTTGCACCATCAAGGGAGAGAAGGCGCGCGAACAACGCCCACCACACAAAAGAGGGCGAAATGTTGCTACATGCAACATCCGCCGAACACGGTTGCAATATCCGGACAACGGTTGCAACATCTCGGATAACGGTTGCAACATCCCGGACAACGGTTGCAACATCCCGGACAGCGGTTGCAAACATCCCCATATAAGTTTGCAACATCCCGGACAATGGTTGCAACATCCCCGGACAACGGTTGCAACATCCGGACAGCGGTTGCAAACATCACCGGACAATGGTTACAACATCCTCGGACAACGTACGCAACATCCGGACAACGATCGCAAACATCACCGGACAATGGTTGCAACATCCTCGGACAACGGTTGCAACATCTCCGGATAATGGTTGCAACATTTTAGGACAATGGTTGCAACATCCCCGGACAACGGTTGCAATATCAAAAAAATCAAAAAACAAAGCATCTGGAAAAAATGCGTTGGAAAAATTGCAATATCGGCGTAAAGCGTTATGCAACATTTGTTTTCTACGAGATACAATTTTTTCTCAGATGTAACACTTTTTTTCTGAGCGCAACATCTTAAAGAACAATACGCAGCATTCTTTACAGAGTTGCAACAATTTGTTCAATAGGCCAAAATCTTGCAACATCACCGTGAGCAGTTATGCAATATTTTTTCTGAGATGCAACATTTTTTCCTACACGTGCAACATTTTTACCTACCTTGCCCTAAAAATCTAATCTCTATCCTAATCCTAATCTCTCCACCTAACCTCTTTCCTAATTCACTTCTCACCTAAGCGCCCCTTACTCTCTCTCTCTCTTATTCCCTCGTAGAAATATCTTGGTTGTTCTTCTCTATTCTCTCATGCTTCCAATCTTTTGTTTCCCCTCTTCTTCTACTCCTCCCCCTGTGAATCTCCCTTTGGCCGAGGCTCAGCGCCTCCTACCTTTGCGACTCCACGGTGGCTCGGCTGCCAGGCGTGGCTGGCGGCCGCCACGTCGCCCTCGCGCCGTCCGGCTCGCCTCTGCGCCTCGCTTGCCTCCTCGGCTCACTGCTCCGGCTTGGACCAGGCAGCCATCCGGCCGTCGACCTCGGCCCCAGACACGTCGCTGCCTCTCCAGCGCGCACGGCTTGCGCTCGCCTCCCACATGGATTTTGCTTTTTCCCTCTTCATGTGAACATTGCGTCTTGAACATGGTAATTATCCGTGAATGGCGTCGGCCGGTTGCTTCCAATCGGACGTCGAGTCCATATCATTATCGGACATGCTCATCCTATCATTACCTAAGTAAAATTGATTGCCGCGGTGATTGTCATTGTGTCGACGCAAAGTCGGTTCGCGAAGTTTAAATGCGAATGGTGATCGACATCGTGGTAGCTCATCCGTCAAATTCACTCGACATGTTGTGCTGCATGTTGGCATAAGGTCGGTCTTGCGTCATGTCGCGTAATGACTTTGAGCGCTTAGTTTTGTGGCGTCAGGCGCAAAGTATGACTCGGTCGTCCTCGCGTAACGTTTCCCTTAGTTTATTGTAGGGATAATTGGCTGAACCCCTATTTTGCAAAAGTTTCACGAGCAACAAAAGCGTTCTTTTGTCAATGAACACGATTCTGACCTTGGAGGCCCAACCAAGTTCAAATAGTCCATCCTAGCATTTAAGCGGTGACTCAACAAGCCGTGTTAAATCAAACATGTCGACATTTGAATAATCATTTAACCACCACGAGCAAAGAAAGATATCAAACAAAAAAGAAATGACACTTTTTTGTGGGAGGAGTAATGGCGAGGATTAAAATCTCTATGTATTACTTTAATACATAATAAAAGATCATCGTCTTCATGGTGCGTAACTCCTAAGACTCACGACCTCCACAGTCGTAAGGATTCGAGGTTACATCATAGGTATCTGGTCGGATGAGGTCATTACCTAGTCCCGACCAAGTAGCGCTTTCGTAGAAGTAATGAGCGGCATTTGGATATAACTCCAAGGATATTTCTTACAGTATGATGAATGGAACACATAAGCGTATTTGTTCCATACCATGCGACGACACATGATCTAAGACGCGACAATAAACCACCATACGGTTTGATGTCTCACAGACATCAACCGCCGAACGGTTGATACATCATCAACTGCAGCCTCGCTCCGACCAGTCGCGACACTTCCAACAGGCGTTTTCTCTAGGAGTAACTGTCGCCCCTTCAATGGTTATTTAAGGATGGAACGTGGAGGATCAGAGGAGGATCAGGAGGCATCGGATTGAAGCACAACAATTAGCATTAGATTCTTGTTTCAAGTCTGATTCTACTGCATAGCAAGCATTACGCTTAGTGTAATTATGATTAGTCCACCGCCTTGCCAAGGGCACCCCCTATAAAAGACCCAATTCATAGCAATAAAGAGCAGACCTATTCTCTCTCAAGAACTCTTCGTCATCTTCCTCTTTTTATTTACGTAAGATCGAGCGACTCAATGCGTCGGCGGTGGCGCCATCAGTGGGACAACGGCGTTGAGTTCTTGAAGATTCGTCGCATAAGCATTCCTCATCCACTCCCTTGGCTCCGTCATTACTCATGCGGCTATGTTAGGAGTTGGGATGAAAAAATGGTTCGATTTGGTGGACTACTCCAACCTCGATATGGACGCATGCATTCGCGCCATGGAAGAAAGCAGGGTGTCGTCATCCTCCTCCTCCGCCGGCTTGGTGGTTGTAGAGATTAACAAGATCGGCCGGGATGGAGGAAGACACGCCACCCGATGGCGTCTCTAGAGGAACCAACCATTTCGACTAGTTTGAAACATCCAGGACCTCTACAAGCCGGTCCTTACGGCCGGCAAAGAATGTGACAAAGCTCGGCACCACAACACGAGGGTCGAGTGTACTCGATACAATCATGGTGAGCGAATATTCGCCAGCGGCTTCGGCTATTCGGGGCCAATAGACATGTCGAGAACGGGTACTAATACACGGATCCTCTATGCATTTACGGACTAGTCCCATGATCGGTAGCTAGTCCACCTGTTAACAAAATGATAACAAATTCATATCACAACTTTATTAATAAATAACAACGAGTTGATTACAAAGGAGGCTTACGGGCCAACAATAAAATAAACACGGCGGAAGCGAAGATGTAGTAGGGTCGATTAATCACCACGGGCAATCGCTGAGGAAGCGACTAGTCATCGAGATCCACATCGGTAGCAAGTTCTTCTCCTCTGAAATTTGTTTGCATAAGCAGAATGAGCACAACTTAGTGCTATCGCAAGTTACACGATCAATGTGAGAATGACATGCATATATGGATGTAACAATAGAAAGGCTTATTGGTTTATTTGCATAAGCGGACATTTCCTTTAAATACTTGTACTAAGTTAAAAAAGCGATGCTTTATAACTACAAATCATTTTATAAATTCTCACTTTTATAGTGAGATAACATTCACACATGAATGGTGAAGGATACCCTCCTATCACATGGCTTCTGCCCAATTCCCATTTGGATAAACGGTTTGAAGAAGTCTTTTTCAAACAAAACCAAAAGTCTAACTTAGAGTGGTTACGCGGCATGTATGCGTAGCAGTGGACACGGCTATTCGAATAGTTTTACACTCTGCGGAGGTTGTGCGACTTTACCCACAAGAGATAATCAACTTTCAATGTCCGTCGACACACTTAGAAGGTGTGCGACTAAGTGATTATCACGAGGCCTTTACAATGTTACTGTCTTAATGTATTCATGCCCGCTAAGGTTTATTGCCATTGGATGGCCATCCTCAGGAAGCCCCTCTTGCGCGGATGGGTCTCTTATCGACCAACACCCATACCAACAATATAGCACAAATGACACTAAGACATCACAAATTATTTAGCCAAGTCCATACCACGAGGACATGTGGTGGTACGATGAAGCGTAGCATCATGCGCTCGAAGCCGGTCCTTAAGCGGCTTGGCGACTTTCCATAAAACCACGGGCCTTAACCTAACGATTAAGCCCGTGTGCATAAACTGCACCACCAATCATCCATTTCGCCCAAGTCCAAACCCATTTTATTTTATTTTATTTTCCAAGTCATTTGTAAAACTCCCATGACACACCAATGCCAAGGTACAATTTAAACAATAATTGATTATTGGTGAAATTCCTCAAATCGGACAAGTTTGGTATATAAGCATGGCTAAGCAATACGTTTAAATGATCCTAGTTCATACTATCGTATCAACCGGGTTTTATCTAGGGTGTCAATGTGTTTGATTCAATATCAACATTGGTCATACAAAGGATTTAGGTATAACTATGAATTGAAAAGCAGAATTTATATTCTTGAATATAAATAATCATGCATTAATAATTTAAAAATAGAATATAAATAATTTAAAATAATGGGATCAATATGATCAAGGTATAACGCCTAAGCTTGATGAGGTGATGCGGATCACACGAATGCGAGGTGACGTTGTTTTCCTTAACAGGTCACCTAGTACTCACAAGTACTTTCTCCAGGTGTACAATCACGATGATCATACAGTCAAAATCAATCCTCTTATGTTGATCTTCAATCGGCGTCGAAATCTGATTCTCCGAAGTCGTTGAAATCTAATCGTGAAAATACGACAAATTCAACTCAAATTCAAATAAATTCAAAAAGACAGATCAAAATAACTCCAAATAGAAATATTTTATTTTAGCTAGCTGGATAATAATTTTATATGAATTTACAAATTTGAATGGATTAAAGCAATTTGGGATTCAAAGATATGAATTTTAGAAGTTTGGAATTACATGAAATAGTAGATTAGGGTTTAAAGGAATTATTGATCAAATGAACTCAAAATTAAATAATTTTGGTTTAGATGGCTAGATCTTGATTTTATATGAATTTAGGAATTTGAATCGGCGAAATCGGAGTTAGTATGACGGAGAAACGAACCAGGAAGTTCTAAATCTAAATAAACCTAATTTTGATTTTATTGAATTTCGAATTATTTTCTAAAGAAATTCAGTTTATTGCGCAAAGGTGACGTCGTGGTGATTTTCGAGAATTTAAAAGAATTAAATGAATTTCCAACGGTGGGTCCCACGCATCATTGACTCGGCCCACGGTGGACCGGATTCCACCGCAGCCATGAAATTCGTTGCGGTGGGCCGCCCGCGCGGTGCTCGCGTGGCGGTGGCGGGATGGTGACTAAGTGGGTTGGCGATGTGGCGCCCTCGTGGCGGTGGCGTGGCGACACCACGTTGGCAACAGCCGGCCTCGGCTTTGGGCTCGCCGGCGTTTGGCGAGTGGCGGGAGTGGATGGTAACAACGAGAGAAGGCGGCGGGAGTTGGGGCTTACCTCGGTGGCGCAAAGACACGAGGATTCGCCGTGGCGAGTAAGCGGCGGTGAACTTCGGGCTCGCGGCGGCGCGGAGTTGGCGGTCCTCGGCCAAGATAGAAGCGCCGGTGTAGGCGGTGGTGGCGCGGCGGCGTTAGTGCGGTCCAAGTCGTCGAGCTTCCCCGGCCTCGCGGAATTGGCGAAGAACGCGGCGTGGTCGGCGGCGCTCAACAGCAGAATCGGGCGCGGTGGAGAAAGCTACGAGGGCGGGGAAGAGATGAGGAGAATGATGCGCCTGCGGTGATCCCTTTTATAGGGGTGGAGGGCGGGAGGAGGAGGAGGTAAGTGCGGCGCGATCTCGGCGGTCATTGCTCAATTCCGTGTGCAGCGCATGAAAGAGGAGAAATGGTCGGGAGAGTGCGGGATTGAAGGGGTTTTAATGCTTACAAGCGCGTGCGAAAATGGGGAGGGATTCGCGGACTTGAGGGAGCTCCCTTTGGCGATAATGGCGGCGGTTGATTGCGGCTGGAGGAGGAAGGAGGTGGGGAGGAAGAAGGGTCAGGGCGGGCCCACGCGTAAGAGATGGGAGGAGGCGTCGGTGTGGGAAGGGGCGAGGGAGAGAGAGAGAAAGCGGGATGGGGTGAGGTGGAGTCGTAAAAGCGATGCGAGGATGAAGGGATTCGGCCCATTTGGCCTTTAGGATTTTAATTGATTTTTCCAATTTCAGAAAATGAGGTAAATTAAAATAGCTTTTAGAAAATAGCAAATAAATTCTAAAAATTATGGGAAAATTCACAGAAATCCCCTGAGTTATTTTGGACTTAAATAAAATAGTTCCAACTTAAAGTTGGCTATAGTTTTACAAATAAATTGTTTTGGCTCTAAAATATTTAGGAAAAAGCTTTTAACAACTCGAGAAAATTCAGAAATTAATTAAAATTTTATTTTCGAGATAAAACCAAGTGAAACTACAAGAACTTAAAGTAAATTTTAAATTTTGACTTTTAAAACTTGAGAAATTCAAATAAAGCAATCAAACTCGGCAACTTCTCGGAAAATCCAATAAAATAATAACTTTATTTTATTTTATTTTAGTAACAACACTTTGGGATGTTACAAACTACCCCCAAAAAGGAATCTTGTCCCAGATTCGGAGTGGCTAGAAAAGCTAGGGATACAAGGTTTTCAAGCTGGAGTTGTTGTCGTTTACATCCTGCTCATCATCAGAATTTGAGTTGTGACATTGTGCAGGCGTCCGTCGAGAATTTGCGGCTTCTTGTTTGCTTGAATGATTTCCCTTTGGAGCTTGAGTTCTTTCTTTTGCTTCTTTGGACATTTGTGGACATAATGTCCTTTCTCTTGCTGATGAAAACAAGTGACACTTGCAACGAGAAACTTCTTACGAGGTTGGCCTTGGCGGATAACTTGGAGGTGCTAGGGCTAGCTTGATGCTTCTTGCTTCATCTTGGGGTATGGGTAAGCCCAAACACGTACTCTTGTACTTGTGACAATATTCTAGCATTGGCTTTTCTTCCCCCTTAGGTGTTATTGTTGCGATCGAGAATGGCTACGGAATCTTTGTCGGGGTGAGTGTTAAGCGTCCTTTTGGGCATTGATTGGCATAATGTCTCATATCTTGACAAGCGAAGCATTGTATTCCTGCCCTTGATGCAGTTACTGCTGAAATTGGTCATCATTGATGTTGCGAGCGTCTGCATTGGTGGATGTGGTGCGATCCAGGAGTCTTGAATACGATGCGTCGTTGGTGCTTGGTTGGGTTGGGGTTGAATCACCACGAATCTTGAGGTTTCTTGCATCATGTTGCCCTTGATCTACCATCTTTCTCTTGGAACACTTGTGCGATAATGTTGTTCTTGTGTCGTAGGAGGCGATGGTGAAAACATTGTTGTTGCTCATTTGTTGAATCCTTTATTTTGCATTAGTTAGAGTGCAGGTGATGATAAAGCGGTTGATTAGAAGGGTTTCGCTATCTCGATTGTTGGTTGCCTTAGTGAGGACATCCTTGTTGGTGTTGGTATCATTTCGAGCAGCGGTTGTTCTCCATCATCGGTTATTCGGAGAAGATCGAGAAAGGAGACAAAGGATAGGGAAGAGGCAAATATGAAGGACTAAGGGGATAGAGTGAAATAATACTCCCAAATGAAAGAACCAACTCAAAAAGCTTTACAACGTTCTATCGATTGAGATTCTTAGTTTGGTGAAGCGACTCAGTACCCAGAATGAGTCTTGGCAAACTTATACTATATGGCTGGGTTGACATCGTATCTTCGGCTCATGGTCTTTCTTGATGATGCTCCTTTATAACTTCATGTCTTCTTATGCCGGATCGTAATGGGAAGAGCGTATTGACCATCTATAGAAATTTCCAAGGAGAGAGGATCCATTTACTTTATAAAATGGTGAGGAAAGAATTTAGACAAGAAAGAATTTCTATAAAGGAGCTATAGATAGTGTGAGACCCGGTTTATTAAACTTGTAATACTTAACCTTCCTTTGGTTCTAGTATCACAAATAGAATAATCAGCGTCTCGATGAACATGTGCCTCCCGAGAACAAGCGACACACATACATCAAATCAAAGCATGCATCATTTCCATACAGAATATAACAAGTCTACCAAAAGACATACATAATATAAGTTATTACAACACAGTAAATGGCCAAATGACATAAGTACCAAATAAATGCAACAGTGAAGCAAAAGTTTGCCATAAGATGGCTTAAACCAAAAGCGACCGGTTAGCCACAAAACACCACGAGGGCAGCCAGCCAGGGCATAAACTAATCGCCCCTTAAGCGCACAGACACAACTCACAAAAGTGAGGTCCATCGGACTCACTATCATCCTACATAACACAAGCAATGCGGTGAGTACAAAAATGTACTCGCAAGACTTACGAGTAACAAGCCTATACATAGCTACATGAAAAATTGTATCAAAGGAATGTGGTTATATGGTTCTTTGGGCGCACAAAGCAAGTTTCATTTGCAATATTGTAATAGATTGAACAGCAGGTTTGTAAAATCTGTTTTTAAGCATTTAAATAACGTGAGTAAACATAAGTAACAAGTATCCACCTAGAAGTGACTTTCCTAAAGCCACCACAACATAGCATGAATCACGATTCATACCACCATCAAGTTTTAATTTTAAAAAGGTTGTAGTCTAACTCTTGAAAGACTTCCCAAGCGTGTCCATAACCTAGGGCGAGGCTATTGAATAGTTTTAATCCTGCGGGGTGTACCAATGTACCCATACTTGAGACCTTTTTGCCAAGCTATTAAGCACACTTCCTTTGGTATGCCGACCACGGCTAAGTCCTCTGAACCCTTTCCATGGAATATGCTAATCAAGAGGCCTACGTATGAGGTTAATCCTTAGTGATCTGCCGGAAAATATGGATCACAAGGACCCATACGTGGAGCAAGATCCACCGACCTCGTGGTGTTCCCCTCCCTACAAAGCGTGTCCATGTTGCATATACTCAAATATGCAACCCACCACGCGACTCATTAATTAACACCCAAAGTACTCGGCTAAGAGGTCCCATATCCCTCTAGTGTGGTTAGCACGCACAAATGCTTGGTTTGGTGTAACAAGTAGCTCGGTCCTTAATTGACCAGGCACCATTCAATCACACCCAAAAGATCACACCATCTTACCATTGTGCCCAAGTCTAAATTGTTTTCATTTTCAGTTTAGTTTTGCAATTTAGACAAAGCACAAGTCTGAATTATCTGATTATAATAGTTTGTGTGATCAAGGTTATCGACAAGTCGATAACGCCCATTTCTGAAATAACTAAGCATGGCTAAGCATAATGACACGTAAACTACTAAGTGACAAGGGTTCATCAGCGAACCCAAAATCCACGACAAGTAATCCTAGGCTGATGGTAGAGGATTAAACATTTCCCTCTGATTATGCAACTCTGGGCCAACTATCGACAATACTTTAAAACAACATAGCAATGCATACATAGAATTTGCAAACAATATATTAGAATTTGAAAATAGTAGAAACAATATGATCAAATGAATGCTACATCCGCTTGCCTTCTTTGAGTCACGAGGATCGATGGCTGCTGTGGCTCAATATCGACAATAAAATTATCTTGAGAACCTAACGAAAAGGTGATAAGCAAATAGAGCGAAGAACACCAAATAAACTCCAACGACAAAACACATCCAAATCTAATAAAATTTACACAACAGCTAGGAAAGATTTTATATAGTGATAGGAACAAGAATCATGTAATTTGGACTAAGCATGCAAAAGATATGGACAAAATGCTCTTTCTCGACCTACACCAACCTAATTAATAATTAGCAGCTTTGTTTATGACAAAATTTTCCCGAATGATCTAAGGTCTGAAATTTTTATAGTAGGTAGATTATGACATCCTAATAGCAACAAAGTTGGTTTTACTAAATTTGGAGTTATACATATTTACTTATGATTTTCTAAGTTGTAAATCTAATGCAAGTCATTTTACAGAATTATGAACATGCCCAAATCTTATTCCTCATGAAAGTATACTAACAGATGAATTTAACAAAATTGATTTTGCACAAATTGGATTTATCTGAGAAAAGATATGCATTTTCAAGATTAAATCCATTTACGGAATATTCAAAGTGGATGAAATCAAGTTATTTCTAGTTATACAATTTCTACGCTCTTTGGGATATGCTTAAATCCATTTTTATAATAAACTTAAGTGATAACACAATTTATTACCATTGGAATTATCTAAAAAGCATTTAAAATGAATTAGTTATGAGTTTCTAAAGTTTTATATTATTTTGATTGTTAAATAAATACTACGATAAGCGAGAGAAACTTAAACAAAAGAATAAGAGCGTGGACAATTTGCAACCCTCGATCTAAAATCCCACGGCTCCGCAGCATGCGAAGCGGGCGCATGCGCGCGAAACCTAATCGGAGCCAGTTTGGATCACGATCCAACGGCTCCGAGTGTGTATGCATCCGGGCGGTGCGGTTGCTTGGCCAATCGACCACGAATCTGCGGATGGAGCGGTCGAGCGCGCTGCAGGTCGGAAGGTCGATTGCATACAAGATCCCGGCCGTTGATCGCAAGATCGGCGGTCGAAAATGATCAAGGCATCGGAGAGTCGAATGCAAGCAAAGATGCGGGCGCGATCGAAAGCGAAGCGGTGGCTAGAGATCGAAGTGCAAAGGCAGAATCTTGACACGTGGGACCGCATGTCGATGACTTGAGTCACAACCGCGAGCGTTTAACCACGTGCGGTGCCGCTGGGCCCGTATCAGCGACTAAGAGGTGATTCCGGCGCGATTAATGCGACACATAATTAATCAATGATTAAGCATTAATGATGTCGAACGGTAGCGAGATTGTGCGTGGGTGATTTAGGGATGTTGGGCCCAGGTGGTGGCCGCGACATAGATTAAGACACAATTAATTAACTAATGATTAGCAATCACGTGCAATTAATATGTCCTAATCAAATAGCCAACAGGAGTTCGTGCGGCAAAATCTGGCGACTTCAACGGCCGTCGTGCGCGACAGCGCGTGGCGGCGCGAACAAGAACCAAAATGGAATCGCAATAGCACTTCTGAACCTAATGGTGGCATTCTCGTGTGGTGAGGACTAAAATCCGCTAATGGGAAAATGAAAAAGGAGCTTTCTTGCTAAACACAACGACAATGAGCTCATTGCGGTCAAGGCGGGTGCGAGCCTCTAAGGACTAATAAGAAGCTACCTTGAAGAAGCTTCAAAGATGGCGGAGAAGCTTGATCACGGAGGAAGCTCATGGACTTGGAGAAAAGGATTGAAAATGACACCACTGAGCCAAATGAGTGATACCAAAGCATCAATATGGCTTCCTTAAGGTCCACGAAGCTACATGAGCAAGTAATTAGAGAATGGAGCACTCACATTGAGGAAGAAGATGACCACTTTGGCGAATTTGAACAAACCCCAAATTGGACAATTCACGAGAATCAAATCAAAATTAAGTGAGGGAAATGTTCAAGATAGTAAAGAGACAAGGATAGGGCAAAGAAACATGAAGAGAACCAACTGGAACACCAAGAACACCAATGGAGCTCTTGGTCAACAATGGCGACTTGCCATTTTGAGGTGTTAAGCTCCAATCGTGAATGGAGCTTGATGGTGGTCTAAAGAAACTCGGAGGTGATTTGGGTGCTTATAAGGCCTTGGAGGCATTAGGGTTTGCACCACAAGTTTTTGAGGCGACAAAGCACGAGAGCACAAGGTGCGGTCGACAAGGAAAAAGTAGTAGATGGTGCAATAGGGTATGGCATGGCCGAATGTGTCTCCACGATCCTCGCTATTGACTAGGGTGGTGTGGAAGCATGAAAAGACAACGCCATGCCCTACTGTTTGTGCTTTCACGGCTAGAGGTTGAAGATGACGGAGGAAGGCTCGGGCGTTCGAGCCCCACGATTTAAATCGAGCGGCTGGGATAGCGCCACGCCCCAGGTTAAAAATACAACGAAGGAGATCGCAAGCCCTAGGATTAGAAATGAGCGGCTCAGTTGCCGCGTTGCGAGCGTGGTTTACAGCAGAGCAGACGGCGTTGGATTTTAATCCAGCGGCTCGATCAAACTAACAACCGGAGGAGTCCGAACATCACGAGAGGATCGAGCGGTTGGATGGAGATCTAACGGTTGACATTCATTTAAGCAGCGGAAGGTTCGAATGTTTGCAGCGAGGGCCACGCGATTAAGATCAGCGGTTGAAATTCAACACGCGCTTTTAACGGGGCTCGGTGCGATTAGTTGGTGGACCAGAGTCAATTAACTCGAGCAGTCGAGCTGAACCCAAAGCACAGTGAATCTAGGTTTTGACTTGAAACAAGAACAAAGGCTTTTGAGGATTTATTTGAGGTAGCAAAATAACTCCAAAAATTATGAAATTTTTACAGGAGATTTCTAACTCAGATATCAACCTTGTGTAAAATTTTCAGAGGTTTTTATACTGTGAATAAATCTCCAAAAATTCTGCAAGGCTCTGTTTGAGGTTTGTTGAAAGTCAAACAAGTTTATTGCCTCTAAAAATATTCAAACAATTTCAAAAAATTGTGAAATTTTTCAGAGGGGCTACCTACCATCCCAAGAACTTAGGAAAAATATTTCCAGAGGATGATCACAAAATTTGACAAGATTGTTTTTGGGATGTCATAGTTTGGATCAAATAGACTTGTGACAATGTATTTCCATAATCTCTTGTACAAGAATTGTTTGGTACAACGGAAATACATAATGTAAGAAAAGTTTTAATTTCTACTGATTTTCTTACATTTGAAACACAAGTCCAAAGTTGGGATGTTACAGGATAGGCGACCAAGATGAGAAGAACAAATTATTTTTCTTGTTAAATAAGTTTTGAAGTTTTCAACTACTGACCATTCTAACTAGGTCACGACCTACGATCGATATGGCTCTGATACCACTTTGTCGAACCGGGTACTAATACACGGATCCTCTGTGCATTTACGGACTAGTCCATGATCGATAGCTAGTCCACATGGTAACAAAATGATAACAAATTCATATCACAACTTTATTAATAAATAACAACGAGTTGATTACAAAGGAGGCTACGGGCCAACAATAAAATAAACACGGCGAAGCGAAGATGTAGTAGGGTCGATTAATCGCCCACGAGCAATCGCACAGGGAAGCGACCTAGTCATCGAGATCCACATCGGTAGCAAAGTTCTTCTCCTCTGAAATTTGTTTGCATAAGAAAGAATGAGCACAACTTCCGTGCTCGCAAGTTACCGTCAAATAGCAGAATGACATGCATATATGGATGTAACAATAGAAAGGCTTATTGGTTTATTTGCATAAGCGACATTTCCTTTAAATACTTGTACTAAGTTAAAAGCGGATACTTTATAACTACAAATCATTTTATAAATTCTCACTTTTATAGTGGATAACATTCACACATGAATGGTGAAGGATACCCTCCTATTACATGGCTTCTGCCCAATTCCCATTTGGATAAACCGGTTTGAAGAAGTCTTTTTCAAACAAAAACCAAAAGTCTAACTTAGAGTGGTTACGCCGGCATGTCAAGTGCAGTGGACACGGCTATTCGAATAGTTTTACACTGCGGAGGTTGTGCGGCTTTACCCACAGAGATAATCAACTTTCAATGTCCGTCGACACACTTCGAAGGTGTGCGACTAAGTGATTATCAGGGCCTTTACAATGTTACTGTCTTAATGTATTCATACCGCTAAGGTTTATTGCCATTGGGTGGCCATCCTCAGGAAGCCCCTCTTGCGCGAGATGGGTCTCTTGTCGACCAACACCCATACCAACAATATAGCACAAATGACACTAAGACATCACAAATTATTTAGCCAAGTCTCGCCCACACGGACATGTGGTGAGTGCGGTGAGCGTAGCATCATGCGCTCGAAGGCCGGTCCTTAAGCGGCTTGGGCGACTTTCCATAAAACCACAGGCCTTAACCTAACAGTTAAGCGGGTGCATAAACCTGCACCCACCAATCATCCATTTCGCCCAAGTCCAAACCCATTTTATTTTATTTTATTTTCCAAGTCATTTGTAAAACTCCATGACACACCAATGCCAAGGTACAATTTAAACAATAATTGATTATTGTTGAAATTCCCCAAATCGGACAAGTTTGGTATATAAGCATGGCTAAGCAATACGTTTAAATGATCCTAGTTCATACTATCGTATCAACGGGTTTTATCTAGGGTGTCAATGTGTTTGATTCAATATCAACATTGGTCATACAAAGGATTTAGGTATAACTATGAATTGAAAAGCAGAATTTATATTCTGAATATAAATAAGCATCATTAATAATTTAAAAATAGAATATAAATAATTTAAAATAATGGGATCAATATGATCAAGGGTATAACGCCTCAAGCATTGAGGTGATCTGAGATCACTGATGCGAGGTGGCGTTGTTTTCCTTAACGGGTCACCTAGTACTCTAAGTACTTTCTCGGTGTACAATCATGATGATCATACAGTCAAAATCAATCCTCTTATGTTGATCTTCAATCGTGAAATCGATTCTCGAAAGTCGTTGAAATCTAATCGTGAAAATCGACAAATTCAACTCAAATTCAAATAAATTCAAAAGACAGATCAAAATAACTCCAAATAGAAATATTTTATTTTAGCTAGCTGGATAATAATTTTATATGAATTTACAAATTTGAATGGATTAAAGCGAATTTGGGATTCAAAGATATGAATTTTAGAGTTTGGAATTACATGAAATAGTAGATTAGGGTTTAAAGGAATTATTGATCAAATGAACTCAAATAAACCTAATTTTCAGATTTTATTGAATTTCCGAATTATTTTCTAAAAATTCGGTTTGTGCAAAGGTGGCGTCGTGGTGATTTTACGAATTTAAAAAATTAAATGAATTTCCAACGGTGGGTCCCACGCGTCATTGACTCGGCCCACGGTGGACCGATTCCGAGCCGCGAGAAATTCGTTGCGGTGGGCCGGCCGCGCGGTGGTCACGTGGCGGTGGCCAGGATGGTGACTAGTGTGTTGGCCGATGTGGCGCCCTGCGTGGCGGTGGCGTGGCGACACCACGTTGGCAACAACCGTGGCGGCCTCGGCTTTGGGCTCGCCGGCGTTTGGCGGCGGTGGCGAGTGGATGGTAACAGAGAGAGGCGGCGGGAGTTGGGGCTTACCTCGGTGGCGCAAAGGCACGAGGATTACGCGGCGGCGAGGTAAGCGGCGGTGAACTTCGGGCTCGCGGCGCGCGGGTTTCGCGATCCTCGGCCAAGATAGAAGCGCCGCAGTGTAGGCGGTGGTGGCGCGGCGGCGTTGGTGCGGTCCAAGTCGTCGAGCTTCCCTTGACCTCGCGGGTGGCGAAGAACGCGGCGTGGTGGCGGCGCTCAACCTTGGAATCGGGCGCCCGATGGGGAAAGCTACGAGAGGGCGGGGAAGAGATGAGGAAAACGATGTGCACCGGTGATTCCTTTTATAGGGGTGGAGGGCGGGAGGAGGAGGTAAGTCGGCGCGATCTCGCGGTCATTGCTCAATTCGGTGGCAGCGCATGAAAAGAGGAGAAATGGTCGGGGAGAGGTGCGGGATTGAAGGGGTTTTAATGCTTACAAGCGCGTGCGAAAATGGGGAGGATTCGCGGACTTGAGGAGCTCCTTTGGCGATAATGGCGGCGGTTGATTGCGGTGGAGGAGGAAGGAGGTGGGGAGGAAGAAGGGTCGAGGCGGGCCAGCGTAGAAGATGGGAGGAGGGCATGCGTGTGGGGCGGAGCAAGGAGAGAGAGGAAAACGGATGGGGTGAGGTGGAGTCGCCAAAGCGATGCAGAGGATGAAGTGGGATTGGCCCATTTGCCTTAGGATTTTAATTGATTTTCCAATTTGAGAAAATGAGGTAAATTAAAATAGCTTTTAGAAAATAGCAAATAAATTCTAAAAATTATGGGAAAATTCAGAAATCCCTGAGTTATTTTGGACTTAAATAAAATAGTTCCAACTTAAAGTTGGCTATAGTTTTACAAATAAATTGTTTTGGCTCTAAAATATTTAGGAAAAAGCTTTTAACAACTCGGAAAATTCAGAAATTAATTAAAATTTTATTTTCGAGATAAAACCAAGTGAAACTACAAGAACTTCAAGTAAATTTTAAATTTTAACTTTTAAAACTTCAGAAATTCAAATAAAGCAATCAAACTCTGGCAACTTCTCAGAAAATCCAATAAAACAATAACTTTATTTTATTTTTATTTTGGTAACAACACTTTGGGATGTTACAAGACATCTGGTAATGGTGTCGATGAAGCTCCCACTGGTCGTAGGCCAAGTGGGAATGATAACGCTTCGATATACACTCGATCGTGTCTGCAGAATCGGTGAGTCCACCACAAAGACCTCAGGAAGTGCTAATCTCCGACCATTCTCCATCATGGAAACTCCTTGTAGAAGCGTTGGAAGGCTCTCTATTAGTTACAATGGAAGCTCGTCGGAAGATCGCTGTTGGAGGCACGAGGTTAATCGATCGGAGATCGGATCGAATATAGTATGCAGTCTGCACAATCTACCCCACCACCACTGCTGGTGAAATGGTCTGGACCCTCAAGCACCAAATCTGGAGGTCACAAAGCGATCGGCGTCCATCGGTTAATTCACTTATTATGCCCGCCTCGTGTGGAGTGAGACGAGAGAGACGACTAGAAGGTCGGCGAAAAGATCAAGTCATCGAGCGCCTTTGCTAGCGAATCCTCGAGACCTTAGGTATCTATCTGAGAACCTACAGCGAGTTGAGTATTCTAAATAATCTAGAACCTACTTTAGCAAGAACTCGAGTTATGCTCGACTGCGGTCGGTGTGAAATCCTTCAACAAACCATGCAACGTCTGAGAAGTGCAGGAGTGAAGGAACTCGCAAAGTCACCGATGACTTCATCCAGTGCTCCTCTCGATCGGGAGAACATGGTGCGACTAGAGGATCGATCGACACCATGACCCCGGGTAGGTTCCGACCGAGGAATCACGAGGAAAGCGGCTCCGCATGAAACCACTCCTCCTCCTTGTCAAGAGGAATGACTACTTGATTCGGGTGATCTCGGGCATCACACGAACCAAGAGGCGATCGAAAGGCGTCATCATGCGTCCATGACCGCCTTAGGAACCGAGTCCTAGGTATGCAAATCGAGGAACCGATTCCCGACCAATTATAATCCGGCTCCTTTTGAGAGAAGCGCCATGACTCCATCACGGGCTATCAAGCATTCTCGCGGGGGCTCCAAGGCATTCGTTGGCGGGGGCGGTTACGACTAACCAACATAGAAGTTCAATGGGACTCGAGAATCCATTGGAATTTCTTCAAATTTTCTACCGCCATCAAAGTATTGGTGGTAATGATAACATGATGGCAAATTACGCCATGGTCCTTGAAGAATGCTGCACGTCGTGGTTGCTTAACCTATCGGTCGGATCTATCTACACTTGGGAGCGACTCTGCGATACTTTGATCGTCAACTTTCAAGGGACGTATGACCGACCCAGCAAAGAGGATGATCTCCACCGGATGAAGCGAAAGCCAATGAAACTCTTCGACAATATATCAAGAGATTGATCGAGTTGAAACTCTATCGAGAGATCGCGAGAATCTTACGTCATCCGAGGCTTTTAAGGTAGGACTAAGGAATCGGTTCTGGAGGACATCGCGATGAATCCTCCACGAACAACCATCGAACTTTCGACATGGCGAGAAAAGTATGTAGTCGCTAGTGAAGCGGTTGAATGGTGTGAGGCTATTGTTTGAAAAGATAAAACCCCTCGGTGGCACGGATAAGCAAGATAAGAAAGCAAAGAAGTCTCTTAAGGGTAAAAGAATCACAATCGACAACAAGGAAGTCCTTGCGATTCTAGGAAAATTTACCAAGGATAAGAAAAACTATACCGATCGTGACAAGGCAAAGGTTAGATCGGCGGATACAAGAAAAACAAGAAGTGGTGTCCACTTCACCAATAAGCGAGGGCATGACTCGCGCACTTGCCGAGCCTGGCAAAAGCAACTGGAGGATTATTATGCAGGTAAATGATCCTTTCCCTCTATACAGGAACTCGGAGAGACAAGCTCCAAGAAGGATAAAGATGGCGATGAAGAGATGGAGTACCAGGAGCCTCAACATACTATCGATATGATCTTTGGTGGATCCTCCTCGTACGAGTCAAGGCGTCATCTGAAGGCCGTAGAATGGGAAGTGAACCTTGCCGAGTCTCCAATCACCGTCAAGCCCACCAAGTGGTCGGAAACCGTAATCTCCTTGACAAAGAAAATGCCTCATTTAAATCGACTCGACCAGGTAGGTTCCCTATCGTAATTGAACCTACCATTAACAATTGTAAAGTTAATCGAGTTTTAATAGATGGAGGTAGCTCTTTAAATATTTTATTTATGGGAGCATTAGAAGAAATACAAATTCCAGGGTGAGGTAGAACACGTAAGTATGCCTTTCATGGTATAGTTCACGGTTCTACCATGCACCATAAGACAGACTTTCCTGCGATTCGTTCGGAAAGCGAGCAACTATTAACGAGAAAAGTTCCATTTGATGTGGTAGATTTGGCACCGCATACAATGGGATCCTCGATCGTCGGCTTTAGCAAAATTCTTGATAGCCATGTATTATGATTATCGAGTTTAAAAATATCGAGGACGAAAGGGGTCATCACGGTTCGAGAGATCAAAAAATGGCTTATGCATGTGATTGAAAATCCTTAGGCCCGGTTGATGAGCTTGACGGAAGAAACTAATTAAGCCTACCATGTAGGTCAAGCGCTCGAGGCCAAAGATGGCACCATAGCCTTCCGCCGGACTAAAGAGGTCCCACTCGGCAAAGGTGCTCCTTTGTAAGCGTCAATACCGTCAGGGTCAAGAAACAACGGGCGTGCGCCCAAAGGTGCTGGTGGAGCGGGGCTCAACCTCAAGCGGGAAGAGTCGCTCGTCTCCTTCCTTGAGCAAATGGGCGTATTCACAGCGGTGTCGACATGCCGGAGTCCTAGGGAGGTGATCGAGCACGAGGCTAGCACTCTAACTTGACAAAAAAGCGGTCAAGTAGAAGCTAAGGCGTTTTTGATCGAAAGGAGGCAATCAATCGAGATCGACAAGCTCCTCAAGGCTGAATTTATTCATGAAGTCGACCACCAGTGGCTTGCCAATCTGTAATGGTTAGAAAAAGCAATGGGAAGCGGCGAATGTGTATCGATTTCATATATCTTAATAAAGCTTGTCCGAATGATGATTTTCCCCTTTCACGCATTGATCAACTTGTAGACTCTACTTAGGGTGTGAGTTATTAAGTTTTTATATGCGTATTGAGTTACCACAGTTAATATGAATAAAGGCGATGAAGAAAACTTCATTCATCACTCCATATAGCACTTCTTTGCTATGTTAGATGCCATTTGGTCTCAAAAGCAGCGTAACTTTTCAAAGGTTGATGCGAAAACCTTTAATCCTCGAGATAGGTCGAAATCTAGAAGCCTCGTTGATGATGCAGTGCGTAAGAGCATCATGGTGATCTCATTCTCGACCTACAGAGACTTTCAATAACTTGAGAGGCATAACCTCAAGTTAAATGCGGAAAAGTGTGTGTTCGGAGTTTTATTGGAAAACTTCTTGGTTTCCTTGTTTGACTAGAGGTATAGAAGCAAATCAGGTAAAAATATCGACCATCGACCAGGATCGCCCTCGGACACAAAAAATGAAGTCAAAACTAATCGGTGTATGTGCTAATGTAACGACCCAAATGCAGGTTTGTGTTTCAAATGTAAGCAAATGAGTACAAATTAAAACTTTTCTTGCATCTTGAAGTTTTGAACTTTTCGTAATTCTTGTAAAGGAATTGTGGAAATCAAAACCTAAACCTCCAATTGACTAAAGTCATGAACCCTTTTCAATCCTTGTTGAGAATCTTGTGTTCAACCCTGGAAATATTTTCCTTGGTTCTAGGGATGTTGTGTGACTCCTCTGAAGAATTTCATAATTTTAGAAATTATTTGATAATTTTGGAGGCAGTCAAACCAGTTTGACTCTTGGTCAAACCTAGAACAATCCTTGTAAAATTTCTGGAGAAAAATGCTCTTTATAAAAACCTCTGGAAAATTTATGCAAGGGTTATCTGAGTTAGCAACCTCTAGTCAAAATTTTAGAATTTTGGAGTTAGTTTGCTACCTCTAGAAATTCTTCTAGGTTTCAAGTTCAAATTTAAACCCTAAGTCATTTTCTGTTGGGTTTGAGTGGGACCGAGTGTGACTCGAGCCACTTGACTTGATCTAGTCAACTAAGCACTGCGGGCTCAAGCCACATGGCGCGTGTGATTTGGACCGTTGGATTTCAATCCAACGATCAAGATCACTGTGCTTGGAGCCACCCGAGCGTGAGATTCAATCTCGGCCAGTCCATAAATCATGCATCAATTTCATACAAACATAGAGCCAAGCACGAACTAGAAAGAACAAAGACATATTTAATAAAGAGTTATTACAAAGAGAGGCCAGGGCCAGAACTAAGCAATAAGAGTTAATCAATAGCGGAAGCAAAGAATTGCCATAAGATGGCGATAAACAAAAGCCAATCATGGTAGTTGGGATCGCGATCCTACTCTTAGAGTCTTACGATTCTCTGAACCCACGACGACTGTCGTCAGAGTCTCACTTGTCAATCAGATCCTACTCAAGGTAGTTAGGATCGCGATCCTACTCTTAGAGTCTTACGGTTCTCGAACCCATGACAGCTGTCGATCCTACCCATAGAGACTTAGGGCAATTTTTTTAGAGGCAGGGCTTTCTTGATATTTTGTTTTAAAGCAAAATTTGTTGATATTAATTTCGAGAATGAAACTATAAATAAACAAGGAGTGTGCAAAATATTATATCGATGTAGTAATCTTTGTTCTCCTGTAGTTCATAACAAAGAGGGCCTATATCACCCATGATGTGAGAACCATTATGTGAGGACAGGAATATTTAACTAGTAACACTTAACCTCCAAATGGCTCTAGCATTACTAATTAAACATTCTAAGCCTCGATGGACATATGCTTCGAGTTGCAGCATATGTACATCATCACAAAATACACATCAATTCCACACAACATATATCACTAAGTTCAACAACGACATAAAGTAAAGTTATTACAAAGAGAAATGTAATAGGCCAAATAGAACAATATACAAGAATAATGACAGTGGAAGCAAAGCGCCATAAGATGGCTAGAACAAAAGTCGACCGGTTAGCCAACATAACCCACAAGGCAACCGGCCAGGGCGCCAAGCTAGTCGCCCATAAGCTACCACAACCACGCTCACAAAAGTGAGGCCCTTGAGCTCACCTTCCTCCTCTGCAACAAAAACATTTAAGCAAGGCAGCGAGTACAAAGATTGTCTTTGTACCATGAAAGCACGTGTGGAATAGCAGACCTATTCATAAACTACATGCAAGCTTATTTAGGTGGAGGTCATATGTCTCATTTTGCATGAAGCCAACTTTATTTGCAATAATGTAGTACCTTTTTAAAAGCAAGTTTACAAATTTATTTTGTTATCAAGGTAACGATGAAGTAAAGATACATACAAGTAACCACAGAAGTGACTAACTTAATAGTCACCACAACATATACGAATCCCGATTCGTAGCACCCATCAAGTTTTAATTTTAAAGGTTGTAGTCTAACTCTTGAAAGACCTTGCCAAGCGTGTCCATAACCTGGGGCGAGGCTATTCGAATAGTTTTAACCTGCGAGGGTGTACCAATGTACCCACACTTGAGACCGCCTTTAAGCCAAAGCACACTTAGTAGGTATGCAGGCACGGCTAAGTCCTCTGAGACATTTCCAATCTTGTGTATTAACTACGAGTAGCTCATGTGGGTAGAAACACCATGCGCTTACATTGCAAGCCGAAAGACAACAAATCCCATCACGGGTGAAGTCTTTCGGACACTGTCTCCCAACACCATCCCTCTGCGACTCCTGCGACTGGAGACCAATACACGCCAAAGTACTAAGTCAGAGGTCCCATACCCTCCGATGTGGTTGTGCGCTAAAATGCTTGGTTTAGTGTAACAAGATGTTCGGTCCTTGTTGACCGGGCACCATTCGATCACCCCACAATCACACCATCTTACCATTGTGCCCAAGTCTAAATCATTTTGTTTTAGTTTTAGTTTTCATAAGTAGACATGGCACAAGATGGAAATCATAATACATAATAAGTTTGTGTGATCAAGGTTATCGACAAATCGATAACCGCCCATTTCTGACTAAGCATGGCTAAGCAATTAATTCGCAACTACTAAGTGACAAGAGCCCATCCACGAACTCTAGTCACGACAAGTAACCTAGGCTCATGGTAGTAGAGGATAGTCATTTGCTAAGAAATGCATCTACTAGGCCAACTATTAAAACAAAATAGCAATGCATACATAGAATTTGTAATCAACATAAATACTTAAAATCTGGGATTAACATGATCAGCGCTTTGCACCTTGCTTTTTGCTCAATTTGTTGTGGAGGGTTCGCTCTGGGGTTACATGAAATGTCGAATCCTAAGCGAAAGGGCAAAAGAACCAAGAACAACCAATAAGGCAGGCAACACTAAAACAAAGAGCAAGCAAAATCATCCAATTCAACAGAAATTTATACACAAGGTAGAATACAAATATACCTAGACATAGAAACTGGAAAAACCTAATTTGGATTTGTGGTGCAAAAGATATTACTTAAAAACTCATTTTCGGCCATAATTAGCATGTAGCAAAAATATTTTCTAGAAAGGTTTTGAAGCTGAAATTTTATGGTAGCTACCTACTGGTATTGTGGTAACCCATATAAAATTTTAGGTCATTTGGAGTTAAGATGATTTAGTTATGATTTTTCTAAGTTCTACAACTAGCACATATCATTTCTAGGAACATGGATAAAGACAAAGCCTAGATCAAATTAAAGCATGGCTACAGACCAAATTTACGAGGTTGAGTTTGCTCACTTTGCAACTCTGAGAGAGGAAGTTATGTGGTTTACAAATTTTCATGAATTTCTAGGCCTCATTTTTCATTAAACAAGATCATGCTATTTAAATCATTTTACTGCTACAACACAGGGCCTAATTTCATTCTCAGTTAAAGTTCATACTATAACAAAGCTACGACAAGCTGGAATCATTCAAAAAGGAGTTAAAATGACAAAGTTATGCATACGAAATTTAAAGCGACAAAAGACTTAGGAAACTTTGAGCTCGGGAGGTCCAAGCGAGCCGAATCGAAAGAGAGGTGGTGGGCGTTAGATCAGGTCGGCGACTCACGAGCCTCGAGCACGATCGCGCAAGACCTCCTCCCGCCTTTGGGAAGTGCGGATCGTTGAATCGATCCAACGATCACGACCGGTGCATGCCTGCGCGCGAGAGGAGGCCCTCGCGCTAGCGGAGTCGTGGCCGTCGGATCAAGATCTGGCGGTCCCGAGCACTAGGGAAGGTCCTAAGACTACGCCTCGAGAGGAGGTCTGGCCCGTTAGATCTAGATCTAACGGTCGAGTGAAGGAGGTCCTAAAGCTACGGATCTAAGCGGAGGAGGTCCTCAGCGGTCTAGATCTCGGAGGAGGTCTTTAACGGACGCGATCAGCGAGGAGGTCTGAGCGGTTGGGATTTAGCAGGAGGAGAGTGCGGCGCTAAGATTTACAAAATGAGATCTAACGCTCGAGATCTAAGCCAGGAGTCGTGAGCGGCTGAGATCGAGCCTAAAAGGTCTGGCGGGGTTTCTTTGTAAAGGCCACGGGTGGCTTTTACAAAAACGACCGAGGTGGTCTGGTGGTCTTCGCATAATGACCAAGGGAGGTCTTTTTGCAAAGCGACCAGTGGTCTCAGAAAGTGGTTTTACAAAAATGACCTCGAGAGGTCTTTTTGCAAAGTGGTCTAGCGGCTAGGATTTAACCAAGGTGGTCCTAGACACTGAGGTTTTGCGAGAAAGAACCTAAGGCCCATATCTAATCTTGGAGAGGTCGTGAGCGGCCAAGATTAGCGAGGAGTCGGGGGTGTTCTTTTAATGGCGCGGGACCCTGGACGGCGACAAAAAGGGCGCTAAGACAAATTTATTGCTCACGAAGATTGGCAATGAATGAACCTAAAGGGCACCAAAAGACTTCGGTTTAACTTCTAAGCCCATGGCCCGGTCGATGACCAATGCGCTGACTTAAAAGCGAGATTAATGCACCCAATGATTAGCAATAAATGGGGCATTGATGATGTCTAAGAAAGTAGCGGCGGAGGTTTTGAGCGGCAAAATCAGGCGGGCTCAGCGGTTTGCCGGCGATGAGGACCTCGCGGCGCCCGACCAAGGCACGATATACTGCAATATTGTCGCGGACCTAGCGGAGACACTCGGCAGGCGGCGACCTTAGCGCCGTGGCCGTGAGAATGACGGAGAGATAAGTGTTTGGCAAAAACCGAAAATGACCAAGGCGGCGCCACAGGCTGAGCTAGCTAGACCCTAAGCCTAAGGGACTAAGATGGACTCACCGAGTGTAGGGAAGGTCGGAAGGAAGACGGAGGACTTGGAGGAGTCGATGAAGTCCCGCGGTGAAGACTGGGAGATGGAGAAGAGCGACCTCGACCCGACAAGCGGCTCCCAAACTTGACCACCTGCGATGGATAACCACGGCAAGTTAAAGAATGCTCGAGTGCTCGAGATGACAAGAAAAAGCAGGCAGAGCGTTGATGGAACCACTGGAGCTCGAGCCGGCGGGGAGCTCCAAAGGTGGCAATGGAGGTTTCGAGTGGTGGTGTTCTTGGGGTTTGAGTTTGAGACCACTCAGCGGGGAGCTCAAGCACGACCAAGAACGAAGAAGGAAAAAGGAGGAAGTTTTGGGCTATGTATGGCAGGGAGTTTAACAAGGGCTAGGGCAACTCACTTGTGAGCAAGAACCATGCCTACCAGCGGCACGCACTGCGAGGACAAGTGGCGAGGCGGTGAAGACTTTGGAGGTTAAAGGTGACTAGCAATAAATGCATGTCGTGAGAAAAAGTCGTTGACAAGAGGCAAAGGTGACATCTCACGCCCCCAGTGCTCGACCACGACACACGCCGGAGGTGCGAAATTTCATGGCGAGCGGACCTCGGGAGGTCGTGAGGAAGAGACATAGCGCTAAGGAGGTCTGGGCGTCCCAGTTGCTTGGGAGGTCTGGGCGTCCCAGTCGCCGAGGTGGGAGTCGGCGCGCGCGGAGGTCTGGGAGGTCGTGAGCCCCACGATGGACATCCACGGCGGACCACCCAGCGGCGGCGCTCAAGAGCTCCTCGGATCGGGAAGTCGTGGCGGTGGATGGAGATCAACGACTAGAACGGCGCGCGCGAGTTGAGCTCGGGTGCGGCGCTGCGCTTATGCTCGGCCGAAGTCGATTGAGTTGGGCTCGGTCAGAGCGAGTCGACTCAACCGGTTGACTTTTACGGTATTAGAAAGGCTGACATTTGGAGAATTGTTTGAGGTAGCAATTGAACTCCAAAAATTATGAAATTTTACAGGAGCTTGCTAGCTCAAACGAGGACCTAACATAAAATTTTCAGAGGCTTTTGTGCTATGCTTTTCCTCCAAAAATTTAACAAGGCTCTGGTCAAGGTTTGACCAGATTTTGAATCGGTTTAGTGACCTCCAAAATATTCAAACAATTTCTAAAAATTGTGAACTTTTGAGAGGGTCACATACCATCCCAAAAACTTAGGAAGAGTATTCCCGGGAGATGATCGGAGGTTTGACAAGATTGTTTTGAAAGCCCAAGATTTGGATCAAAAGACTTGTGACTTTGTATTTCCATAACTTCTTGTACAAAACTTGTTTGGTACAAAAGAAATCAGGATGTAAGAAAAAGTTTTAATTTCTACTCATTTTCTTACATTTGAAACACAAGCCTAAAATTGGGATGTTACAACTCTCCCCCTTACAAGAATCTCGGCAGAGATTAGTTTACTCGGAGAAGAAAGAAGGAAAATCTGCACGAAGCGATCTTCTCGCTCCCAAGTTGCCTCATCTTGAATGGTTTGACCACTTGAACCTTAAGGAACTTGATGGCACGGTTCCTTGTTCTCGCTTCGATTCCTCAAGAATGCGAGCAGGATGCTCGCGGTAGGTCAAATTCTCCTGCACGCGAGAACCTCCAAAGGAGCTTCCTCGGTCGGGACAGGCACTTCTTCAAGTGTGACACATGGAACACATCATGCACACCCTCAAGTGCGGTGGTGGCTCCAACTTTGTAAGCAACGGCTCCAACTCTCTCGATGATGCGATAAGGCCCAACATAACGAGCCAACTTGCCCTTGATGCCATGCGATGGCCCTTCAAGGGTGAGACTTTGAGATACACAAAGTCATTGGGCTCAAAGCTCAACTCACGGCGGCGGCGATCTGCATAGCTCTTTTATGCAGGTGGTAGTGCGCGGTGCTCGCGGATCAAGCGAACTTGACTTCGGCCTCATTGATGAATGCGGGCGGCGCGCTCACGATCTACGACCAGTTCAACGGGGTTGCACCTTCTCCCATACAAAGCCTCAAATGGTGCCATGCCAGTAGCGGCTGAAAAATTTGTTGTAGGAGAACTCGCAAATGGTAGGCATTTCTCCACTTCTTCCCATAGGAAAGAACACAAGCGCGACATATCTTCCAACACTTGGTTACTTCGCTCCGTCGACCATCGATCGAGGATGAAAGGCATGTCTTGAAGTGAAGGCGGGTCCCCATAGCCTCTTGCGGACTATGCCAAAACCGCGAGTGAAGAGCGCACCACGATCGAAATAATCGTCTTTGGTACCGTGAAGACTCACAATCCTCGAGACATAAAGTTCGGCCAAGGCCCCACGGCTGAGTCTTGACGGGAAGGAAATGTGCCACTTTAGTCAGCGGTCAATGGCGACCCAAATAGCATCATTCCCCTTGGGCGGCGGGGCAATCCGGTGATGAAGTCCATGCGATGGAATCCACTTCCACTCGCGCGGCAAAGGCTGAAGAAGACTGGCGGGCTGGCGATGTTAACCTTCACCACGACGACACACGTCGCACTCGACAGCGAACTTGGCAATCTCGCGCTTCATTCGGGTCCACGGAACCTCGGCGAAGGTCTGATACATCTTGGTAGCCGGGGTGAATAGACAAAGGAGAATCATGGGCCGCGGAGAATCATATTCGCAATTCCATGACCTTAGGAACCACAGGCCATTGCCCAAACCACACAGCGCCCTGCTCATCCTCGAAAAACGCGGCTATCCATCCTTGATGTTACCTTGATCGGCTCTGCCAGGCATCACTGTTTGTGCCTTGATTTAGTCCACCAAGGTTGGTGCACAACCAAGGTAGCAAAGGAGCCGTGCGTGATCAAACCCAAATTGAGTATTGGAATTACGAAATGAGGAAGAGCTGCTTGCTCTTGGAACATCAACATGTTGCAATACACCTTTCGTGAGTGCATCCATAGCGACATTGGCCTTGCCGGATGGCCCGAATACCCATGTCGTAATCCTTGATCAATTCAACCATCTTCTTTGCACGAGGTTCGGATCTGGTGGGTGAACAAGTACTTCAAGCTCTTGTGGTGGAATACACCTCACAGCAGTTACCAATCGAATAATGCGCCAAATCTTGAGTGCATGGACCACGACTAACTCCAAGTCATGAGTAGGATAGTTGAGTTCATGAGGCCTCAAGCTGCCGCGATGCATAAACCACAACCTTTCCTCTGCATAAGAACACAACCAAGACCACGGCGAGAAGCATCACAATAGATATCAAAACTCTTGTGAATATCGGGAGAACAAGCAGAGTGAGTCGATCGTTTCTTGAGTTCTGAAAACTCACATCACAAGCGGCGGACCACTCAAACTTCTTGTCTTTCTTGGCGATTCGGTCATAGGCTTTGCAATCTTGGAAAGTTCTCGATGAAGCGGCGATAGTAGCCGACCAAACCAAAAACTCGCTTTGTCAGTGGTGACTTGGTGACCCAAGATAGCACATCACTGACCTTAGTAGGGTCCACGACCACACCTCTGCTGAAAGAACATGGCCTAAGAATGCCACTTTCTTCAACGAACTACGCGCTTGCTGAATTTGGCATGGCGGTGCTCATGACTTGCCCAACTAAGTGAAGATGCTCGGCATGCTCTTCTTCACTCTTGGAGTAGATAAGGATATCATCGATGAATACCACCACAAATCTATCCAAATACTCCATGAATACCGAGTTCATAAGATTCATGAATAAAGCGGGAGCATTAGTCAAACCAAAAGACATGGCGGTTGTGCTCGTAAAGGCCATAACGAGTAGCAAAAGCCGTCTTAGGAATATCCTCGGCCACGATCGACTTGATGATAGCCCGACCTCAAGTCAATCTTGGAAGACTTCGTGCTCCGGTCAAGCGATCGAAAAGATCATCAATACGGGGCAAAGGATACTTGTTCTTCTAATCACCTCATTAAGCGGACGGTAATCAACACACATGCGCATAGGTCTTGTCCTTCTTCTTCACAAAGATAGCTGGACAACCCCAAGGAGATGAGCTAGGGCGGATAAAACCCTTCTCTTGCGGCTCACCCGATTGCTTCTTGACTCCTCCAACTCATTAGGAGGCATGCGTCGACCTCTTAGAAATAGGGGCGATGCAGGGCGACAACTCGATCACAAACTCGGATCTCGAGCAGGAGGCATCACAGGCAAATCTTCGGGAAAGACATCAGCGAAGTCACACACCGTGGGGGCGTCGTGAATCTCAAAGCGGCTTTGCTTCAAGGGCATAAAGATGGGGCTCTGCAAGCTGCGGCGAAAACCCAACTGTTCACTGACGGTGGTGAGGTAGACAATCTTCACGGCTGTCGATTTGCCCCAAGTGTTGGGACAACCAATCCATGCCAGAATCACATCCAAGCGCGGGTCGAGGTAGGATAAGATTAGCCAAAATCCCACTCCTTCGATGTGGATAGGAACATCCCGACATACTTGGTCGGCTCATTTCGAACCGGAGAAGCGAATCGGCGATGGAATCCCAAAGGATCACGGTGAAGCTCACAATCAACGACAAAAGACCTCGAAATAAAAGAATCGAAGCCCAGTCAAATAAAGCGTAGCGGGGCGCAAATTAACAAGGCGTACCCAACACCACGTCGGGCGCCTCCTGTGCCTCCTCGGCCGAGATATGGTTGACTCGGCGCTCCCCAAGCCGGGTCTTACGTCGGTGGGTGACCACTCCCTTGCCGCGTCCTCCATTGGGGCGAGCGCTCGATCTTCTTAGGACAACTACTCGCGTAGTGGCCCTTGTTGTGATGATGCGGTGGCGTCGGCGCGGGGTTGCGAGGAACACCTGCTGGCTGGGTCGCGGCGCCGCGTGGCGAGTCACAACTGCGGAGGGCGTGGGGCTGGTCTTTGAAGGCCTCGGCGGTGGTGAAGCCAAGGGCGGGCCCGGTGCGAGCCTTCGGGGGCGAGCGAGGCGGCTGTGCGGACCGTTGAGCCTCCACTTGCGCTTGCGACTCGCGGCGCTCTGCCTTGTGCTCGGCGATGATGGCCTTGTCCACCAAGGTGCAGAAGTCGAAGTCCACAATAGAGAGCTTGTCACGAAGCTCCTCGGACAAACCCTCCATGAACTTCTCTGCTTGGCCTCATCGGTGGCCACCTCGGCGAGGCGTACCTCGCAAATGGTTGAACTCATGGAGGTACTCGAGTCACCGATCTGCGCCTGTTTGGCGCAGGAACTCCTTCTTCTTGACTTCATCGGTAGGCGGGGACATGGGCGACGGAAAATGACGAACTCCTCCCACGAGACCACGCGTCCATGGCGCATGGCGAGAAATTCTCCCACCATGAGTGTGCGCACCCTCCGGTGATGAGATGCGAAAAGTGCGCTCTGCTCGGCGCGAGCAGCGTTGAGCTTCGCTCAACGAGGCGCGACCGATCGTCTGCGTCAAGGATCGGGCCGGGAGAAGGTAGGAGGCTGCGTGCGGAGGAACTCCGCAAGTCCCCACGGTCGATGTCCACCCCTCCGGATCGAGGCACGGAGGAAGTGGAGGTGTTCTGGCGATGACCTCGGCACCTGCGGTCCTCCGAGCGATTGCGTTCGATCTGCATGAGACTTCCGCCATGGTCGGTGGAGGAAGCCTCATCGGGACTACGGTGATTAGGCGCTCGTGTCCCACCGACCATCACGATTTACTAAGACAAGTTAGACACGATTCAAGACCCAAGAACGAAATCAAACTTAGTTAAAGCGACCAAAGAATAGTCACAAAGAACATGAGACCATAAGTCACGAATCAACTAAAACGACTAACCGTATGGAAGAGCAGTGTCGTTTGAAGACCCAAAATTTCAGCACTAATTTCCAGCTCAAACAGTCCAAAATTCAAGGTATAACCACCTAATAGAGTATAGGCATTAGCTAACCTCATATCACTTCTTACCCTTTTATTCCCACAAGTTTTAGTTGTATTTATCTCTCATTTCCTACCTAATTACTCACCACTAGCTAGCTGTCCTATTTCCTTTATCCAAGCTCTCTCATGGTTCTCCCAAAACCAAGTTAATCGATAGAGGCTAATTTTTGAAAGGAGAGAGGAACAACTTTTTCAAACTTAAGTGAGAGTAAGGTGAGATGAGCAAGCTAAGGCAGTGAGAATAAAATTAGAGAACTTACTTAAGTTTTCATAAACTATTTGAAAGTAAGTTTCCAAAATATCTAAAGCGACCAAACTAGGGTTTCTACAGTCGATGTGGCTCACGATACCAACTTTGTGAGGACCGGAATATTTAACTAGTAACACTTAACCTCCAAATGGCTCTAGCATTACTAATTAAACATTCTAAGCCTCGATGGACATATGCTTCCCAGATTGCAGCATATGTACATCATCTAAAAATACACATCAATTCCACACAACATATATCACTAAGTTCAACAACGACATAAAGTAAAGTTATTACAAAGAAGTGACCAGGCCAAATAGAACAATATACAAGAATGGCAGTGGAAGCAAAAGCGCCATAAGATGGCTAGAACAAAAGTCGACCGGTTAGCCAACATAACCCACAAGGCAACCGGCCAGGACATCAAGCTAGTCGCCCATAAGCTACCACAACCTGACTCACAAAAGTGAGGCCCTTGAGCTCACCTTCCTCCTCTGCAACAAAAACATTTAAGCAAGGCAGCTGAGTACAAGATTGTCTTTGTACATAAGGCCACGTGTGGAATAGCAGACCTATTCATAAACTACATGCAAGCTTATTTAGGTGGAGGTCATATGTCTCATTTGCATGAAGCCAACTTTATTTGCAATAATGTAGTACCTTTTAAAAACAAGTTTGCAAATTTATTTTGTTATCAAGGTATGATGAAGTAAAGATACATACAAGTAACCACACAGAAAGTGACTAACCCAATAGTCACCACAACATATACGAATCCCGATTAATAGCACCCATCAAGTTTTAATTTTAAAGGTTGTAGTCTAACTCTTGAAAGACCTTGCCAAGCGTGTCCATAACCTAGGGCGAGGCTATTCGAATAGTTTTAACCTGCGGTGTACCAATGTACCCACACTTGAGCCTTTAAGCCAAAAGCACACTTCCGTAGGTATGCGAACGGCTAAGTCCTCTGAGACATTTCCAATCTTGTGTATTAACTACTGAGCGCTCGTGTGGGTAGAAACACCATGCGCTTACATTGCAAGCGAAAGACAACAAATCCCATCACGGGTGAAGTCTTTGGACACTACTGTCTCCCAACACCATCCCTCCTGCGACTCCTGCGACTCGGACCAATACACGTAAAGTACTAAGTCAAGAGGTCCCATACCCTCCGATGTGGTTATGCGCTAAAATGCTTGGTTTAGTGTAACAAGATGTTAGGTCCTTGTTGACCGGGCACCATTCGATCACACCCACAATCACACCATCTTACCATTGTGCCCAAGTCTAAATCATTTTGTTTTTAGTTTTAGTTTTCATAAGTAGACATGGCACAAGATGGAAATCATAATACATAATAAGTTTGTGTGATCAAGGTTATCGACAAATCGATAACCGCCCATTTCTACCGAAGCTAAGCATGGCTAAGCAATTAATCGCAACTACTAAGTGACAAGAGCCCATCCACGAACTCTAGTCACGACAAGTAACCTAGGCTCATGGTAGTAGAGGATAGTCATTTGCTAAGGAAATGCATCTACTAGGCCAACTATTAAAACAAAATAGCAATGCATACATAGAATTTGTAATCAACATAAATACTTAAAATCTTGGGATTAACATGATCAAACTGCTTGCACTTTTTTGTTGCTCAATTTGTTGTGGAGAATTCGCTCTCGGGGTTACAAATGTCGAATCCTAGCGAAGGGCAAAAGAACCAGAACAACCAATAAGGCGAGCAACACTAAAACAAAGAGCAAGCAAAAATCATCCAATTCGACAGAAATTTATACACAAGGTAGAATACAAATATACCTAGACATAGAAAGCTGGAAAAACCTAATTTGGATTTGTGGTGCAAAGATATTACTAAAAACTCATTTTCGGCCATAATTAGCACTGTAGCAAAAATATTTTCTAGAAAGGTTTTGAAGCTGAAATTTTATGGTAGCTACCTACTGGTATTGTGGTAACCCATATAAAATTTTAGGTCATTTGGAGTTAAGATGATTTAGTTATGATTTTCTAAGTTCTACAACTAGCACATATCATTTCTCGGGAACATGGATAAAGACAAAGCCTAGATCAAATTAAAGCATGGCTCTGAGACCAAATTTACAGGTTGAGTTTGCTCACTTTGCAACTCTGAGAGAGGAAGTTATGTGGTTTACAAATTTTCATGAATTTCTAGGCCTCATTTTTCATTAAACAAGATCATGCTATTTAAATCATTTTCTGCTACAACCACGGGGCCTAATTTCATTCTCAGTTAAAGTTCATACTATAACAAAGCTACGACAGCTGGAATCATTCAAAAGGAGTTAAAATGACAAAGTTATGCATACGAAATTTAAAACGACAAAAGACTTAGGAAACTTTGAGCTCTCGGGAGGCCCAAGCGGCGAATCGAAAAGGAGAGGTGGTGGGCGTTAGATCAGGTCGCGACTCACGAGCCTCGAGCACGGTGCGCTAAGACCTCCTCCCGCGGGAAGTGCGGATCGTTGAGATCGATCAACGATCACGACCGGTGCATGCGCGCCGCGAGGAGGAGGCCTCGCGCCTAGCGGAGTCGTGGCCGTCGGATCAAGATCTGGCGGTCCCGAGCACTAGGGAAGGTCTAAGACTACGCCTACTGAGAGGAGGTCTAGCCCGTTAGATCTAGATCTAACGGTCGAGAGAAGAAGGAGGTCCTAAAGCTACGGATCTAAGCGGAGGAGGTCCTCAGCGGTCTAGATCTCCGGAGGAGGTCTTTAGCGGACGCGATCAGCGAGGAGGTCTGAGCGGTTGGGATTTAACCGAGGAGGAGAGTCGGCGCTAAGATTTACAAAATGAGATCTAGCGCTCAGATCTAAGCGGGAGGTCGTGAGCAGCTAGGATCGAGCCTAAAGGTCTGGCGGGGTTTTCTTTGTAAAAGCCACGGGTGGCTTTTACAAAGAAACGACCCTGAGAGGTGAGTCTGAGTGGTCTTCGCATAATGACCAAGGAGGTCTTTTGCAAAAACGACCCGAGTGGTCTCAAAAGTGGTTTTACAAAAATGACCTCGAGGAGGTCTTTTTGCGCAAGTGTAGTCCTAGCGGCTAGGATTTAACAAGGTGGTCCTAGACAACTGAGGTTTTCTGGGAAAAGAACCTAAGGCCCATATCTAATCTTGGAGAGTGGTGAGCGGCCAAGATTAGCCCAGGAGAGTCGGGGTGTTCTTTTAATGGCGCGGGACCACGGGACGGCGACAAAAAGGCGGCTAAGACAAATTTATTGCTCTGAAGATTGGCAATGAATGAACCTAAAAGGGCACCAAAAGACTTGGATTTAACTTAAGCCCATGGCCTGGTCGATGACACAATGGCACGACTTAAAAGCGAGTTAATGCACCCAATGATTAGCAATAAATGGGGCATTGATGATGTCTAAGAAAGTGGCAGCGGAGTTTTGAACGGCAAAATCGGCGGGCTCAGCGGTTTGCGCGGCGATAGGGACCTCGCCGGCGCCGACCAAACGCGATATACTGCAATATTATCGCGGACCTAGCGGAGACACTCGGCGGCGGCGCCTTAGCCGTGGCCGAGCGAATGCGGAGGATAAGTGTTTGGCAAAACCGAAAATGACCAAGGTGGCGCCACAGTGAGCTAGCTAGACCCTAAGCCTAAGGGACTAAGATGGACTCACCGAGAGTGTAGGAAGGTCGAGGAAGACGGAGGACTTGGAGGAGGTCGATGAAGTCCCGCGGTGAAAGCTTGGGAGATGGAGAAGAGCGACCTCGACCCGACAAGCGGCTCCCAAACTTGACCACCTCTGCGATGGATAACCACGGCAAGTTAAAGAATGCTCGAGGTGCTCGAGATGACAAGAAAAGCAGGCAAGCGTTGATGGAACCACTTTGGAGCTCGAGCTTGGGAGCTCAAAGGTGGCAATGGAGGTTTCGAGTGGTGGTGTTCTTGGGGTTTGAGTTTGAGGACCACTCAGGCGAGGAGCTCAAGCACGGCCAAGAGCGAAGAAGGAAAAAGGAGAGAAGTTTTGAGGCTATGTATAGCACAGGGAGTTTAACAGGGCTAGGGCAACTCAGCTGTGAGCAAGAACCATGCCCACACTTGCAGCACGCCACGACAGGACAAGTGGCGAGCGGTGAAGACTTTGGAGGTTAAGGCGACTAGCAATAAATGCATGTCGTGAGAAAAAGTCGTTGACAAGAGGCAAAGGTGACATCTCACGCCCCAGCGCTCGACCACGACACGCCTGGAGTGCGAGAAATTTCATGGCGAGCGGACCTCGGGAGGTCGTGAGGAAGAACATAGCGCTAAGGAGGTCTGGGCGTCCCAGTTTGCTTGGGAGGTCTGGGCGTCCCAAATCGCCGAGGTGGGGGGTCGGCGCGGGCGAGGAGGTCTGGGAGGTCGTGAGCCCCGATGGACATCCACGGCTTGGACCACCCAGCGGCGAGGCGCTCAAGAGCTCCTCGGATCGGGGAGGTCGTGGCGGTGGATGGAGATCAACGACTAGAACGGCGCGCGAGATTGAGCTCGGGTGCGGCTGCTGCGCATGGCTCGGCCGAGTCGATTGAGTTGGGCTCGGTCAGAGCAGTCGACTCAACGATTTGACTTTTACGGTATTAGAAAGGTGACATTTGGAGAATTGTTTGAGGTAGCAATTGAACTCCAAAATTATGAAATTTTACAGGAGCTTGCTAGCTCAAACGAGGACCTAACATAAAATTTTCAGAGCTTTTGTGCTATGCTTTTCCTCAAAAATTTAACAGGCTCTGGTCAAGGTTTGACAGATTTTGAATCAGTTTGTGACCTCCAAAATATTCAAACAATTTCTAAAAATTGTGAACTTTTGAGAGGTCACATACCATCCCAAAAACTTAGGAAGAGTATTCCCGGAGATGATCGGAGGTTTGACAAGATTGTTTTGAAAGCCCAAGATTTGGATCAAAGACTTGTGACCGTATTTCCATAACTTCTTGTACAAAACTTGTTTGGTACAAAAGGAAATCTGAGGATGTAAGAAAAAGTTTTAATTTCTACTCATTTTCTTACATTTGAAACACAAGCCTAAAATTGGGATGTTACACATTATGCTCTTACATTTGTGTGATAAGTGTTTTGCCCCTTTTTGGTAATAAGTAAGTGGTAAACCTTATAAGAATCATACAAACTTATAGTGTAGATGGTAAATATGTGTATTTTTACAAATCCGTAGAATCGCGATACTCGATTGATCCTAGGAGGCAAATCGATCAGGCTGGGATCTCGACTCGACTACCTTGAAGCCAATTAGTGTGCTTTTACCCACAGGCAACCAGCCAGGGCATCAAGCTAGTCGTCAAACCATGGCACATCTCACAAAAGGGAAGCCCTTGGGGCTCACCTTCTTCCTCTTCAACAATTAAGCAAAGCAAATGAGTCTAAAAATGTACTCGCAAGACTTACTGGTAACAAACCTAGTTACTACTACATGCAGGCTTTAATCAAAGGAAAAGGCTCAAGGTTAATTTTCAGCATAAAGCAAGTTGTATTTGCAATAAGTAATAGTTTGAAGGCCATTTTGACAATCTGAATTTTATTTGCATAAATAACAACGATACAATAAGTAATATCATAAAGACATCCTGGAGATGACTAACCCAATAGCCACCACAACAATAGCACGAATTACCCATTCGTACCACCCATGTCAAGTTTTAATTAAAAGGTTGTAGTCTAGTTCTCACAGGGCGTATCCGAGCGTGTCTATAACCTAGGATAAGGCTATTCAAATATTTCAAAACCCTGCAGGGGTGTACCAATGTACTCACACTTTAGACGCATTTTTGCCAAGCTATTAAGCACACTTCCTTTGGTATGCAGCACGGCTAAGTCCTCTGAGACATTTTCAATGGATTGAGCTAATCAAGAGCCGCACGTATGGGGGTTAACCCTTAGTGATCTACCGGCGGAATATGGATCACAAGGACCCATACGTGGAGTAGGAGACACTGGCCTCGGCGGGTGCTCCACTCCCCACAAACATGCCCATGTTGCATATAGTTAAATATACAACCCACACGCGACTCATTAATTAACACCCCCAAAGTACTTAGTCAAGAGTGGTCCCATATATCTCTAGTGTGGTTGTACGCGAATTGCTCGATCACGGTGGTGTAAGTAACTTCGGTCCTTAATGACTCGGGCACCAATCGGTAACACCCAAAGCACACCATCTTACCATTGTGCCCAAGTCCAAATCATTTTGTTTTTATTTTTAGTTTTCACAAATAAACATAGCACAAAGGTTGAAACATAGAGTCATAATAAGTTTGTGTGATCAAGGTTATCGACTAAGTCGATAACAGCCCAATCTGAGTAACTAAGCATTGCTAAGCATCATATCGTAAAGACAAATAAAAGACCATAAATCGTTCTTTGGGCTCTAATTCACCGTGAGGATAATAACCTATGGCAGTGGCAGGGGTAAACAATTTCAAGGCAACAATGCAATAGACTTAGCTACCTCTAATCGACAAAATTAACTTTGACACAAGAAGCATGCATACTTAGTTTTTACAAACAAGATATTAGAATTTAAAAGTAGTAGGAGCAATATGATCAAATGATGTTACACTACTTGCCTTGCTGGAGATCACTTATTTGCTCGAGGGGATCACTCACGTAATCAATAATTTCTTGGAACCCTAGCATAAAAAGCGATAAAACCAATAAGGACGAAGAACACCAAAGAAAACCAAAAACAAAAGTTATCCAAATCTCATGAAATTTACACAGCAGCAAGGGTATGATTTTAAATGAATTTAGAAATAAGAATCAAGTCATTTGGACTAAGTATGAAAAGTTATGCCATAAACAATTTCTTTGATCTGTTAAATCCAATGAAATTAATTCTGGTACTATTCATAGCAAAAATTTCGAGAATGATCTATGGTGCAGAAATTTTTATGCTAGGTAGGTAATGGCATACTAAGGCCAGCAAGTTAGGTTTACCAAATTTGGAGTTAAAATGAATTACTTATGATTTTTCTAAGTTGTAAACCTAGCACATGTTACCTTCTGAAAAGAAATCATGACCAAAACCTATTTCATATTAAAGTTTGCTAACGGAGAAATTAAAAAAATTGAGTTTGCACATTTTGGAGTTATCTGAGAAAAGATATGCATTTTAGAAGTTTCAAATCAATTTGGAATATTCTAAAATGGTGAAGTCAAGTTAATATTATTTACAAAATTTTAAACACGAACAATGTCTAAAAGCATTTTATATTAAACTTTAGTTAAACATGAATTTATCCCAGCTGGAAACATCTAAAAGGTTTCAAAATGAATTAGTTATGAGTCTTCAAAGTTTAATACAATTTTTAGTTAACAAATAAAGGCCTCAGAAATAAAACAATACTTATCGAGGATAAAATGGCGTGGTGAGCGTTGGCCTTTGATGCAAATCAGGCGGCACGCCTTACGGAGAAACGCGCCGCTTGTGAACCTAAAGGAGTCACCGTTGGATCTAGATCCAACGGTCCCATAAATAGGCGTTTGGTCGGCGCGATTACGCGAACAACCACGGCCGTAGATCTCAAGATGGAGGGCTCGAGTGTTGTGCCCGCCGGGTGGTCCGAGCGACCCGCGCGATCTTAGCCTGGTCGAAAGATGGGCGGCCCGGTGATTGGGACATTCGGGGCGAAAGTCCCATAGATGCGGGCGTTGATCACAAGATCGACGGTCCACGATTAGCGCAAATAACGAGAGGGTTTTAAGTGCGCGGGGAGGTTTAAATGCATGGGCCCACAAGTCGGTGAGGCGGAGGTGATTTAGGACAGCTAATAAATGCTAAATCAATGATTAGCATTAGCGTGTCCTAAAGGCTTTGCAGGGAGGATTTAAGTGGCGAGGCCCACTGGCGATGTGAAATGGCGGCAAAGACACATTAATACTAACCAATGATTAGTAATTAATGATGTCCCAGCCGTGTTAAAGCGCCCGTGAGGTTTTAAGTGGTGGGCCTTTGATCGATGTACGATGGGCGGCAAGACACAATAATTACCCTAAGATTAGCAATGAATAGGCCATTAAAGATGTCCTAATGACAATGTACGAGAGGAGGTTTTAAATCGGCAAAAACGGCGAAAAGTGGCTGCCGCCCGCGTCTCGACCACGGTGGCGCCACAAAATACCAAAATGGGTTATAATAGTCTTGCGATCCCGATGGTGTGACCTCGCCGTGGCCGAGAAAGAATAGCGGCGGCAAATCGGCGAAAACAAAAATAGCTCAAAAGCTCTGCGGCGGTCAAAGAAGCGGGTGCCACAACATCTAAGGACTAATAAAGCTACCTTAAACAAGATGAGCTTGAGAGATGGTGGGAAGCTTTGTGTGAAGGAGTGCAGGAGTTGGGAAGAAGGTATGAAAATGATAACTGAGCAAAATGAACACCTTTGGGTGGTCAAAGCGACTTCATTATAGCTCATAGAAGCTCCACAAGCACTTAATTGCAAAAGAACCACTCCCGGGTGAGGAAGAAAGGGGTGATTTCGGCCGAATTTGAACAAACCAGTTGACACTTCTGTAAATGTCAAACCAAATTAAGTTAGAGGTTTTACTCCGAGGAATTGAGGACACAAACCGAAACAAAGAGAGAGAAGAAAAGCCACTAGAAACCATTGCCTTCACCAAGGAGCTTCAAGGTCCACAAATGGTGGCGGTGAGGTTACCTGACTTTGGGCTCAAAAGAACAAGGAGGAAGCTAGGCAAGCCTACGGTGGTGTTTAAAGGAAATCAAGGATGAGCTCGGAGGCTTTATATGGTGGGCGAGCAAAAGGCTGGCAAAATTTGATTCACCATGCTCGGTTCATGGCTCGCCATGGACGCTGCGAATGATGGGAGCGGTAGGAAGGAGACTTTGGGAGATTCAGCGATGCGCAACAAATGGCGATGGCAAGGAGCGTTTAAAGCTTCCATAGGCGTGACAAGGCGCGCCTCTCCACGTTCGCGTATGGCAATGGCGTGGGCGAGAGGTAGGTGATGACCATTGTGAGAACCCGATTTATTTGACTTGTAATGCTTAGCCTTCCATTGACCCTAGCATCACAAAACAAATAAACCAAGCCTCGAATATGTATGCTTCGAAAATCGACATACACACCGTTACAAAATCATGCATCAATTCCATACATTACATAACATTAATCCTAACAAAGACATACATAATAGAGTTATTACACAAGAAGGCCGGCCGCCAGCGACAACAAAGTAACATGCAGGCGGAAGCAAAAAGTGCCATAAGATGGCTATAAACAAAATCAACGGTTAGCCATAACCACAAGGCAACCGGCCAGGGCCAAGCTAGTCGTCCATACGCGACAATTCTCACCAAAAGTCGATCCTTGGGGATCAACTTCTTCCTCTGCAACAAATAAGCAAAGCAAATGAGTACAAAAATGTACTCGCAAGGCGGCGTGTGGAATAGCGGACTGTCAATATGCTACATGCAAGCTTATTTAAGTGGAGGTTGTATGTCTCATTTTCGCAAAGCCAACTTTATTTGTAATAATGTAGTACATTTCAAAAGCAAGTTTGCAATCGGTTTTTATTGAATGAAATAACACGAGATACAATAAGTACAAGGGTAACCACCTATTGGTGACTAACCCAATAGCCACCACACATATACGAATCCCAGTTAGTACCACCCATCAAGTTTTAATTAAAATGTTGTAGTCTAACTCTTGAAAGACATTGCCAAGCGTGTCCATAACCTAAGGCAGGCTATTCGAATAGTTTTAACCTGCGGGGTGTACCAATGTACCCACACTTGAGCAGCCTTTTGCCAAGCTATTAAGCACACTTCCTTTGGTATGCAGCACGGCTAAGTCCTCTGAGCGTTTCCAATGGAATGCGTTAATTAAAACACGTATGGGGTTAACCCTTAGTGACCAGCCGTGAAAATGGGCCACTAGGACCACGTTGTGGTGGAGTCAAGCAAAGCCGGAGTCATTAGCCATTTAGGGTAGCTAGTTGGACATTTATAAGACCCGGTCGGGTGGAGGACCTAGAAAGGAACCACCCGGTCACGCCCTTGTGATCCTTTTCTCTATAAACTCTGACCCGACTCATTAATTAATGCCTCCCAAAGTACTAATTCAAGAGGTCCTATACCCTCTAGTGTGGTTATACGCACAAAATGCTTGGTTTAGTGTAACAAGATGTTCGATCCTTGTTGACTCGGGCACCATTCCAGTCACACCCAAAAGCACACCAATCATACCATTGTGCCCAAGTCTAAATCATTTTGTTTTCAGTTTTGGTTTTCATATGTAGACATGGCACAAGGCTGAAATCATAAGTGATAATAAGTTTTATGTGATCAAGGTTATCGACAAGTCGATAACGCCCATTCTCTAGGAAGCTAAGCATGGCTAAGCAATTAATTCGCAACTACTAAGTGACAGAGCTCATCCAACGAGCTCTAATCACAGCAATAACCTAGGCTCATCGTAGTAAAGGATGAACATTTGTTAGGAAATGCATCTACTAGGTCAACTAACGACAATAGTTTAACATAAACTAGCAATGCATACATAAATTTGAAAACAACATAAATACTTAAAATACTGGGATTAACATGATCAAGCGCTTGCTTGCTGTAGATCACTTTCTTCTGCTGAGGATTCACTCACGTGAACAATAATTCCTTGAACCTAACGCGGAAGAGCGATAATCAAATAAGAACAAGAACTCCAAATAAAACTCCACATTAAAAGTTCTCCAAATACCATGAAATTTCTACAGAAGCTAGAGGTTGATTTTAGACAATTTTAGAAATAAGAATCAATTCATTTGGACTTAGCATGAAAAAGTTATGGCTAAACTAAGTTCTCTCAGTATGAAAAATCCTAATTAAATTAATTTCGGTTACTGTTCATGGAAAAATTTCTACAATGATCTGGAACATGAAATTTTTATGGTAGGGAACCAAGGTCATCTTAAGAACAACAAAGTTGAGTTTGCACAATTTGGAGTTGAAATGAATTAGTTATGATTTTCTAAGTTCTAAAACTAGTAGATCATTAATTTGATGGCAAGGATCATATGAGAACCTATTCTACATTCACATTACATTCCTAGTGGGTTTTAACAAACTTTAGTTTGCTCAGTTGGAATTACAGAGAATAAGTTATGCATTTTACAAATTTTTAATGAATTTCTAGACAACCTTTTTCACTAAACAAGATCATGCGGTTTAAATCATTTTACGCTACATAATAGTGCCTAAATTCATTTTGATTAAAATTCATTCTATATGAGCTAAAGCAATTGGAATCATTCAAAAGGAGCTAAAATGACAAAGTTATGCATTTTGAAATTTGAAACATTAAAGACTTAGAAAATTTGGGCTCTCGGGAGGTCCAAATGGTGAAAGAAATAAGGAGAGTCGTGGGCCGTTGATCTTGCATCAAGGCCACGGACCTCGAAGCCTGACGCACAAAAGACCTCCTCCATGCTTGAGGATGTATGACCCTAACTTAGGGTTTGTATTTCAAATGTAAAATTTTGAGGAGAAATAAAAACTTTTGTTGTCTCTTCAAATCATTTGAAAGTTTCTACAATTTTCCTAGCAATTTCCAATTCTTAGAATTTAATTCTTGTGATTGGAAATTGTTGTTATCAGATTCTTAGCTTTCAAACTTGTGATCATCCTCTGAAATTATTTTCCTGTCATCTTGATCATCCTATCTACCTCCTGAATTATTTCACAATTTTTAGATTTTATTTGCTATTTCAAATGGCCAAGTCAAACTAGTTGAAAATCTGGTCAAACCCTAGGTCAGCATGCTTGTGAATTTTCTGCAGAACTTTTCAGTGCATGAAAAGTTCTGGAAAATTATGCAATGTTGCTCTCTGTCTCTAGTAGCTACCATAAAAATTTTGAAATTTTGGAGCCCTGGAGCTACCTCTAAAAATTTCCCAAACCTTCTCTGTCTTTAAATCAAAATCTGAAAACAACTTTGTTCCTCGGGCGAACCTTTCGGGCTCGAGTCAGGCCGCACTAATGGACTCGGTCGCGTCAACTAGCTGCACATGTGCGAACCAATCGATCGTGACCGTCCGATGCAAATCGAGCGATCCGCGTCGCGTCTTGTAACCGACTGTCGAATGCATACACCAATCTCGTAGTCCATTTGGATCCAACGGTCGATACATTTTGATCGAGTCTCGTGGTTGTTCGCACGCTTTGTTTATCGTGACATATGGACCCCACTGTCGGCCGTCCTCGTCTTCTCGCGTCTCACGGGCTCTCTCGGCCGTCTTGCGCTGTGCTTGCCCGTCTCGTCATTGCCACATTTACGTCCTCGTGTCGGTCAGAAGCATCGCCGGGGTCTCATCTACCCACGAGCTCATTCATTTCTTCTCTACCCCATTCTCGTGCTTTCTCCGCCCGTTTCTTTGTCTCGGCGGAGTTGAACCAAGCGGCGCCGCCGTGTCGATGCCTCTCGAGAGCCGCGGCCGTACCATCGTGATCCACTCTCTCGCGCCTCCATTTTGCCCATCCGGATCGCCGGCATCCATTGGATCGCTGGAGCAACTTCATCGTCTTCGCTTGGCGGCCTCGGCCGCGAGCTTGCTGGCGTTACGGTGAGTCTCAAGCCTCGGCGTTTGGTCCCGCAATCGCAATGCTCCGCGATGCTCACGGTGGGCTCGTTTACATCTTTGGCGCTCGTTGAAGCCGTGCGACCGATTCTTCTCGAGCTCGGTGTTTCGCCGCCGTGGTGATTCCGGCCGTCTCGGACCTCGCCGTCGCCATCATCTTGTGCTTATTGTTCCTAGGATCAAAGCGGGTGAGCGCATCTTCAGGTCTTCGAAGCGTGGCGTCTTCTCGCGAGCACCGCACCTTCTTCTCCTCCTCCGTGTCGTGAGCCATCTCACAGCCGACCATCGGGCTCAGCGTCGCCGTCATCGAGTTCGCGAAGTCTCTGTGAACCGAAGGTATCACTCACTCGTCTTGAAGCCCAGTTAGCGAGATCCACTGTCGCGGCGCGCGCGCGTTCCGTCTTGTGGCGGCGAGCGCCGGTGTCATCTCATCGGCGCTAATCTTGTTTAGTGTAGTCAGCGACTTGTGGGCCTTTCTTATTAATCATGTTTAGAAATCATTTAATCCAACCGTTTTATTTCACCTTGAGTCTGTCATGTGGGCTGGAATGTCGGTTAGAGTGCATGTAGTTTCATGTCGTTTTCTCGATGGGAGCGTATTTCTGCGTGAGTATGTTAGGTTTGCACTTTAGTAAGCGAAAGCGTATTCTCGAGAATCGCCGGCGTCACCTTAGCCGTGGCAGTCGGGCGACTTCGATCGGCGCCCTCGCGCGAGCCCGCATGTCGATGGCGAGGGCTAGCTAGGCGTGGTGCGAAATGAAATGAGTGCATTATAGATTTGAAATGATTTAGTATTTACGGTTTGTGTTTTCTGTTGCCTTTAATTCAATTAAACTTGTAAAATGCATAACTAATTCAATTTTTATCCAAATTGCATGAATCCAGTCTGTTTATTTTCATTTCAAATGTATTATTTACTAAAATTAGTTTCATCCTTGTCTCTGTAGCAAAAATCTGTTAATTAATAAAATGATGTCTTATGTATCTTCTAAATTAGAAAATGCATATCTCTTTCAATATTTGTCCAAATCCAGTGAAACCAATTTTGTAATTTGTCATTTTAATGTACTAATTATTAGGATAGGTTTTATACACTGTTTCTGTTCATGAAAATTTGTTAAGTAATTAACTAGTGTCTTGTTGTGTTTTTAAGAAAATTCATAGAAAGTTCTTAATAACTTAAAATGAATTGTTCTCTGTTTCTAAAATTTTGTTATGTCATGCTTAGGCTGCTGTGAAAAGCTTAGTGTGTTTGTTGTGTTGCATGTTTGAGTTTTGTCGGTGTTATTCGTTCTTATTTGCTGTTATGTTCGATCGTTAGGCTTGATATTTGCGGCAACCACGAGAACGATCCTCATGACATATTGAGCAACGACATCGAGCATAGCGGTTTGATCATGTTAATCCCGGTATTTTAAAGTCTAATATTTTGTTTCAAGCTGTATGTATGCATTGCTTAATTTGTGTTAAATTGATTAGTTAAATCAGTAGTGCATATCACTGTAGACAAAATATTGATCTCTACTACGAGCCTAGGTTATTTCTTTGTGATTAGAGTTGTTGGATGATCTCTTGTCACTTAGTAGATCAGAGTCAACTTGCTTAGACATGCTTAGCTATCGGTAGAAGCGGGCGGTTATCGGCGTTAGTCGGTAACCTTGATCACACAACATCTATTATAACTTTATGTTTCAGCATTTTTGCTATGCTTATTTGCAAACTAAAACCAAAAACAAAAATGATTTAGGCAGCGGGCACAATGGTAAGATTGGTGTGATCATTGGGTGTGTTGGAAAGGTGCAGGGTCAATTAAGGACCGAACATCTTGTGAGTTTTGTTATCCAAGCATTTCGTGTGCTAACCACACTAGAGGTATGGGACCTCTCTTGACCTAGTACTTTGGCGTGTATTGGCTCGGGTCGCGGAGGTCGCGGGAGGGATGGAGGTGGGAGCATGGTAGTTGTCAGAAAGCTTTATCTGAGTGGGTAGTTGTCTTTTGGCTTTACCATGTAGCGTATGGATTTCTATCCATACGACGGCTCATAGTTAATACACAATATTGGAAAAAGTCTCGTAGGACTTAGTATGTGACATACCTTGGAAGTGTGCTTTGGCTTAAAGCGATGCAAGTGTAGATGCAGATGGTACACCTGCGAGGTTAAAAACTATTCGAATAGCCTCGTCTAGGTGATGGACACGCTTGGGTAAGCTTATCGAGAGTTAGACTACAACATTTAAACTAAAACTTGATGGGTGAGTGCGAATCGGGATTAGTGCTATTGTTAATGGTTGTGAGGACCCGATTCATTCGGCATGTCTTTTTAACCACCCACTTGGTCCTAACGGTACAAATCAAATAAACCAAGCCTCGAGATATGTATGCTTCCAATGCAGACATACACACCCGTTACAAATTATGCACCAATTCCATACATCACCATATAACAAGTCTAGCAAAAGGCGTACAATAAAGTTATTACACAAGAGGCGGTGGCCAACAACAACAAAGTAACATTAACAGTGGAAGCAAAAGTGTCATAAGATGGCTATAAATAAAATCAACGATTAGCCATAACCCACAAGGCAACCAGCCCAGGGCAAGCTAGTCGTCAAACCACGATTCTCACAAAAGTCGATCCCTTGAGGATCCACTTCTTCCTACTGCAACAAAACATTAAGCATAGCATCGAGTACAAAAATTGTTTTTGTACTACTTAAAGTGACGTGTGGAATAGCGGACCTATCATTATACTACATGCAAGCTTATTTAAGTGGTGGTTGTATGTCTCATTTAGCACAAAGCCAACTTTATTTGCGATAATGTAATACATTTCAAAAGCAAGTTTGTAATCAGTTTTATTGATTGAAATAACACGAGATACAATAAGTACAAGAGTAACCACCTATTGGTGACTAACCCAATAGCCACCACACATATACACGAATCCAGTTCGTGCCACCCATCAAGTTTTAATTAAAAATGTTGTAGTCTAACTCTTGAAAGACCTTGCCAAGCGTGTCCATAACCTAGGGCGAGGCTATTCGAATAGTTTTAAACCTGCGGGGTGTACCAATGTACCCACACTTGGACCGCCTTTTGCCAAGCTATTAAGCACACTTCCTTTGGTATGCGCGCGGCTAAGTCCTCTGAGCGTTTCCAATGGGATCGTTAATTAAAGTCTGCGTATGGGGTTAACCCTTAGTGACCGGTAGGCGAAAGAGGCCACTAGGACCACTGCGTTGTGGTGGGGTCAAGCAAAGTCGAGTCAATAGTTACTAGCCGGACATTACAAGCCCCGGTCGAGTGGAGGACCTAGAAAGGAACCACCAGGTCACGCCTAGTGATCCTTTTTCTCTATAAGCTACTGACCAGACTCATTAATTAATGCCTCCCAAAGTACTAATTCAAGAGGTCCCATACCCTCTAGTGTGGTTATACGCACAAAATGCTTAGTTTAGTGTAACAAGATGTTGGTCCTTGTTGACCGGGCACCATTCGATCACACCCCACAATCACACCATCTTATCATTGTGCCCAAGTCTAAATCATTTTGTTTTCAGTTTTAGTTTTCATAAGTAGACAAGGCACGAGGCTGAAATCATAAGTGATAATAAGTTTTAGGTGATCAAGGTTATCGACAAGTCGATAACAGCCCATTCTAGGAAACTAAGCATGGCTAAGCAATTAATTAGCAAACTACTAAGGGACAGAGCTCATCCAACGAGCTCTAAATCACAACAAAACCTAGGCTCATGGTAGTAGAGGATAATCATTTGTCTATGGAAATGCATCTACCGGGCCAACTATCGACAATAGTTAAAGCAAGATAGCAATGCATACATAGAAGTTGTAAACAACATAAATACTTAAAATATTGGGATTAACATGATCAAGCTGCTTGCACGGCGGTAGATCACTTTCTTGCTGCAGAGGATTCACTCACGTGAACAATAATTCCTTGAAACCCTAACGCGAAAGCGATACTCAAATAAGAACAAGAACTCCAAACAAAACTCAACGACAAAAGTTCTCCAAATACAATAAAATTTATACTGAAGCTAGATTATGATTTTAGACAATTTTAGAAACAAGAATCACTTCATTTAGACTTAGCATGCAAAAGTTATAGCTAAACTAAGTTCTCTCGACTGAAAAATGCTAATTAAATTAATTTGATTCTTGTTCATGGCGAAAATTTCTAGAATGATCTGGAATCTGAAATTTTTATGGTGGGTAGATAATGTCATCCTAACAACAGCAAAACTAAGTTTGCACAATTTGGAGTTATAATGAATTAGTTATGATTTTCTAAGCTCTAAAACTAGCATATATCATTTCTCGGGAACATAAATAAGGACAAAGCCTAGTTCATATTAAAGCATGTCTGGACCCATTTTACCAAGTTGAGTTTGCTCAGTTTGGAATTCTGAGAGAATAAGTTATACATTTTACAAATTTTCCATGAATTTCTAGACATCATTTTCACTAAACAAGATCGTGTAGTTAAATCATTTTACTGTTATATGTGGGCCTAATTTCATTCTCAGATTAAAGTTCATACTATAACAAAGCTACGACAAGCTGGAATCATTCAAAAGGAGTTAAAATGACAAAGTTAAGCACTTTTGAACTTTGAAACATAAAAAGACTTAGAACAATTGAGCTCTCGGAGGTCCAAGCGAATTGAATGAAAAGGAGGAGGTGGTGGGCGTTAGATCAAGATCGGCGGCTTCGAGCTTCAGCTTGCTCGCACAAGACCTCCTCCCGCCTTTGGGAAGTGCGGACCGTCGAATCGGATCAACGATCACGACCGGTCGCGTGCTGCAGCGCGCAAGGAGGTCTGGCGCCTAACGGTCGTGGCCGTCGGATCGAGATCTGGCGGTCCCGAGCACTAGGGAGGTCTAAGGTAAACCTACGGAGGGAGTGCGGGCGGCTAAGATCTCACGGAGGAGGTCTTCAGCGGTCTAGATCTCGGAGGAGGTCTTTGCGGACACGATCAAGTGAGGAGGTCTGGGCGTCAAGATTGAGCGAGGAGGTCCTAAGGCTTTAAATCGAGGAAGGAGGTCTGGCAGTTAGATCTAGGTCTAACGGTTTAGACCAGAGGAGGAGGTCCTAACGCTACGGATCCAAAGGAGGAGGTCCTAGGCAGTCAAGATCTCGGAGGAGGTCTTGATGGTGGGATTGACTGAGAGGTCTTGGATGGCCAAGATCTTCTCGGGAGGTCCTAGCGATAGGGTTTTAATCGGAGGAGATACGGGCGGTTGAGTTAGACCTGGGAGGTCTTGAGCAGTCGGATCGGCGGAAGGAAAATCGAGCACTAAGGATTTGACAAAAGAGATCTAGCGCTCGGATCGATCAGGGAGGTCGTGAGCAGTCGAGATTGAGCCTAAGAGTGTCGGCGGGGTTTTACGTGTAAAAGGCCGGGGTGGCTTTACAAGGGCGACCAGGTGGTCTGAGTGGTCTTTGCAAAATGACCAAGGAGGTCTTTTTGCAAAGAGGACCTCGGGAGGTCGGTGGTTTTACAAAGGACCACGAGGAGGTCTTTTGCAAAGAGGACCTCGGAGGAGGTCTTCGGCCTATTAGGGGTGGTCTTAACAAAAGATCACGAGGAGATCTTTTTGCGCGGAGTGGTCCTAGCGGCGAGATTTAACAGGTGGTCCTAGGCGGTTAGGATCAACTCTAGGGAGGTCTGGCGGTTATAGTTTTCGCAGACCGAGGATCTAACGGCTAGAGCTAATCACAGGAGGTCTTTTAGCGGCGAGATTGCTCAAGGAGGTCTTGGGACTTAGAAATTTCACGGAAACCCTCTACAGTGCAGATCCAACTAGGGGTGGTCTTTAATGGCTCGATTCAACTAGGGAGGTCACGAGGCTTAAGCTTTCGGAAAGGCCAAGGGCTCGGATCTAAGCCCAGGGTGATCGTGGCGGTCCCGATGAACGAGGAGGTCAAGGACTCGACAAAAGCGCAGCAGTGCTGAGCTCGGCGGTGAGCTCGCGGCATGTCGCCGGCGACCGGGACTACGGCGGTGGGAACCAAAGCCACCAAAGCGAAGCTAATAGCATTGCGAACCTAACGGAGTGCTCGGCGGTGGCGGCGGCCTTGAGCAGCCGTGGCGGGCGAGCGGAGGGCGGCTTTCGGCAAAAGCCGAAAACACGAAAAGGGAGCGCTACGAGCTATCCTAGCTAGACCCTAAGCTCTAAGGGACTAAAATGAACTCACGGGGCACGAGGGTGGTCGGAGGAGGTCGGAGGAGTGCCGGCGGCGGAAGCGATTCACCGGAGGCGGAGGAGATGGCGGCGGCGCGGATCTCTGATCAACCAACGGCGAAAGGAGAGTCGGGGATAGGTTCGCCACGAACCACAAGGTGGTCGAGAACCACGATGGGGCGGGGATGCTTCTGGGTGGAGAAGGCAGCTCCACCTCGGCGCAAAACGAAAACCCAAATCCAGTTGCTCACAGGAGGCAACCAAAAAGAAAGGTTAGGGCTCAAGCAGCGGCGACCAAAGGTGTACAAAGGGGTAGAATAGTGCAAGAGGTCCTTTGGAACACTTGCCCGGTAGAGAGAGCAGGCTCGAAAATGGCGGGCGAGAGGCACTCGGTGGTTTTGCACCAAACTAACCACGAGAGGAAGGCTGGAGTGCCGGGGATGTGAAGGAGCTTGAGGAGGACCTCGGAGGTGCCCAAGTAGCGAGTGGCCCGAGCTCGAGGGCGAAGGTTTAATGGCGATGGGACAAAGGGTTACTGCGCGCGAAAGCGAGCGAGAGGCGGTAAGGTCGAGCAAAGGCGACACGATTGTCAATCGAGAGGGCTCGAGCGTTGCGAGGCCCCGAAGTGGCCAGGACCTTTGCCTGCTCACTGCGCGCGCTTGCGCTTCGCTCTCGGCGGAAGAGAAGAAGAAGAACGAGAAGAGGAGGTCGGGGTGAGTGCGTGGCGTTGGATTTCAAATCCAGCGGCTCACCTGAGGACAGTCGAGCTCGGTGTGGCCTAGTGACTCGACTCGGCGAGTCAATTGGTGAGTCGACTTCGAGTCAGTCGGACTGGACCTAGGGTTCAAAATTTGAGTCCCAACAGAGTGACCTTAGGAGAATTATTTGGGCGACAAACTATCTCCAAAAATTATGAATTTTTTCAGAATCTTGCTAGCGAGTTTAAGACCTCGTGTAAATTTTGCAGAGGTTTTTGTGCTATACATTTTCCTCCAAAAATTCCACAAGTGCGGGCCTGATTTGACCAAATTTGAATAGGTTTGGTGGCCTCCAAAGATATTCAAACAATTTCTAAAAATTGTGAAATTTTTGGAGGGTCTAAACCAACCCAAGAACCCGGAAAAATATTTTGAGGAGATGATCAAGAGGTTTGACAAGATTGTTTTTGAAAGCTCATGATTCGGATCAGGGGCTTGTGACTTTGTATTTCCATAACTTCTTGTACAATACTTGTTCAGTACAAATAGGAAATACAAGATGTAAGAAAAGTTTTAATTTCTACTCATTTTCTTACATTTGAAACACAAGTCCAAAATTGGGATGTTACAACTCTCCCCCCCTTACAAAAAATCTCGTCCAGAGATTTGACTTGCTCGAGAAAGAAAGAGGGTAGTCGTATCTTTGGCGGTCTTTATGTTTCCAAGTAGCTTCATCCTTGGAACAATTCGACCACTGAACTTCAAGGAAATGAATGGCACGATTCCCCGAGAGAAGGAGCTCAAGCAAGGGATCGGCACAATTCAGTTCGACACAGTGGAAAATGTGCCACTTTAGTTGACAGGGAACTTATCAAGTCGGATATAGCAAGTTGTGGTGAGAGATCTTCCTCGATCTTTGAGGCGATGGCGCCAAGATCGTTGTTGGTGGTGGAAGCGATTTATGCAGTTAATTCCGCCAACAACGGAATCTCGACTGCTAACTAGCTATCTTGAGTCATCCCTCCGTGCTTGATTGATTAGAAGGGCTATGGACATTTAGGTCCACAGAATTTGAGGCAATACCAAGTAGGTGATGCCCAAGGATGTATAGAGAGCGAAGGGTGTCACTCAAGTCAAAGACCGATGACAACCGGATGGTAGCCTTCTTCTTGGGGAAAAAGCGGGTAGGCTAGCAAGGCTTGATGAAAGCGAGATGGTGCTAGGCATCGGTGATGGAGCAAGATGAAGATCACCAACACGATCAAAGATAGCGATATAAAGGCGAGATGCCTGCAGATCGAATAATACGCATCGGGGTAGAGTAAACAAGAAGCGTACCCAACATGGCGTCGGCGCCTCACGAACTTCTTGGCGGAGATGGAGTTGACTTGATCACGAGCGACCTTCGCTCACGATGCTTCACGGGGCAACTATTGGCGTAATGCCCCTTCTTGTGACAAAAGAAGCCGCGTGACAACGGCGGATCGCGAGGCCACCTTCTGCTTTGGACGCGAGTGCGCGAGGCTGGCTCGACCAGCGGAGGGCGAGGGTTGTTGCACTCTTCTTAGGACAACTATGCGCATAGTGACCCTTGTTATTCTGAAGAAACAAGTGGCATCCGCCATCTGTTGATGCTTTAGCTTCTTCTTCAGCCCCAACAACCATGGGATTCTCGTAGTGTCGAAAGTTGGGAAGGTATAGGCGGTAATTTGTCCTGCGGCTCCACGGACAAATCATCCAGAACTCCTGCAGTGCGGAAGCATTAGCGATTGCGATACTCATGAGATGACCAGAAGCGCGGCCGAAGCTTTAATGACACAGCGATCACGGACTCATGCTACACTTTTTGGAAGAGTGAGTGCTTCCCTCGCGAGAAAACAAGTGACTTTAGCGATCGGACGATTTAGGGTAGGTGGTCTTCATCACAATTTGGGCAAGCGTGGTACACTCGCTGCCGTAGTGTCCTTCCTCACCACAGCGGCGGACCTTGACCTTCCCGGGTTGCAACCTTGGCGACATGGCTCTTTTACCATGGTCACGGCAAAAGGGACCAAAATCCATCTGTCGCGAGGGCGCTTGCAACCCTTATGCAGGCGGTTGGGGCGAGAGACCTTCATCGGCCGACTTGCGACCTAGTCTCTTCTTTGGGTATCGAACATCTATTCTGAAGAGATGGGTTAGCGCGAACCGAAGACTAGAAAGCTGCGGGATGCGGAAGAAATATCAAAAGATTAGGGGGCTGCTTTGAGCGTTAGGGTGGGAATAGATACTAAGATGGACAAGGATCAAACCAAAGCTTAAGACAAAGAACAATAAACCACTAAGAAATGAACTCAAAAGCTCAAAAACAACCACGAAATAATCATAAGGCTTCAATCACAAAGTCAACTTCCAGTGCGACCAACTCGTATGGAGGAGCAGCGTCGGTTTAGGAAGATAAATTTCAGCATGCAACTCAAATTCCAATAGGACCAAATGGCGGGGTAGAACTACTAATAATAGTGTTAGATACTTAGCCAACTAATATCACTTCTTACCCTTTTACTCCCACAAGTTTTAGTTGAATTATCCTCTCATTATCTACCTTCTTTAGAACCTTTGAGCTTGCTGTCAGGAAATTGGCGCTTGCTGTCAGATTTTGCATCAAGCCCCTGGTCGAAATTAACCATTCGAAGCTTCAAAACCTTGTAGAAGGCAGCCAACACTTCAATTTGCCAAACTCATTGGTTCCCAAAACCCAACAACGAAAACCACTATCTTTTGAAAGAAGGAGAGGAAAACAACTTTTAAAACTCAAATTAGAGCAAGGTGAGAGAAGAAAGCTAAGATAGGTAAGGAATAAAATCGAGAATTTACTTAAGCTTTCATAAATCATTTGATACTTGAAATTAAGTTTTCCAAAATATCCTAAAAACGACCAAGCTTAGGGTTTCTACGGTCGGTATGGCTCGATACCAACTTTGTGAGGACCCGATTCATTCGACATCTTTGTTTAACCACCCACTTGGTCCTAACGGTACAAATCAAATAAACCAAGCCTCGAGATATGTATGCTTCCCGAAATGCAGCATACACACCCGTTACAAAATTATGCACCAATTCCATACATCACCATATAACAAGTCTAGCAAAGGCGTACAATAAAGTTATTACACAAGAGGGCGGTGGCCAACAACAACAAAGTAACATTAACGTGTGGAAGCAAAAGTGTCATAAGATGGCTATAAATAAAATCCAACGATTAGCCATAACCCACAAGGCAACAAGGCCAGGGCGCCAAGCTAGTCGTCAAACCACGATTCTCACAAAGTCGATCCTTGGGGATCCACTTCTTCCTCTGCAACAAAACATTAAGCATAGCATCGAGTACAAAAATTGTTTTGTACTGCAAAGTGACGTGTGGAATAGCGGACCTATCATTATACTACATGCAAGCTTATTTAAGTGGTGGTTGTATGTCTCATTTAACACAAAGCCAACTTTATTTGCGATAATGTAATACATTTCAAAAGCAAGTTTGTAATCAGTTTTATTGATTGAAATAACACGAGATACAATAAGTACAAGAGTAACCACCTATTGGTGACTAACCCAATAGCCACCACACATATACGAATCCCAGTTCGTGCCACCCATCAAGTTTTAATTAAAAATGTTGTAGTCTAACTCTTGAAAGACCTTGCCAAGCGTGTCCATAACCTAGGGCGAGGCTATTCGAATAGTTTTAAACCTGCGAGGGTGTACCAATGTACCCACACTTGAGGCCGCCTTTTGCCAAGCTATTAAGCACACTTCCTTTGGTATGCGGCACGGCTAAGTCCTCTGAGGCGTTTCCAATGGGATCGTTAATTAAAGTCGCACGTATGGGGTTAACCCTTAGTGACCAGCCGTGAAAGAGGCCACTAGGACCACACGTTGTGGTGGGGTCAAGCAAAGTCGAGTCAATAGTTACTAGCCGGACATTACAAGCCCGGTCGGGTGGAGGACCTAGAAAGAACCACCCGGTCACGCCTTAGTGATCCTTTTTCTCTATAAGCTACGACCAGACTCATTAATTAATGCCTCCCAAAGTACTAATTCAAGAGGTCCCATACCCTCTAGTGTGGTTATACGCACAAAATGCTTAGTTTAGTGTAACAAGATGTTCGGTCCTTGTTGACCGGGCACCATTCGATCCACACCCCACAATCACACCATCTTACCATTGTGCCCAAGTCTAAATCATTTTGTTTTCAGTTTAGTTTTCATAAGTAGACAAGGCACGAGGCTGAAATCATAAGTGATAATAAGTTTTAGGTGATCAAGGTTATCGACAAGTCGATAACCGCCCATTCTAGGAAACTAAGCATGGCTAAGCAATTAATTAGCAAACTACTAAGGGACAGAGCTCATCCAACGAGCTCTAAATCACAACAAAAACCTAGGCTCATGGTAGTAGAGGATAATCATTTGTCTATGGAAATGCATCTACCGGGCCAACTATCGACAATAGTTAAAGCAAGATAGCAATGCATACATAGAAGTTGTAAACAACATAAATACTTAAAATATTGGGATTAACATGATCAAACTGCTTGCTGTGGTAGATCACTTTCTTGCTCTGCAGAGGATTCACTCACGTGAACAATAATTCCTTGAAACCCTACTTGCGAAAGCGATACTCAAATAAGAACAAGAACTCCAAACAAAACTCAACGACAAAAGTTCTCCAAATACAATAAAATTTATACAGAAGCTAGATTATGATTTTAGACAATTTTAGAAACAAGAATCACTTCATTTAGACTTAGCATGCAAAGTTATAGCTAAACTAAGTTCTCTCGGCTGAAAAATGCTAATTAAATTAATTTGATTCTTGTTCATGGCGAAAATTTCTAGAATGATCTGGAATCTGAAATTTTTATGGTGGGTAGATAATGTCATCCTAACAACAGCAAAACTAAGTTTGCACAATTTGGAGTTATAATGAATTAGTTATGATTTTCTAAGCTCTAAAACTAGCATATATCATTTCTCGGGAACATAAATAAGGACAAAGCCTAGTTCATATTAAAGCATGTCTGGACCCATTTTACCAAGTTGAGTTTGCTCAGTTTGGAATTCAGAGAATAAGTTATACATTTACAAATTTTCCATGAATTTCTAGACATCATTTTCACTAAACAAGATCGTGTAGTTAAATCATTTTACTGTTATATGTGGGGCCTAATTTCATTCTCAGTTAAAGTTCATACTATAACAAAGCTACACAAGCTGGAATCATTCAAAAGGAGTTAAAATGACAAAGTTAAGCACTTTTGAACTTTGAAACATAAAAGACTTAGAACAATTGAGCTCTCGGAGGTCCAAGCAATTGAATGAAAAGGAGGTCGTGGGCGTTAGATCAAGATCGGCGGCTTCACGAGCTTGAGCTTCATCGCACACAAGACCTCCTCCCGCCTTTGGGGAGTGCGGGCCGTCGAATCGGATCAACGATCACGACCGGTCGTGCAGCGCCGCCAAGGAGGTCTGGCGCTGCGGAGTCGTGGCCGTCGGATCGAGATCTGGCGGTCCCAGAGCACTAGGGAGGTCTAAGGGTAAACCTACGGAGGAGAGTGCAGGCGGCTAAGATCTCACGGAGGAGGTCTTCAGCGGTCTAGATCTCGGAGGGAGGTCTTTGCGGACACGATCAAGTGAGGAGGTCTGGGCGATCAAGATTGAGCGAGGAGGTCCTAAGGCTTTAAATCGAGGAAGGAGGTCTGGCCGTTAGATCTAGGTCTAACGGTTTAGACGAGAGGAGGAGGTCCTAACGCTACGGATCCAAAGGAGGAGGTCCTAGGCGGTCAAGATCTCGAGAGGAGGTCTTGATGGTGGGATGTTTCTGAGAGGTCTTGGATGGCCAAGATCTTCTCGGGAGGTCCTAGCGATAGGGTTTTAATCGGAGGAGATCGGGCGGTTGATTAGACCTAGGGAGGTCTTGAGCAGTCCCGATCGGCGAAGGAAATCTGAGCACTAAGGATTTGACAAAAAGAGATCTAACGCTCGGATCGATCAGGGAGAGTCGTGAGCAGTCGAGATTGAGCCTAAGAGTGCGGCGGGGTTTTTACGTGTAAAGGCGGGGTGGCTTTACAAGGGCGACCAGGGTGGTCTGAGGTGGTCTTTGCAAAATGACCAGGGAGGTCTTTGCAAAGAGGACCTCGGGAGAGTCGAGGTGGTTTTACAAGGACCACGAGAGGTCTTTGCAAGAGGACCTCGGAGGAGGTCTTTCGGCCTATTAGGGGTGGTCTTAACAAAAGATCACGAGGAGATCTTTTTGCGCGGAGTGGTCCTAGCGGCGAGATTTAACGGGTGGTCCTAGGCGGTTAGGATCAACTCTAGGAGGTCTGGCGGTTATAGTTTTTCATGAACCGGAGATCTAACGGCTAGAAGCTAATCACAGGAGGTCTTTTAACGGCGAGATTGCTCAAGGAGGTCTTGGGACTTAGAAATTTCACGGAAACCCTCTCAGTGCAGATCCAACTAGGGGTGGTCTTTAATGGCTCGAGATTCAACTGGGGAGGTCACGAGGCTTAAGCTTTCGGAAAGGAGCCAAGGGCTCGGATCTAAGCGGGGTGATCGTGGCGGTCCGATGAACCGGAGGTCAGGACTCGACAAAAGCGCAGCCAGTCTGAGCTCGGCGGTGAGCTCGCGGCATGTCGCCAGCGACGGGACTCGGCGGTGGGAACCAAAGCCACCAAAGCGAAGCTAATAGCATTGCGAACCTAACGGAGGTGCTCGGCGGTGGCGGCGGCCTTGAGCAGCCGTGGCCGGCGAGGCGGAGGGCGGCTTCGGCAAGCCGAAAACACGACGGGCGCTACGAGCTATCCTAGCTAGACCCTAAGCTCTAAGGGACTAAATGAACTCACGAGGGCACGGGTGGTCGGAGGAGTCGGAGGAGTGCGGCGGAGCGATTCACCGAGGCGGAGGAGATGGCGGCGGCGCGGATCTCGATCAACCAACGGCGAAAGGAGTCGAGGATAGGTTCGCACGAACCACAAGGTGGTCGAGAACCACGATGGGGCGGGGATGCTTCACGGGTGGAGAAACGAGCTCCACCTACGACGCATAAAACAGAAACCCAAATCCAGTGCTCACAGGGAGGCAACCAAAAAGAAAGGTTAGGGCTCAAGCAGCGGCGACCAAAGGTGTACAAAGGGTAAGAATAGTGCAAGAGGTCCTTTGGAACACTTGCCCGGTAGAGAGAGCCCGAAGCTCGAAAATGGCGGGCGAGAGGCACTCGGTGGTTTTGCACCAAACTAACCACGAGAGAAGGCTGGAGTGCGGGGATGTGAAGGAGCTTGAGGAGGACCTCGGAGGTGCCCAAGTAGCGGCTGGCCCGAGCTCGAGGGCGAAGGTTTAATGGCGATGGGACAAAAGGGTTACGCGCGAGAAAGCGAGCGAGGAGGCGAGTAAGGTCGAGCAAAGGCGACGATTGTCAATCGAGAGGGCTCAGAGCCGTTGCGAGGGCCCGAAGTGGCTGGACACGCCACCTCACTGCGCCTTGCGCTGCGCTTCGCTCTCGGCGGAAGAGGAAGAAGAAGAGCGAGAAGAGGAGGTCGGGGTGGTGCGTGGCGTTGGATTTCAAATCAACGGCTCACACTACGGAGACAGTCGAGCTTCGGTGTGGCCTAGTGACTCGACTCGGCGAGTCAATTGGTGGAGTCGACTGGAGTCAAGTCGGACTCGGACCTAGGGTTCAAATTTGAGTCCCAACAGAGTGACCTTGGAGAATTATTTGGGGCGACAAACTATCTCCAAAAATTATGAATTTTTTTGAGAATCTTGCTAAGCGAGTTTAAGACCTCGTGTAAATTTGCAGAGGTTTTTGTGCTATACATTTTCCTCAAAAATTCCACAAGGTGCGGGCCTGATTTGACCAAATTTGAATAGGTTTGTTGGCCTCCAAGATATTCAAACAATTTCTAAAAATTGTGAAATTTTTGAGGGTCACAAACCAACCCAAGAACCAGGAAAAATATTTTGAGGAGATGATCAAGAGGTTTGACAAGATTGTTTTGAAAGCTCATGATTCGGATCGAGGGCTTGTGACTTTGTATTTCCATAACTTCTTGTACAATACTTGTTGATACAAATAGGAAATACAAGATGTAAGAAAAGTTTTAATTTCTACTCATTTTCTTACATTTGAAACACAAGTCCAAAATTGGGATATTCTGATGGTGACTATTGGGATAGTCACTTCTAGGTTGTTTATCTTTACGCTTTTGTTATTAATATCCGTCTTGTTATTTTAATCTTAAAAATGAATTGCAAACTTGCCTTTAAGCGTATTACCTTATTGCAAATGAAAATTGGCTTTGTGCAAATGAAACATATGGCCTCCACCAAATAAGCACATGTAGCTTATGAATAGGTGCGCTAGTCCACACGTCGAGTCTTGCGGGTACAAAGACAATCTTTGTACTCGGTGCTTTGCTTAATGTTTTTGTTGCGAGAGGAAGAAGGTGAGCCCCAGGGCCTCACTTACGTGGTGTGTTCTTAGTTTAAGTGGGCGACTAGGCTTGGCGGTCGGTCGGATGCCTTGTGGGTTGAAGGCACAGCGATTGGCTTTGTTTATAGCCATCTTATGGCGCTTTTGCTTCATTGTCTTTACATTTGTTATGTTTGTGTATCTTGTGGCGATCGGCCATTATGCGTAATAATTTTACTATTTGTTTATCTTAGTTTGGTAGTGTGTTGTTTGGACTCTATGTTTGGAATGGAGTTGATGCATACTTTTGTTGTTGAGGTGTGTATCACATGCAGGAAGTGTACATATCTCGAGACTCGGTTTATTTGATTTGTGATGCTAGGACCGGTGGTTGGTTAAGCATTACAAGCCAAATAAATTGAAGTCCTCACAAAGTTGGTATCGAGCCATTACGACCGTAATAACAAGCATAGTCGTCTTTAGGATATTTTGAAAAGCTTAATTTCAAAGTATAAAAGGGTTTATGAAAACCTAAGCGATTCTCAGTTTTACTCCTTACCTATCTTAGCCTTCTACTCTTATCTTACTCTAATTTGAGTTTAAAACTTGGTTTTCCTCTTTCCTTTCAAAAGATAGTTACTCTGGTAGAATCAGTCTTTGGGAGAACCATAGAGAATTAGTCTAATTAAAATTTGTGGGGTATAAGGGTAAGATATATATGAGTTTGCTAAGTGTCGATTTTTGTCAATTGGTTTTGTAACTTACAAGTCTTGTGTTTATTTTGTCTTTGTTAGTAAGTTACTTGCGATGGGTTATCGACTTCGTGTTTAGGCTATTGTTAACTTGTTTCCGGCTATTGTTAACTTGTCTTAGTGAAGCAGGATGGCGGGAGAAGCAGCGTGGCGGTCGGCCAGTGGTCATGATGAGAGCTTCCCCTCCTCAGACCATGGTGAGTGCTCGCTCGGTCAGCGAAACCGCATGGATCGAGCCAGCATCTTGGAGGTTATTGCTAGAATACCTCCTCTCCCGCGTGGTGGCGGCCACGAACTCGCGGGGACTTGCAAAGTTCCTCCGTGCAGCGACGCCGACTTTCTCCGCTGCGAGGACCCTCTCGATGCGGACGATTGGCTGCGCATGGTTGGCGAAAGCTCAACATAGCTCGATGCGGCGCGAGGATAAGGCACTCTTCGCGTCCCGCGGCAGAGCGCGGCACTCTCATGGTGGGAGAACTATCTCGCCATGCGGCCGGGCCTGTGTGTCGGCGTGGGAGGAGTTAGTCGACCTTCCGTCGGGCCCATCCCGGATGGCACGATGAAGCGAAAAGAAAGAATTCCTCGCGCTCAAACAAGAGCGCAAATGCGTGACGAGTACTTATGCGAGTTCAATCATCGGCTCGTTATGCTCCGGGAGGTGGCCTCGAGATGAGGCTAGCGGAGAAGTTTATGGATGGCTTATGCGAGGAGCTGCGGACAAGCTATCTATTGTGGACTTCTCGACTTTCGGGCCTTAGTAGATAAGGCCATTGTTCTTGAGCATAAGGCAAAGCGGCTGGCGAGTCCCATAGCGCAAATGGGGCGCGTCGATCTACTCACGCCCGACCTCACTGCGTCCTGGTGGGCGGCACCGATGGCCCGTTCTTTTGCTCCACCGGCGCCGAGGCCATCTGCACCCGGCTCCTCGTCCACCGCGGGCGTGTTTGACCCGTGCGCTGCGATCGGCAACGAGCGGCCTCGCAATCCGTGGCGAGAGTTACTTGTTTGTTGCCACAACAAGGCCATTATGCGAATGCACGCCTCGAGTGTTGCGTGACCCTCGTCCTAATGGAGGGCGCGGGCGGGAGTGGTCATCCACGACGAGAAGATGATCGAAGCCCGAGTGCGGCGGTCGAGTCAACCACCTTCGGTGAGGAGGCTCGGGGCGCGGATGTCGTGATGGGTACACTTCTGTTAATTCTCGTCTGCTGCGGTATTATTTGATTACGGAGCATCGCATTCTTTTATTTCAAGATCATTTGCTGCTGCTAGTGGTCTTCATGTGTTCCTTTGGGAGTTCCTTTGCTCATCCGCTCTCGGGATTGGAAATGAGGGCAGTTTCTGATGTCGGGATGTTCCTATCATAGTCAAGGAGTGGGATTTTTGGCAAACCTTATTACCTTTCGGTTCGTGAGTGCGGATGTGATTCTTGGCATGGATTGGTTGTCCCAACATTTGGGACGGATCGATTGTGCCGGAAGATGTCTATCTCACGACCCTTGAGGCGAGCAATTCGGATTTTCGCGGCCTTGAAGTCGCATCTATGTGGATTAAAGCGAAGCGACCTTGCAAATTCGGGATGTTCCTATAGTATCGACTTTGTGGATGTCTTTCACGAAGACTTGCAGGGATGCCTCGGTTCGAGACCTTGAGTTTGTCATTGAGTTGCTTTGCCGGTCAGCCCGATTTGAAGCGCGTGTCGAATGCCTCCCAATGAGCTAGAAGAATTGAAGAAGCGACTTGGTGAGCTCCAAGCAAAGGGTTTCATCCGTCGAGTTCATCTCCTTGGGGTTGTCCGTTGATCTTTGTGAAGAAGAAGGACAAGACTTTGCGCATGTGTGTGATTACCGTCCTCTCAATGAGGTGGGTGAAGAACAAATACCCTACGCCCGCATCGATGATCTGTTCGATCGGTTGGCTGGAGCCAGTGTTTTCAAAGATTGATTTGAGAATGGGGTATCATCGGTTCGGGATCGGAATCGAGAGGATATTCAGAAGGCGGCTTTCACTACTCGTTATGGGTACATGCGAGTACACGTCATGTCTTCGGTCTAACCAATGCTCCGGCTTTGTTCATGAACTTAATGAATTCGGTATTCATGGAGTTTTGGACAAATTTGTGAGTAGTCTTCATTGATGACATTCTTATCTATTCCAAGTGAGGCGAGCATCTTTGAGCATCGAAGATTGTGTTGGGCAAGCTGGGAGCATCAATTTGTATGCAAAGTTAAGCAAATGTGAGTTACGGTTGAAGGAAGTGGCATTCTTGGGCCATGTTCTTTGGTGGAGGCATAGTGTGGATCGGCAAGGTCGCGATGTTCTATCTTGGGGCCAGCCGTCGATCCAGCGATGTGCGGAGTTTTCTCGGTTTAGCGGGCTACTACAGCCCTTTATCGAGAACTTCTCCAGATCATGCCAAGCCGATGGTTGAATTGCTCAAGAAGGACAAGAAGTTTGTGTGGTCCCACAGCGTGATGAGGCTTCGGGAGCTCAAGCAGCGTTTGACTTGGCTCGATCCTCACTCTTCTGATATCCACAAGAGCTTGATATTTATTGCGATGCCTCGTCGAGGACTTGGATGTGTTCTTATGCGGGGAAGGCAAAGCGGTTGCCTATGCATCGAGCGATTGAGACCTCACGAGCTCAATTATCCACCCATGATTTAGAGTTGGGCTGCTGTGGTTCATGCACTCAAGATTTGGCGGCATTATCGATCGGTAACTTCATGTGAGGTGTATTAGGCCACAAGAGTTTGAAATACTTATTCACTCGGCGGATCTGAACCTCGGGCGGAGAGATGGCTAGAATTGATCAAAGATTACGACATGGGTATTGGTATCATCTGGCAAGGCCAATGTAGTTCTTTGATGCACTTAGCGAAAGGTGTATTGCGGTACTCGATGATCCAAGAGCGACAACTGCGCTTGCGAGTTCGTCTCAACAGGTTTGGTTGAACATGGTTCCCTTGCTTTGCCTTGGTTGTGCAACCAACCTTGGTGGATCAAGTCAAAGCGACACGGCGATCGGATGTCGGTGTGAACGGATCAAGCGAGAATATCAAGGATGGGATAGCCAAGTGTTTCACGAGAAGATGAAACGCGGTGTCGTATGGTTTGGGCAGCGGCTTGTGGTCCCAAAGGTCGAGTTGCGGGATTTGATTCTTTCGGAGGCCCATGATTCGCCTTTGTCCATCCATCCGGGGCCACAAAATGTACCAAGATCTGCGTCGAGAGATTACGGTGGACTCGCATGAAGCGAGATTGCGAGGTTCGTGGCGGATGTGACATATGTTGTCGCGTCAAGGCGAGCATCGGCGTCCATGGTCTCCTCGACCCTTGCCTATGCGAGTGGAAGTGGGATTAGTTGGTATGGACCGTCAACTGGTTTGCCGTACTTCTTGGGGAAGGATGCTATACTGGTGGTTATTGGCCGATTGACAAAAGTAGCACATTTTTGCGGTGTGTACGCCCTCAGCGTCGATAAATTGGCGAACCTCTACATATCCCGCATTGTGAGTTTGCATGGTGTGCCACGAGCGATGGTGTCGAATCGTGGTTCTCTTTTCACTTCCCGACTTTGCTTTGATCTACGAGAGGCCATGGGTACTTGTCTTACTTTCACCACGCCTACCATCCTCGGTGATGGTCGGGCGGGAGCGCGTCAATCAGTGCTTGAAGACAAGCTCGTGCTTGTGTCCTTTCCTATGGAAAGAATTGGGAGAAGTGCCTACCACTTGCGGAGTTCTCCTACAACAACGGCTTCGGGCTAGTCTCGGCATGGCACCATTTGAGGCTTTGTATGGGAGGCGATCGAGCCCCATTGAGCTAGTCGAGAGGCGGGGAGAGCAGTTCTTTGGCTCGAATTCCATCAATGAAATTTGAAAGTCAAGTGCGATTGATTCGTGAGCACTTGCGCGTGGCTCGATCGAGCGAGAAGAGCTATGCGGTCGGCGTCACCGTGGTGAGTTTCGGCCAATGACTTTGTGTATCTCAAAGTCGCCTCTGAAGGACATCGTCGTTTAGGTGTCAAGAGCAAGCGGCTCCTCGATATGTCGGGCCATATCATCATCAAAAGTGGGAGCTGTTGCATACAAGTTGGAGTTACCGGCTACACTTGAAGGGTGCATGATGTTTTCCATGTGTCACAATTGAAGAAGTGCCTCCGTATTCCAATTGAGGAAACGCCATTGGAAAATATCGATGTGCGAGAAGATCGTCTTATCGTGGCGTCCGTTCGTATCCTCGATGAAGTGAGCGCGAGCGAACCGTGTGATCAAGTTCCTTAAAGTTCGATGGTCAAACCACTCAGGATGAAGCCACTTGGGAGCGGAAGGCCGTCTTGGCGATTACCCATCCTTCTTCTCGGTGATCGAGAATCTCGGTGAGATTCTGTAAGGGGATATTTATGACCCCTAACTTAGGGTTTGTATTTCAAATGTAAAATTTTGAGGAGAAATAAAAACTTTTGTTGTCTCTTCAAATCATTTGAAAGTTTCTACAATTTTCCTAGCAATTTCCAATTCTTAGAATTTAATTCTTGTGATTGGAAATTGTTGTTATCAATTCTTAGCTATCAAACTTGTGATCATCCTCTGAAATTATTTTTCCTGTCATCTTGATCATCCTATCTACCTCCTGAATTATTTCACAATTTTTAGATTTTATTTGCTATTTCAAATGGCCAAGTCAAACTAGTTGAAAATCTGGTCAAACCCTAGGTCAGCATGCTTGTGAATTTTCTGCAGAACTTTTCAGTGCATGAAAAGTTCTGGAAAATTATGCAATGTTGCTCTCTGTCTCTAGTAGCTACCATAAAAATTTTGAAATTTTTGGAGCCCTGGAGCTACCTCTAAAAATTTCCCAAACCTTCTCTGTCTTTTAAATCAAAATCGAAAACACTTGTTCCTCGGGCGAACCTTTCGGGCTCGAGTCCCGCACTAATGGACTCGGTCGCGTCAACTAGCTGCACGCGCATGAGACCAATCGATCGTGACCGTCCGATGCAAATCGAGCGATCCACGTCGCGTCTTGTAACCGAACTGTCGAATGCATACACCAATCTCGGCCGTCCATTTGGATCCAGCGGTCGATACATTTTGATCGAGTCTCGGCGGTGTTCGCACGCTTTGTTTATCGTGACATATGGACCCCACATCGACCGTCCTCGTCTTCTCGCGTCTCACGGGCCTCTCGGCCGTCTTGTATGCTTGCCCGTCTCTCGTCATTGCCACATTTACGTCCTCGTGTCGGTCAGAAGCATCGCCGGGTCTCATCTACCAGCGAGCTCATTCATTTCTTCTCTACCCCATTCTGTGCTTTCTCGCCGTTTCTTTGTCTCGGCGGAGTTGAACCCAAACGGCGCGCCAGTGTCGATGCCTCTCTCGAGCCGCGGCCGTACCATCGTGATCCACTCTCTCGCCGCCTCCATTTTGCCCATCCGGATCGCCGGCATCCATTGGATCGCTGGAGCAACTTCATCGTCTTACGCCGGCGGCCTCGGCCGCGAGCTTGCTAGCGTTACGGTGAGTCTCAAGCCTCGGCGTTTGGTCCCATGATCGCAATGCTCCGCGATGCTCCACGGTGGGCTCGTTTATCTTTGGCGCATCGTTGAAGCCGTGCGACGATTCTTCTCCGAGCTCGGTGTTTACGCGCCGTGGTGATTCCGTCTCGGACCTCCTTAATCGCCATCATCTTGTGCTTATTGTTCCTAGGATCAAGGCGGGCGGCGCATCTTCGAGTCTTCGAAGCCCGTGGCGTCTTCTCGCGAGCACGCACCTTCTTCTCGCCTCGGCCGTCGTGAGCCCATCTCACATCGACCATCGGGCTCCGCGTCGCCGTCATCGAGTCCGCGAAGTCTCTGTGAACGAAGGTATCACTCGCTCGTCTTGAAGCCCAGCGGTTAGCGAGATCCAGCATGCGGCCGGCCGCGCCGTTCCGTCTTGGCCGGCGAGCCGCCGGTGTCATCTCATCGGCGCTAATCTTGTTTAGTGTAGTCAGCGACTTGTGGGCCTTCTCTTGTTAATCATGTTTAGAAATCATTTAATCCAACGTTTTATTTCACCTTGAGTCTGTCATGTGGGCTGGAATGTCGGTTAGGTGCATGTAGTTTCATGTCGTTTTCTCGATGGGAGCGTATTTCTGCTGAGTATGTTAGGTTTGCACTTTAGTAAGCGAAGGCGTATTCTCGAATCGCCTCAGCGTCACCTTAGCGTGTGAGTCGGGCGACTCGGTCAGCGCCCTCGCGTGAGCCCGCATGTCGATGGCGAGGCTAGCTAGGCGTGAGTGCGAAATGAAATGAGTGCATTATAGATTTGAAATGATTTAGTATTTACGGTTTGTGTTTCTTTTGCTTTGTTAATTCAATTAAACTTGTAAAATGCATAACTAATTCAATTTTTATCCAAATTGCATGAATCGATGCTGTTTATTTTCATTTCAAATGTATTATTTACTAAAATTAGTTTCATCCTTGTCTACAGTGCAAAAATCTGTTAATTAATAAAATGATGTCTTATGTATCTTCTAAATTAGAAAATGCATATCTCTTTCAATATTTGTCCAAATCCAGTGAAACCAATTTTGTAATTTGTCATTTTAATGTACTAATTATTAGGATAGGTTTTATACTGCTGTTTACATTCATGAAAATTTGTTAAGTAATTAACTAGTGTCTTGTTGTGTTTTTAAGAAAATTCATAGAAAGTTCTTAATAACTTAAAATGAATTGTTCTCTGTTTCTAAAATTTTGTTATGTCATGCTTAGGCTCTTTGTGAAAAGCTTAGTGTGTTTGTTGTGTTGCATGTTTGAGTTTTGTCGGTGTTATTAGTTCTTATTTCTTTGTTATGTTCGATCGTTGAAGCCGATATTTGCGGCAACCACGAGGGCGATCCTCGCGACATATTGAGCAACGACATCCGAATAAGCGATTTGATCATGTTAATCCCAGTATTTTAAAGTCTAATATTTTGTTTCAAGCGTATGTATGCATTGCTTAATTTGTGTTAAATTGATTAGTTAAATCCGTGTTGCATATCACGTAGACAAAATATTGATCTCTACTACGAGCCTAGGTTATTTCTTTGTGATTAGAGTGTTGGATGATCTCTTGTCACTTAGTAGATCGAGTCAACTTGCTTAGACATGCTAGCTATCGGTGAAGCGGGCGGTTATCGGCGTTAGTCGGTAACCTTGATCACACAACATCTATTATAACTTTATGTTTGACATTTTTGCTATGCTTATTTGCAAACTAAAACCAAAAACAAAAATGATTTAGGCAGAGCACAATGGTAAGATTGGTGTGATCATTGGGTGTATTTGGAAAGGTGCAGGGTCAATTAAGGACCGAACATCTTGTGAGTTTTGTTATCAAGCATTTCGTGCTAACCACACTAGAGGTATGGGACCTCTCTTGACCTAGTACTTTGGCGTGTATTGGCTCGGGTCGCGAGGAGGTCGCGGGAGGGATGGAGGTGGGAGCATGGTAGTTGTCAGCTTTATCACGAGTGGGTAGTTGTCTTTCGGCTTTACCATGTAGCGTATGGATTTCTATCCATACGGCGGCTCGTAGTTAATACACAATATTGGAAAAAGTCTCGTAGGACTTGTTTGTGCGACATACCTTGAGTGTGCTTTGGCTTAAAGCGATGCGAAGTGTGGAGTGCGATGGTACACCTGCGGGTTAAAAACTATTCGAATAGCCTCGTCCTAGGTGATGGACACGCTTGGGTAAGCTTATCGAGAGTTAGACTACAACATTTAAACTAAAACTTGATGGGTGAGTACGAATGGGATTAGTGCTGTTGTTAATGGTGACTATTGGGATAGTCACTTCTGAGTTGTTTATCTTTCGCTTTTGTTATTAATATCCGTCTTGTTATTTTAATCTTAAAAATGAATTGCAAACTTGCCTTTAAAGCGTATTACCTTATTGCAAATGAAAATTGGCTTTGTGCAAATGAAACATATGGCCTCCACCAAATAAGCACGCATGTAGCTTATGAATAGGTGCGCTAGTCCACACGTCAGTCTTGCGGGTACAAAGACAATCTTTGTACTCGGTGCTTTGCTTAATGTTTTTGTTGCGAGAGGAAGAAGGTGAGCCCAAGGGCCTCACTTACGTGAGTTGTGTTGCCGTTCGTGGGCGACTAGGCTTGCGGTCGTCGGATGCCTTGTGGGTTGAAGGCACAACGATTGGCTTTGTTTATAGCCATCTTATGGCGCTTTTGCTTCATTGTCTTTACTGTTGTTATGTTTGTGTATCTTGTGGCGATCGGCCATTGTGCGTAATAATTTTACTATTTGTTTATCTTAGTTTGGTAGTGTGTTGTTTGGACTCTATGTTTGGAATGGAGTTGATGCATACTTTTGTTGTTGAGGTGTGTATCTTTATGCAGGAAGTGTACATATCTCGAGACTCGATTTATTTGATTTGTGATGCTAGGACCGGTGGTTGGTTAAGCATTACAAGCCAAATAAATTAGGGTCCTCACAAAGGAGAGTGCAGGCGGTTGAGATTAGATCAACGGCCACGACCGGTGCATGCAGCAGCGCCGAGGAGGTCCTTGTGCCTAAGAGGTCGTGGCCGTCGGATCAAGATCTGGCGGTCCAGAGCACTAGGGGAGAGTCTAAGGCTAAACCTACGGAGGGAGTGCGAGCGGCCAAGATCTCACGGAGGAGGTCTTCCACGGTCAAGATTTTCCAAGGAGGTCTTGCGGCTAAGATTTCCGGGAGGTCTAGGCGTTAGATGAAAATCCAACGATCCAAAGCTACGGGGAGGTCCTCAAGTTAAAGATCTAATCGGAGGAGGTCGGAGCGGTGAGATCGAAAGAGGAGGTCTTAGGCGATTAAGATCTCGGGGAGGTCTTGAGCGATCGATTCAATCGAGGAGGTCCGATGCACGGGGTTTTGCGGGAGGAGGTGCGGGCGGTTTGGATGATGCAGGAGGTCATGAGCGGCAAAGACCACAACCGGGAGGTCCTAGGACTTAGGTTTTTACTGAGAGAAGGGATCGGCGGTTTAGATCTAATCACGAAGAGATCATAAAGGGCTAAGATTGCAGCGGGAGGTCTGGAACTTAAAGACTTCACACACGAAAATCTAAAGGCCAGGGCTAACGCTAGGAGGTCCTCAGCGGTCTAGATTGAGCCGGGAAGTGCGAAGACTTAATGAAGCGCATGCCAGCTGCGACAAGAACAACAATTAACACGAGGATTGGATTCTCGGACAACAAATGCTAATCATTGGGCTCTGAGGACTTGTCAGAGTAAGGCATGGCAAAACACGAGTTCGGTCATAAGCTCACTGCGTCGGCGATGGGGACCTCGCGGCGTCGACCAAAGCACCATTACACTCACAATAACGTCGCGGACCTACCGAGGACACTCTCGGCGGTGGCGACCCAGAGCAGCCGTGGCGTGAATGAGCTAGGAGTGCAAGTTTTGGTAAAACCCAGAAAGCAATGAACCTGGCGCTACAAGCTAACTACTTAGACCTATAGCTCTTAGGGACTAAAATGAACTCACCGAGTGTGGAGGAAAGTCGAGAGAAATCGGAGAGATCGGTGGTGGAGGCGGTTCGCGGGCCAGGAAGAAGGTGATCCGACCACGCGGCTCCCAAACTTGTCCACCTCTACAATGTGAACCAAGCTAAGTTAGAGCAAGCCTGGCGATCAAGATGACAACGAAGAAGGCAAGAATGTTGATGGGACCACTTTGGGCTCGGAGGCCTTCAAAGAGCTCAAAGCCAACAATGGTGGCGAGAGAGGGTGGTGTTCTTGGGTGCTTGAGTTTGAGGCTCACACTCTGGCCAGAGGCCAGCGGCAACCAAGAGTAGGAAAAGAAATTGGGGAGGGCCTTGAGCTAGATAAAGCGGGAGCTCGGACATGGGTGTGGACAAGCCCCACTGTGAACAAAGTCCATGCTCTGCCATGGACTTGCTAGGTGACAAGAGGCGGTAGGTAGAGGATGACTTCTTTTAGGGCTGAAGCTCGACACAATTAATGCATGGCGAGAAAGAGGCGTTGGGAAGGACCAAAAAGTGTGAGCCATTGCCCCCAAGCTGTTGTAGCTCGGCACACACGCGCATGCACAAAAGTGATGATGACCAGTCCCAGAGGTCCCACCAGTCAGTGAAAGGCCCTAAAGCGGTCAAGGAGCAAGGCGTTCGGGTGGACTTGAGCTCGGGTTAGGAGGTCCGGGCGTTGGATTGAATCGAAGGGCCCAGACTAAAAGAAGTGATCGGAGGTCTAAAGCGCACGGGAGAGTGCAGCCACGGATCGAGGATGGTCGGGTGATCGGAGTCTAAAGCGCACCGGGAGGTGCGAGCCACGGTCCCGAGGATGGTCGGCTCCACGATCACCAAGGTGCGAGGGCGGTCGAGGAGGTCCGAAGGCGACCAAGGGTGGTCTTTGCAAAGGTGAAAAAGGGTGGTCAGAGGAGGTCAAGGAGGGTTGTTTTGCGAAAGACCGTGCGGGTGGTCTTTGCAAAAATGCCAACGTGGTTTGAGAGGTCTTCGGGAGGTCTGCGGGAGATTGGAGGAGGTCTTTTGGAGAACTTTCGGGAGGTATCAAAGGGTTTCTGAGGAGTTCTTGGAGGATGCCGGGAGGGTTGTCTTTACAAAAGCGGACACGGGGTGGTCGTGTGAGTGGGAGAGTGCGAGGGTTGTTTTGGATCAGGCGGTAGGGCAAGGATCCAGTAGTGAGGTTGATTACATGTGCAGGAGTGCTCGGGGTGGCTCGACTTGGTTGGGCTCCACAGAGCAAAGTGTCGAACTCGAGTCCAGCAGAACATTGACTAGGGCTTGATTTTGAGTGAAACTTTAAGGAGTGCTTGAGATAGCAAACAAACTCCAAAATTTATGAAATTTTTACAGATGGCTTGCTAATCTTGAGATGGACCTTATGCAAAATTTCTAGAGGTTTTTATCTTTGAGCATTTTTCCAGAAATTTCCAAAGGTCTTTGAACTAGGAGTTTTGACCAAGGGTCAAAGTGGTTTAATGACCTCTTAAAATATTCAAACAATTTCTAAAAATTGTGAAATTTTTGAGAGGGTCACAATAACCCTAGAACTAAGAAAACTATCCCGAGAGGATGATCACAGGTTGGACAAGAATGTTTTTGGAAGACAAGGTTTTGATCGAGTGACTTGTGACTTGTAATCCCATAATTCTTTTGCAAGAATTCTTTAGAACATACAAATTGCAAGATGTAAGAAAAAGTTTTAAATTTCTACTCATTTTCTTACATTTGAAATGCAAGCCAAAACTTGGGATGTTACAACCATGTTCAAAGGGCCTTTTTGTCGTGAAACAAAGTGGTTCGAGTCCATGAAACAATGGGTTGATCCTAACCCAAAGTGCGAGCCAAACCGCGGCGGTTGGATCGAAAAGAGCGATCACGATTGAATCTCACGTTCGGAGTTTTAAAGCGTCGAAACAATAAAGCGGTCGTCACGATAAGGGCGGCTTAGATTGGTTGGGCAATCGAGTCACGAAAGTGCCACGAGCAATCTTGATCGTTGGATCAAGATCCAGGGCTAAAACACGCCGCGCGCTTAAGATCGAGCACGGTGCTTTTAGTCGATTGGGCTCAACCAAGTGGCTCGAGCAGTTTAAAAGCGGCCAGAGTGGAGAATTGTGCACATAGCGGTTGGATTTAGATCTAACGGCTAGAAATCGATGGCGTGTTTGGGAGTCAGCTCACGGCAACGTGGGCGCCCAATGGGGATCAACGGTGAGCGTTGGCGATCGGGTGACGAAAGTCACCAAGATCTAGGCCGTGGAGGAGATCAACGGTGAGATAGAGCGCGCGTTAGAAAGAAATGAGTCGTATTTGAGAGGTTAGGTCAACCAAAATAGGGTTTGGGCTCGGGTTTGATTGAACCCAAACCAAAGTTGACTTAGGGTTTTGATTTTGAAGTGAAATTTTGAGGATTTTTAGAGGTAGCAAACTAACTCCAAATTTATGAAATTTTGGTGGAGGTTGCTAACTCGGGATAAACCTTGTGGAAATTTCGGAGGTTTTTATGCACGACATTTTCCTCCGAGAAATTCTACAATGTCTTGATTTAGGGTTTGACCAAGAGTCGAACAGATTTGTGCTTTTGTAGGATCAAGGAAAACCGACTAGAGGGGGTGAATAGGAGGTTTTAAAACTTTTAAACAATTTTACTGAGATAAGTTAATTAACAATTTAGTCTAAACAAGTTATACTTCTAGGTAAGCAATACAAGCACAAAGATCAAGCTAGAAATATAAATGCGGAAGAGTAAAGACTAGAAATAACCACAATGAGATAACGATGTTTTCAGTGGTATCGAAGACTTAGGTCTTCACTAGTCACGTTGAGGAGCTTGAACTAATCAAGTCGGATCCACGTATTAAGCCTTTCCTCGATCACTATTGGTTGTTCTTCCTCCACTCAGGAGATGGTGAACACCAAACCACTCACAATTTGGGCAGGGCCTCTTCACAATCTTCTTGAAGAGATCACTGTGCAATCACCATAAACCGTCTAGGAGTTTGGCAAAACTCCAAGTAACAAATCAAGGACCTTCGGCAGCGACACTCAAGTGCAAGAGGATCAACTAGAATGATGAATGCACTTAAATGAGCTCAACAACCTCACAAAGAGTGAACAAGTAAATTTGAGGAGTTAAAAGGATGCACAAGGCTCAAAGGATGTTAAATGAGGTCTAGCTAAGCGTCCTTGAGCGGTGGGGCGTATTTATACCCCTACAAAAATTATAACCGTTGGGAAAAACCCCACTTTCGACCTCGTGGTACTACGCCAAGTGCAGAGGCGGTACTACTGCTTTTTTCAACCACTACGGCCAGCGGCTATACTGAAGTATTATATGGCGACATAGCCGTTTGAAACTTGCTGAGCGTATTACGCCAAGCGGCCAGCTGTACTACGCGAGGCGGTCATACATAAGGTGAGTGCGGTACTACCGTTTTCCAAGAGAGACAAAGGGAGTGCGTGCTGGAAAAACATACGCCAAGTAACGATCGGAATAGCGGCGTGCGGTACTTCAAGCTTAACTAATGCGGTACTCTGGTGTTCCGGTCATCTGGCGTGAATACTTGCGGTACTACGCGAGGAGGGTTTAGCACGAAATCATAAAGTATCTCTCTGTAAAACCTACCGCCACAACAAGTCCGGTCATGCCGGTGGGCGGTAGTACCGCAAGTTCAACATTGGTACTACCGATTGTCACGACAAAGCGAACTTGGCAAAGATAAAGGCAAACTAGATGCATGCATGATCCTAGATTGATCCATAAGGCACAAGAACATGCTATCAAGCTACTAGTCATGATCCCTCTTAATAGTACGACATTTAACCTATAATCCGGTTTTCCAACCATAATTCCTAAGACCGGTAAAAGGTAAAAGATTTCTAATCTACTTGTACCTTGACTTTGATCCAATTTGATCTTCACGATATCCTTTATCATGTAGCTTCACGATCATACTTACCATTTGGACTTAATCTTACAAATACTCAACAAACACATTAGTCCAATTATCACATATTATCATAAATTACCAAAACCAATTTTTAGGGGCCTAGATGCTTTTCAATCTCCCCCTTTTTGGTAATTGATGACAACCTAGTTAATATGTGGGAAGAAAAGTATTGAATAACCCAAGATAGTGAAACAAAGGTATATCATTTTGATGACTTAACAACATAGCTCGAGAAGAGATTAAAAGAAATGAAAAGAATTAAATTCTTGTTAAGCTGAAACAAAGAAGACTCCCCCTGAACATGTGCATGAAGTAGAAAGAACATTTTAGAAGCACATATAGAGAATATTGACAAATTTTGGCAGAGTTTCTTTAGTTTGTTGGTTCCGAGGAAAACTTTGTAATGATAAGGAACACTTGACATTGTCATGATTTGAAATTTGCAGTAGAGATAATATCATATTAAGACAACAACCAACAAGTTTGAGCAACAAGTTTAACGAGAAACAAGATAATAATTTAGTGAATTATTACAAGCAAGCGGGCGTAACAAAATATCAAAAGACTATATAACTTAGTCCACTTAGAACTATCGACTACTCCTAGAACTACTTCTCCCCTTTGGCATCAAAGGTACCAAAAACATTAAGCAATTTGGATCAGGAGGAGGAAAGCGAGGATCTGAGAAGCTGGAGCTGAGGAGGTGCAAGCTGGAGCGAGAAGAGGATGTCCGGCGGGAGGATTAGGCGGCTGACGAGAAAAGCGAGAGTCGATAGAAGTTGTTCCATAGAATCAACTGTCTCTGTCAGAACAGCTAGCCTATTATGAGTCTCAGTCTGAAATTCTCTCTGTTCTGTCCTCATTTCCTGCTGGGTTACCTTAAGCTGCAGAAGGTTGTTCAAGATCAAAGTTTGATTTCTGAGAATCGAGCTAAAGGTCTTGACTTTGAGTAACATTTGCATTTGCAACCTGCAGAGCAATTTCTTCTTCTTTGCCCTGCTTTGCTCTGAGAAGGCGAATGGGGGGATTTTCTCTTGGCTTATAAAACTTATGGGGTGATCCCAAACCTCCCTGATACTCAATCTTGCTCATAATCAAAGCCATGATATAAGAGGCATGATAAATCCTCTTCACCTGTCATTCTTAGAAGAAACAATGCCCACGATTATGACATCCACAACATCAAACTTCCTCCCATGTGAAATATTATCAATAATATTCCATACATGTTCTCGAACAACATCAAAGTTACCACTCTTGGGTAGAAAAGTATGATTAATAATCCTATTAATCAAAATTTGGGAATGGGTAGCAAGCCATGAATCTTCCTGGAGTGTACGACATTCGATCATAAAACTCTGTCGAGGCGAGGAACAAGTAGAGTGATGCGTCAAAAAGCTTATCCCAATTTCAGTGTATCCTCGATTGCGCTCAAAATCACCCTTAGTACATGCACATATCGTGTAGCGTCATCCACTTCATTTTCTTGAAATCGGAGACACATATAAGGTGGCATATAATTGTGTTATGATCTCTTCATCATAGTCATTCACGATAGCCACAAGATCATGAAGACCAACTATTGAAAAAGCGATACACACCATTATATTTTCTAGAGAGTTTATATGCGACCACTTTATGCATTTATGATCTACAAACTTTCTGTGATGATCATAAATTTGCTCATAGACTTGCTCCTGGAACTTGGTGTGGAACCTGGGATTTATTGAGTTGGAAGGCAGTAGATATTGATCCTTGTGTCTCAAAATGGCGTAGTCATCAGCTGATATGAGCCTGAGATCAATCTGAGGTTCTTCTGGGTCTCCCATGTCCTCATCAGATTAGGCCTAAACTTATTCTTACATGGGACTCGAATCGAGGCGACCCATGAGGTAGTGATCCTTCCTCACTTTCAGAGCCATCTGCTGCAGGTCCTTTTCCCTTGCCTGATGGATCTTCAATAGGGTCGGCAGGAGGTTGAGTGGAAGATTGCCCTCTGCGAGTTCCAAATCTTGTCCTTGGCATCTTTAAAAGGAGAGGATAAGTTACAAGGAGTTCAAAAGATCAAGCAATCTGGAGATAATTTGAATGGAATGATTTGTTGTTCTGTCAGTAACATCGGTAGTACCGCAAGTCCTCAGCCGTGTAACATCCCAATTTTAGGCTTGTGTTTCAAATGTAAGAAAATGAGGAAATTAAAACTTTCTTACATCCTGTACTTCCTATTGTACCAAGCAAGTATTGTACAAGAAGCTGGAAATCTGAAGTCACAAGTCTTTTGATCCAACTTTTGAACTCTCAAAAACAATCTTGTCAAACCTTGGACCAGTGCCTTGTTGAATTTTGGAGGAAAATCCACAGCCCCAAAGCCTCTGAAAATTTTATGCTAGGTCCTCGTTTGAGCTAGCAAGCTCTGTAAAATTTCATAATTTTTGGAGTCGGTTTGCTTTGCCTCAAACAATCCTCAGGAGCAGCTCCTTCCAAAGCAGGAAAAACTAAATCTGGTTGAGTCGGACTCGGGCTCGGACCGAGCCCAACTCAGCCGACTTGGTTGGACCATGTCGCTTGTTGCTTGCCGAGCTCGATCTCGTGCGCGCCGTTCTGCACCGTTAGTTTCCATCCACCTCACGACCTCTCCAGCGATCGAGAGCTCTTGGCGCCTCGGCGCCAGGTGGTCAAGCGCGGGATGTCCATCGTGTGGCTCACGACCCCCGGCTCCTAGGACCTCCCGGGACCTCCTCGCCGCGCAAGACCTCCCCACCTCGGAGGATATGGGACGTCGGGACCTCCCCTCGCTCTGTTTCTCTTCCTCACGACCTCACGGAGTGCGGTCATCATGGCTTTCCCGCACCCATGCGTGTGTCGAGAAACGAGCGATTGGGAGCGATGGCTTTGTCACTTTGGTCCTTCCCAGCGTCTCTTTACGCCATGCATTAAATGTGTCGAGAGCCTAGCCTAGAAGTCTTCCCTACCTACTGCTCTTGTCAAATCTAGCAAGTCATGGCGGGGCATGGACTTTGCTCACGGTGGGCTTTTGCCTAGCCTTGTCAGCGCTTGGCTATGTATGGCAGTGGTTCCTTCCTCTGTTCTTTCCCCATCACTTGGTGCTGTTTAGACTCTCTCGGTGTGTGGGTGAGCCCAAACTCAAGCACCAAGACACACCTACCTCCTGCCTCCATTGTCACTTTTGGGCTCTCCTTGAAGACCTCAGGGCTCCGGTGGTTCCTCATTACCTTTTTGGTGTTACTTTGCTCTCTTGGTGGCTCAAGTCCCCTAACTTGTGTTGTTTAACCTCTGAGGTGGGCGATTCGAGGACTTGCTTTCGAGTTGTCTTTGATCGTCTTCCCCAACTCGGCAAGCACCACCGTCATCGAGCACCCCTTGGCGTCGACCTCTCCTCAGAGTTCTCGGACCTCACCTTGGCCTGGTGAGTCCTCGTTAGTCCTTCGTAGCTCGGGGTTTAGCTAGATTAAAGCGTAGCAAGCCTTTTTAGTGTTGTCGGTGTTGTGAAAACCTATTTACTACCCTCTACGGCTCGTGGCGTTACGAGTCGTCGCCGCCGTCGAGGAGTTAGCCACTGTAGGTCGCGGTGTTTTATGAGTTTAGTGGTGCCCTTGGTTTCCTTGGCGTGGTCCATGTCACGTCGAGCTCTTCTTTAAACTCGGGTGTTTCGCGTACCTTACTCGGACGGTAAGGGTAAATGATTAGTATTAATGGTGTCGAGGTTGTCCATTAATCTTTGTCTTGCGGCAGCCGGGCGTGTTTTCTAAAGCCCAGACCTCCAGGGTGCATTCGTGGCCGTCTAAGACCTCCCCACGTTTAGATCTGGACCTTTAGATCCTCCCAGTGAAAACTCCGTAAGTGTAAGACCTCCCCTCGTTTAATCTACTTGGTTAGGACCACCGGAGTTAGATGCGTGCCGTAGGTGGGTTTCGCGTAAAATTTCTAAGTCCCGGGACCTCCTAGTTCCACCTCGGCCTTTAAAGACCTCCACAGGATTAGCTCTTAGCCGTTAGATGCGGCTCTGTGTTAAATCTTCGCTTGGACCTCCCCTTGAGTTGATCCTAGCCGTTTAAGACCTCTTGGAACTCCATCTGAGCCACTAGGACCACTCCACGCTCAAAAGACCTCCTCGGGGTCATTTTTGTAAAACCACCTTCCGGAACCTCCCGAGGTCCTCGTTGGAAGAGACCTCCTCGTGGTCCTCTTTGCAAAAGCACCCGGTCCTTGTTAGAAAACCCTTCCGGACCTCTAGGCTCAATCCTGGCGTTCGCGACCTCCAGGCTTTAGATCGAGCGTTAGGATTTATTTGTAAGTCTTTAAGTCTCGGGACCTCCTTCCAGCGTTGTTACGGACCGTTCAAGACCTCCTAGGTCTCATCCCGAACCGTCGAGATCTCCTCCCGTTAAAAGCGCTGCTCGCTTAGGACCTCCCGAGAAGATCTTGGCCATCCAAGACCTCCTCGTGTCAATCCCGGCCGATCAAGACCTCCCTCTGGAGATCTTGGCCGTCTAGACCTCCTCCTTTTGGATCGATGGCGTTAGGACCTCCTCCTGCGGTCTAAGCGTTTGATTTAGATCTAGCGGGTTGAGACCTCCTTCTGTGGTTTAGCAGTAGGACCTCTCTCCGGAGATCTAGACCATTGGGACCTCCTGCGTGCGAGATCTTTGGCCGTCCGACCTCTTTCCTTGGATTTAAAGCCTTAGGACCTCCCCTAGTGCTCGGGACGCGGATCGCGTCGGCGGTCACGACCTCTGATAAGCGCGTGGAGCCTCCTTGCGTCTGTATTTGCGCGCACGAGTGCGTGATCGTTGGATCGGATCTCAACGATCGGACCTCCCGATCGCGGGAGGAGGTCTTGTATGCGTGTGTGCGTCGAGCTTCGTGGCCGTCGGACCTTGATCTAACGGCCCACGACCTCTCCTTGCCTTCGATTCGTTTGGACCTCCAGAGCTCAAAGTTTCCTAAGTCTTTCTTGTTTCAAATTTCAAAAGTGCATAACTTTGTCATTTTAACTCCTTTTGAATGATTCCAGTTGCTATAGCTTTGTTATGGTATGAACTTTAATCGAGAATGAAATTAGGCCACAATGTTGTAGAGAAAATGATTTAAATAGCATGAGCTTGTTTAATGAAAAATGAGGTCTAGAAATTCATGAAAAATTTGTAAACCACATAACTTCCTCTCTGTAGTTGCAAAGTGAGCAAACTCAACCTAGTAAATTTGGCCTATAGACATGCTTTAAATTGATCTAGGCTTTGTCTTTATTCATGTTCTGAGAAATGATATATGCTAGTTGTAGAACTTAGAAAAATCATAACTAAATCATCTTAACTCCAAATGACCTAAAATTTTATATGGGTTACCACTATACAGTAGTAGCTACCATAAAAATTTCAGCTTCAAAATCTTTCTAGAAAATATTTTTGCTACAGTGCTAATTATGGCGAAAATGAGTTTTTAAGTAATATCTTTTGCATACAAATCCAAATTAGGTTTTTCAGTTTCTATGTCTTGGTATATTTGTATTCTACCTTGTGTATAAATTTCGTTGTATTTGGATAATTTTTGCTTGCTCTTTTGTTTAAGTGTTGCTAGTCTTATTGGTTGTTCTTGGTTCTTTTGCCTTTTAAGCAGGATTAGACATTTGCGGTAACCCGAAACGACCCTCGCAACAAATTGAGCAACAACAAGCGAGCAAGCAGTTTGATCATGTTAATCCCAGTATTTTAAGTATTTATGTTGATTACAAATTCTATGTATGCATTGCTACTTTGTTTTAATAGTTGGCCTAGTAGATGCATTTCCTTAGCAAATGATTATCCTCTACTACCATGAGCCTAGGTTGCTTGTGATTTAGAGTTAGTGGATGGGCTCTTGTCACTTAGTAGTTGCGAATTAATTGCTTAGCCATGCCTAACCGGTAGAAATGGCGGTTATCGACTTGTCGATAACCTTGATCACTAAAACTTATTATGATTTATGATTTCCACCTTGTGCCATGTCTACTTATGAAAACTAAAACTAAAAACAAAATGATTTAGACTTAGGCACAATGGTAAGATGGTGTGATTGTGGGGTGTGGCTGGAATGGTGCAGGGTCAACAAGGACCGAACATCTGTTACACTAAACCAAGCATTTTAGCGTGCTAACCACATTAGAGGTATGGGACCTCTCTTGACTTAGTACTTTGGCGTGTATTGGCTCAGTCGCGAGAGTCGCGGGAGGATGGTGTTGGGAGCATTGTAGTGTCAGAAAGACTTCACAGTGATGGGATTTGTTGTCTTTACGACTTGCAATGTGGCGTATGGTGTTTCTACCCATCTGACGGCTCGTAGTTAATACACAAGATTGGAAATGTCTCGTAGGACTTAGTGGTACGGACATACCTTGGAGTGTGCGTGTGAAGCTGGCGATCAAGTGTGGGTACATTGGTACACCCTGCGAGGTTAAAACTATTCGAATAGCCTCGTCTAGGTTATGGACACGCTTGCAAGGTCTTTCAAGAGTTAGACTACAACCTTTTAAATTAAAACTTGATGGGTGAGTGCGAATCGGGGATTAGTGCTATGTTGTAGTGACTATTGGGTTAGTCACTTCGGTGGTTACTTATTGGTATCTTTACTACATTACTTTGATAACAAAATTTGCAAACTTGCTTTTAAAATGTATTACATTATTGCAAATAAAGTTGGCTTCATGCAAAATGAGACATATGACCTCCACCTAAATAAGCTTGCATGTAGTTTATGAATAGGTGCGCTATTCCACCGCGTCGATCTTGCGGTACAAAGACAATCTTTGTACTCGGTTGCTATCTTAATTGTTTTGTTGCGAGAGGAGGAAGGTGAGCTGAGAGGGCCTCACTTTTGTGGTGTGTTGTGGTAGCTTGCGGGCGACTAGCTTAGCGGCGGTCGGTTGCCTTGTGGGTGTGTGGCTAACCGGTGGACTTTTGTTCTAGCCATCTTATGGCGCTTTTGCTCATTGTCATTCTTGTATATTGTTCTATTTGGCGGTCGGCTCTCTTTTGTAATAACTTACTTTATGTATGTCGTTGTTGAACTTAGTGATGTATGTGTATGGAATTGATGTGTAATTTTGTGATGATGTGCATATGCTGCAGTTACGGGAAGCATATGTCCATCGAGGCTTAGAATGTTTAATTAGTAACGCTAGAACCAATTGGAGGTTAAGTGTTACTAGTTAAATATTCAGTCCCTCACAAAGTTGGTATCGAGCCATCTTGTCGTCGAAACCCTAGCTTGAGTCGCCTCTAGGATATTTTGGCTTACTTTCAAATAGTTTATGAAAACTTAAGTAAGTTCTCTAATTTTGCTCCTTACCTATCTTAGCTTGCTCATCTCACCTTACCCTCACTTAAGTTTGAAAAAGTTGTTCCTCTCTTCCTTTCAAAAATTAGCCTCTATCTCGATTAACTTGGTTTGGGAGAACCATGAGAGCTTGGAGAAAGAAATTTGGACAGCTAGCTAGTGGTGATAATTAAGGTAGGAAATGAGAGGTAAATACAACTAAAACTAGTGGGAATAAAGGGTAAGAAGTGATATGAAATTAGCTAAATGCCTATACTCTATTAGGTGGTTATACCTTGATTTTGGTGTTTTGAAATTTGAAGTTAATGCTGGAATTTTGGGCCTTCTTAAGCGATTGCTCGTTCTTCCATGCTGGGTTGGTCGTTTCGGAAAGTTGATTCGGTGACTTGTGGTCTCATGTTCTTTGTGGCTATTCTTTGGTCATTTAACTAAGTTTGGGTTTCGTGCTCTTGGGTCTTGAAGCTGTATCTAACTTGTCTTAGTAAATCGGGATGGTTGGTGGGACACGTGGCCGAGGAATCGGAGTAGTCCAGATGAGGAGCTTCCCTCTCCTCAGACCATGGCGGAAGTCCTCATACAATCGAGCATGTCGTTCGGAGGACCGCGAGGTGTTGGAGGTTATCGCCCGGGAACACCTCCACTCCCTCTGGTGCCTCTGGATGCAGGAGGTGGGCACGGGCGCGTGGGGGCTTGCGGAGTTCCTCGTGCGCGACCTCCTACCTTCTCCGGTCGAGATCCCGCCCGGGCCTTGACGGCTGGCTGCGTGCCGGTTGTGAAGCTCAGCGTTGCTCGATGCCGAGGCGGGGCGGGCGCACCGCATCCCATCGGTTGGAGGTGCGGCACTCTCATGGTGGGAGAATTTCCTCGCCATGCGGCCCGCGGGACCGTGGTCTCGTGGGAGGAGTTCGGTCGACTTTCGTCGGGCCCATGTCCCCGGCTGGCACGATGGCGATTGAAGAAGGGTTCCTGCGCTCAAGCGAGGCGCAAATCTGTCATGAAGTACCTCCATGAGTTCAACCATTTGGCGAGTGCGCTCTGGGTGAGTGGCCAGTGAGGCCAGCGGGAGAAGTTCATGGAGGTTTGTCGAGGCTTGGACAAGCTCTCTATTGTGGACTTCACGACTTCCAGACCTTGGTGGACAAGGCCATCATCGCCGAGCATAAGGCGAGAGCGTGGCGAGTCGCGGCGCAAGTGGGAGGCCCGATGCACGAGGCGGCCTCGTTCGTCCCGAGTTGGGCCACTGCACGGTGGCCGTTCGCCCTTCCGCCGCAGAGGCCGGCGCGCGCTCCACGCCCTCGCGGTCGTGGCTCGATCGCGTGCGCTGCGACCCAGCGGCAGGTGTTCCCAATAACCCATGCGGCGTCACTGCAACTCTTGCCACAACAAGGGCCACTCGCGAGTAGTTGTCCTAAGAAAGCTGAGCGGCCCTCGTCCTAATGGAGGGCGGGCAAGGAGTAGTCACCCACGACCCGAAGACCCGGGCAGGGAGCGCGGCGAGTCAACCACATCTGGTGAGGAGGCCTGGGCGCGAGGCGTGGTGTTAGGTGCGCTCCTTGTTAATTTGCGTCCTGCTACGGTTTTATTTGACTCTGGGGCTTCGCATTCTTTTATTTGAGTCTTTTCTTGTTGATTGTGGACTTCAACTGTGTTCCTTTAGGGATTCCACTTGCTCATTCGCTCTCGGGTTGGAAATGAGAGTGACCAAGTATCTTGGGATGTTCCTATCCACATCGAAGAGTGGGATTCTTGGCGAGTCTTATCACCGCTCGACTCGGCGCTTGGATGTGATTCTTGGCATGGATTGGTTGTCCCAACACTTAGGGCAAATCGATTGTGCGGGAAGATTGTCTACCTCACGATCCTTGGTGAGCGAGTTGGGTTTCGCCACGATTCACGAGCCCCATCTTTATGTCCTTGAAGCAAAGCGGTGTTGGAAATTCCGACGTCCCCACGTGTGTGACTTGGATGTCTTTCGAAGACTTGCTGGCATGCCACTGTTCGAGATCTGGAGTTTGTGATCGAGTTCTTTGCCGTGCCGCTATTTCTAGAGAGGCCGTATCGCATGCCTCCTAATGAGTTAGAGGAGCTGAAGCAGGTGGGTGAGCTGCAAGAAGGGTTTTATCAGTCTAGCTCATCTCCTTGGGGTTGTCGATTATCTTTGTGAAGAAGAAGGACAAGACCTTGCGCATGTGTTGATTACCGTCAGCTTAATGAGGTGGCGGTAAAGAACAAGTATCCTTTGCCCGTATTGATGATCTTTTGATCAATTGGCCAGAACACGAGTCTTCTCAAGATTGACTTGAGATTGGGCTATCATCAAGTCGAGATCGGAGCGAGGATATTCCTAAGACGACCTTTGCTACTCGTTATGGCCTTTACGAGTACACGAGTCATGTCTTTTGGTTTGACTAATGCTCTGCTTTATTCATGAACCTAATGAACTCATTATTCATGGAGTATTTGGATAGGTTTGTGGTGGTATTCATCGACGATATCCTTATCTACTCCAAGAGTGAAGAAAGCATCACGATCATCTTGACTTGTGTTGGGCAAGCTGTGAACACCGTGTGTATGCCAAATTCGGCAAGTGCGAGTTAGTTGAAGAAGTGGCATTCTTGGGCCATGTTCTT